>JAIOJX010000005.1:139707700-140052700 GCA_022376925.1 Tragulus kanchil
CTCTGCCCACCATCTGTCCCCTATCCGAGGAAGAGAGGTCAGCAGGAAGTGGATCTGACCTCTGGGGTGGTCACAGTCTCTCCTACAAGCTCAAGGAGCTTGTGGACAGATAGCAGAGGGCCTGCAGAGGACTGCCCTTCCCTGCACCCCCTGGAAGGGAGGCAGGAAAAAGGGCCTCAGCAGCAGGCGTCCAGTCTGGGGCCGGCCAGACAGGGAGGCCCCTGGGGTTGCAGCTATCAGCTGGAGACCAGGCTCCAGGAAGGAAGGGCAGCTCTGGCCGAGGCTGCGATAAGGAGGGGAATCGTGTTCAGCACAATGGGCTCCCACAAGGCTGGGAGGCCCCAAGTCAGATTTTGCCCCAGCGTGGCCTCCCGTCAGCTCACAGAACCCATGTAAATATTTACTGGTTGTTTATATTTCTGGTCTGCTGGGTTCCCTCGGAGGCCCTTATGACCACATGTGCCTCAGAGACCCTGAGTCCCTCCAGCAAGGCCTCTGGGCATTGTTCTCTCTCAGGCAAGCCACAGAGACAGGCCCTGAAGGACAGAACTGCCCCTTTGTCCCAGTCCAGGGACAATGATGTCAGGGAGCTGGACTGGCCCCCTCTGTGGGCGGGGAACTTACGGGGCCCGGTCGTGGGTGAGGCCGTTCTGTCGCTGGGGGTTGATTGGTGGAAGGACGGGTTTGCTGTTGATCTCAAGTCCTCTCCTCAAGGTCTCCCGGATCTGCTCCGTGTCTGCAATGATACCACCGAGTTACCTGATGGCCCCCTGGGTCCCAGCAGCCCCATCCCCATCCTTGGACCCCAGCTTCGCTTAAGTGCTGGGGAAAGGCCCCCCGAGAAGGCTGGTCCTGGGGCCACCCTGGCGTCAGCTGTAGATCTGAGAGCAGCATGAGGACACAGGACAGATGAGGCATACTGTGTGTTCTAGAAACTTTTGGTCTGAAGAGCACCACTATCGTAGAAGACAAGGGATGGCCTGAACCACAGAAGGGCCCCCTCCCAGGCAGGGCTCTCCTGGGCTGCCCTTCCTTTTCTGTGTCCCAGGCGCTAGGCTTACCCCTAACACAGCTCCAAACAGTGACTCACAAGACAGGTACTGTTCAAGACACTCAGGGATTCTGCCCATGAACTGGAGGCCAGTGAGGGCCTCTGCTGTGCACGAGCAAACGTCCCAGACACAGGTTCGGGGTGGTCAGCTGGTGTGTGGTCCTGCCACCCTATCCCCTGGGGCCAGGTCAGTAGGACACAGAGTCATCTCCCTGCCTTGGTCCCATCCGAGGAAACCTCGCCTCTCCCCAGGGTTGCCAAGGACCAGGAGGTAAGAAAGCACTTTCTTGGTGGAATTATTCCTTTGCAAGGGGGCTTTGCTGGTCTTTGGGGTAAAGCTTACTACTCTGCTCCCCTATATTGAGATTTTGATCTAAGATTTACTTATGCAAACTGTGAACACTAAAAAGAAAATGAATGTGACTGATCAAAGCGTGGGCTTAGGGTAGATGCTGAATGTGATTTGTGACTTTTCTAGTTGTTTGACTTGTTACAGCGGCATAGACCCTATTTTTAAATTTTTTAAAAATATAGTTAATAATGGTTGAAATTTTGGACAAAACTGTGAATCCCTCCTTAAATGAGCTATTCTTTTTTTTTTTTTCAAAAGCAACTGAATGACTCTGATAACTGTACAATCTCTCAGAACCTTGCTGGGGCTTGGCACATCATTGGAACAAGCAGGAAGGAAAGAAAGGGGTCAGATATTTGCATGAGGGGTTTGTTGTTCTTTATGGACAGAAAACTTTCTATCAGTGCTATCACATGTATTGGTATTTAATGCGGGACTAGGAATCTTACTCTTCAAAGGGTAAGAAAAGGGAGAAGAATAGAGAAAGGGAGTGAAAAGACCAGTTCTAAGCACATGCCTTTATAAACGGCTGCTTTTCTTACGGAGTTAGTTAGAGATGTCCTTTCTTAAAAACCATGACTGTTTCTCTAGCCAAGACCAGCATGGTGAGCTTCCAACAGGAGAGTCATACCCTCCTTCACTAAGGTGCACCCCCGGGTCCAGCAGGTAGGGTATCCCTTACCTCATATCTGCAAGACAGTGGGGTGGGGCAGGTGGCAAGCTGGCCTCAACTCAGGGCTCTGAGGCCTGGGTGGGCCTGAGGACAGTGTGCTCCTTGGGTCTGGCATGGCTCTCAGGCGAAGGCTGGGCCCTGTGTCAATTCTGTGGGTGGCCAATCTTGTTCTCTTGCATTTGGGTGGACTATGGCCATTTCCTGTAACTGTTCTAGGGCTTCCACTCACCTCCCTGGGGCCAGGTCAGTAGGACACAGAGTCATCTCCTGCCTTGGTCCCATCCGAGGAAACCTCGCCTCCCCAGGGTTGCCAAGGACCAGGAGGTAAGAAAGCACTTTCTTGGTGGAATTATTCCTTTGCAAGGGGGCTTTGCTGGTCTTTGGGGTAAAGCTTACTACTCTGCTCCCCTATATTGAGATTTTGATCTAAGATTTACTTATGCAAACTGTGAACACTAAAAAGAAAATGAATGTGACTGATCAAAGCGTGGGCTTAGGGTAGATGCTGAATGTGATTTGTGACTTTTCTAGTTGTTTGACTTGTTACAGCGGCATAGACCCTATTTTTAAATTTTTTAAAAATATAGTTAATAATGGTTGAAATTTTGGACAAAACTGTGAATCCCTCCTTAAATGAGCTATTCTTTTTTTTTTTTTCAAAAGCAACTGAATGACTCTGATAACTGTACAATCTCTCAGAACCTTGCTGGGGCTTGGCACATCATTGGAACAAGCAGGAAGGAAAGAAAGGGGTCAGATATTTGCATGAGGGGTTTGTTGTTCTTTATGGACAGAAAACTTTCTATCAGTGCTATCACATGTATTGGTATTTAATGCGGGACTAGGAATCTTACTCTTCAAAGGGTAAGAAAAGGGAGAAGAATAGAGAAAGGGAGTGAAAAGACCAGTTCTAAGCACATGCCTTTATAAACGGCTGCTTTTCTTACGGAGTTAGTTAGAGATGTCCTTTCTTAAAAACCATGACTGTTTCTCTAGCCAAGACCAGCATGGTGAGCTTCCAACAGGAGAGTCATACCCTCCTTCACTAAGGTGCACCCCCGGGTCCAGCAGGTAGGGTATCCCTTACCTCATATCTGCAAGACAGTGGGGTGGGGCAGGTGGCAAGCTGGCCTCAACTCAGGGCTCTGAGGCCTGGGTGGGCCTGAGGACAGTGTGCTCCTTGGGTCTGGCATGGCTCTCAGGCGAAGGCTGGGCCCTGTGTCAATTCTGTGGGTGGCCAATCTTGTTCTCTTGCATTTGGGTGGACTATGGCCATTTCCTGTAACTGTTCTAGGGCTTCCACTCACCTCCCTGACTTCAGATGGCAAGGGGCAAATTTAAAACACAATGGTCCCCTGCTGGAGGTGCAATCTGAAATACACACACACACACACACACACACACACAATAAAACCCAGGAGAAATGGGTCAGTAAAGCTCCCTTCATTTCACCCTGTTAGAGATCTCATGGCGGTTTAAATCCTGTCAGGAAATGCTTGTCCAGCCAGCCTGGACAAGGGGAAGGCAAGGCCCCCACCTTTGCCCGAGAGCCGCCGGGGCTGAGTGCCCACACAGATGCTCCGGCTGTCCTCGTCGTCCTCGGGGGGCCGGCTCAGGTCATCCCAGGCACACTTGGCACTGACTCCACTCAGGTTGGAGCCGTCCGTCTCGATGCCTTTGTCAACTCGCTCCTGCTTGGAAAGAACCAAAGAGCCAGAGTTTCTTCAACGAACCAGTGGCCCAAGGTCACCACCACCTCTTTCCCGTATTTACAGAGCCTCAGTAAGAGTTGAGGTCTTCTTTGCTGGCTCAGTGGTCAAGAATCTGCCTGCTAATGCAGGAGACACGGGTTTGACCCTGGGTTGGGAAGATCCCCTGGAGAAGGAAATGGCAACCCACTCCAGTACTCCTTCCAGGAGAACCCCTGGACAGAGGAACCTGGTGGGCTACCGTCCATAGGGTCACAAAGACTAGGACATGCCTTAGTGACTGAGCATGAACAGAGTTAAGAGCTGAGCACAGGACAGAAGACAGAAGAGCAGGCTCTCTGACCTTATTTTGCCCGGGTCACTAACAAACGACGGACTCATCTAGAAGAACCAGGACTGAGGGGCCAAGAAGAACGAAAATCCTAAAGGTAGCTTCTTCTCTCTTATCAGCCTTTCAGTACAGTGACCTTCACACCTCTCTCAGAGTCCTGACTCTGTCCACTACCTCCTGGAGGAAAGTCATAGACCTTCCTCGGCTAACTGACCACTCGGCCCCACTCCAGAGGCCAGCATGGAAGCCGGCCACTAGCAGGAGAGGCCGGGACTCAGCCCATCTCTCTGGCTCCACACCTGCAGTTTCCTCTTCCAGCAGCAGAGGGTGTGGTCATGCAGAGAGGAGCCCCAGAGAGTACTGCTGCCTGACTGACTTGTTTGGCCAAGGATTCTGGATGGAGATTCTTACGCATTTTTTAGGCTGAACCGGGGGTCTGAAGGGCAGTGAGCCTTTGCAGACTTCACCAGAAGCTCTGCCTTCTCACAGGCCTTGACAGTGCGGAATCCAAACTCTCCAAATGGCCTCAAGGAAGAGTTCAACACCAACACCCTGGGATTTCTGGTAAAACATAGTTGAGATGGGCTTCAGATGAAAGGTCATCTAGAGGGCTCCTGCCACCTTGTTCATAAACAGTCATGTGGGACAAACGGAGCTTCTGAGGACCTCAGTTACAGTCGGCCCCTCGCTGTCTGGGGACCTTCTCCCTATGGCTCCACAGGTCCACACTGGCGTGCTGCTCGGACAGGGAGCCCTTCCAGGAAGCACAAGGCAAACTTACATCGGGTCCTTTCTTCTTTTTTTTTATTATTTGAAGGATAACTGCTTTACAGAATTTTGTTACTTTCTTTTCTTTTTTTTTAACATTTGTTTTATTTATCTTTTGGAGGGTGAGGTGGGGAGGGAGGGGGATGGGCGGGCCACTTCTATTGGTCTTTCATTTCTCTGTTTTCATCTGTCTTTGTTCTTTGGCTCCTGTGGGCCTCCCATCGCGGTGGCCTCTGTCGTCGCAGAGCGCCGGCTCTGGGCGCATGCGCCCCAGAGCTCCAGGTCGGTAATTGGACACATCAGTCTAGCCACTCCGCGGCACATGGGATCTTCCCAGGCCAGGGATCAAACTGGCGCCCCTTGCACTGCAAGGCGGTGTCCTTACCCACTAGACCACCAGGGGAAGCCCGGGTCCTTTCTTCTTGACACCCATCAGCAGGTGGCCCTGGACGTCTGCTGGATGTCTCCTTCCCACCAACCACCCGCTCTCCCCTCCCGGGCTCTCATTAGCTCAGGCAAAGCTGGGGATTCTGGGCGGACGTGGGAGAGGTTGAAGACAGGGAGCGGCTCTGTGTGCCCTAGGCAGGGGCGTGTGGGTCCTGATTTGCTCAGGGTGGAGTCTACGCTTTTTCTTCTCCACTGGCTGCCCTGGGGCCCAGCCACCTAAGCAGGGAACTGAGGCCATTTCTTGGCTCCATGAGCTCAGTCTACTTATTTTATGAGTAAACAAGAAAGGGTGAGGACTCCGAGGAACCTGAGGACATGTTCACGCACAACTGGCTAGTGGCAGAGTCTGGAGCAAAGGGCAAGGGGAAGCTTGAAAACAAAGTGGCTGCAAGCAGACCCCAGAGACACAAGCAAGCACACAGCAGCAAGCACAAAGCAGCTCCTACTGGGTGTACAGGTCCTGCTGGCTGGCCTTAGGGATGCCTGAAGCCTAGAAAGGAGAACTGTGCTGGGCATGTAGAGCCAGGACAGGCTGCTTCCTCTAGCAGCTTAAAAGATCAGGTGCTTTCTTAGCACTTGGCACTCAGAACAGGGGCCAAGCAACAGTCCATGGCGCCCTGTGCTGGACCCCAGCGTGGGTGCAGAACAAGGACTTAGGGAGACATAGCCATGTGGCTCTGGTTCTTGCCTAAGCAGAAGCTACAAGGAAACCAAGGTAAAGCAGAGATAATGGAGGATCCTGACAGCGACTGGAAAGCTTCAGTATTCAAGGCACCAGGAAAATAGAGGAGCATCATCTGTGAATGAGTACATTCTGCCTGAGAGCTCCCAGGTCTGCAGTGATGAGCCCGGGGACCGTGGGCCACCTGTCCACCTGCTACCTCGCCCTGCCCCCTTCCTAAAGGACACTAACTCCTGGCAGCTGCCCATGGCCTGAGAGATTTCTACAGAAGCGTAAAATGTTCAGAGAGGACAATGACCTGCAAAGATGGGGCAAAGGAGGCAGGCACATTATTCACTGTTGTGGTTGCTGCTTCATGAGCAGCCCATAAGAAACAAAGCTATGCTCTACGTGGCTTTCAAAATTCACCTGCATACAGAGTGCTGCTTCGAAAAACCCAGAGATGATACTGAAACTCTGTACAGGTGGGCCACAGTGAGCAGGAACTGCCAGCCTGTGTGTATACCGACTTTCTTTTATGTATCAAGGAATGCCAGCCTAACCGGGGGAGGAGCTTGGCATCTGACTGCCCAAGATGAAAATGATCTAAAAGAGGGTAGGATCAACAGTCCAATCAGCACTCACCCCTGCAGCTGGGGTCCCCTGTTCTACTGTCTGCTATAGGGTGGCAGGAGGGAGGCTTTTTGAAAAAAAGTCTGTGTCCTTCGAAGAGAGGGAACAGGGCAGGATGAGTCCTGGGCAAACAATATCCGTCGCACTGACATCCTTTCTTGCTGGTGATCTGATTTTTTGGTCAGGTTTATTGATGTACAATTTGCATTCAATAAAATCAATCAACGTGTGTCTAGGACAGTTTTTCCTGGCCTGAATCTCTGCTCCCTTATGGGCTCTGCAGAATTCAGGGAACAAATTCCAAATCATGTCACATTTCTACTCACTCACAAATACAGTCCCTCCATTTTCCCGGGAGGAAAGCCAGGGTTATGTGGCAGAGGCCTGAGCACAGGGAGTGAGAAAGGTTTTCCTCACTCAAGACATACTTGCAGGTGTGGGTCGATCTCAAATATGGTCTCTCCCCTTCGCATGTCAGTGATCAGCCAGGGGCCGCCGGCGCTGCGGACAAGCAAAGGGGACAGGACGGTAACTAAGGGTCTGGGGCTGGTGGGCGGGGTCTACCACCTCCCCTGTTTGCTGCCCCAGGCCCTGAACACAGGGACAGCCAGGGAGAGTGATCAGGAAGGTTCCGTGTGACAACCCAGAGCCTAAGCAGTAATGGAGTGGGGAAGGAGGGGCTCCCAACCCCAGGCCTGGGGAGCCTGCCCCCACCTCCTGGTGCAGGGGTGCACTCACACGGGTACCGTTCGCAGCAGCTCCAGGATGCCCTGCCCGTTCCACTGCTGGGCTGCGTGCAGCTCCTCGGTGCAGACACCAACAATCTGAGACCCGGGGACAGAGACGCCATTGTGCGTTAATGGCCATTCCTCCCACCCATCCGGAAGGTCAGCCACACAGGCTCTCTCAGTGTCCCCCAACCTGGGGGACCATGGGCAGGACCTGCGCTCTGGGGCTGATGTGTCCAAAATAGAATGGTTCCCTTACAAAGGAACAGTGGCCTGGCTAGGAGACAGATGGGTTCACAGGCGGGGCACCGAAGTCTGATCTTTGCCCTGCTGCGATGGCTCGGGTGTCTGGGTGACACAAAGCCTTGCCCCAGACAGCAGAAGAGAAAAGCAGGGCCCTGCCGACTCAGGATGGGCCCCCAGCCCACGTCTCTGGAAGCAGAGGAGGTCCAGGGAAATGTTCCTGCCCAGTCTAGGATCACAGGGATTGTAAATGGAGGAGATTTTGAGACTCTTCAAGCTCAGAAAGAAGACTAAAGGTTGCCAGCAGCTTGCAGAAAAGCTTTCTTCCTTGTCCAGGGCTGAGCCTGTGAATAAATCTGAGAGGAAACAACTGAACCTTCTCACAGGCCCTGCTGAAATCACAAGCAGCCCAGCTGCAGCTGGGGGAGACGCACACTCCCCTGGGCAAGGTCACGTCCAGCCCCAAGCTGCCCACCAGGAGGGTTCTGGGCCTGTGGCTGTCTGGGTCTTCTGAGTTCACAGAAATACCTTCCCTGCCACCCGCTCAGCCACAGCCACCCTCTCCTACCCAAGTGTCCCCTGCCCCTGCCTCCTCATCCCGTCTGAATCCACCCAACAAACCATCAGAGGGACTAGAAAGTGGGAGGAGACCCAAGGAAATCTCCATTCCCTTGTGCCCCTCCCATGCACCCAGGGAAGGCTGAGCCCACGTCCAACCTGGGCCTCACCTGGAGGAAGGTCACCACCCCAAAGGGTGTCTGCACAGGCTGCATCTGAGGGTCCTCTGTCAGCAGCATGTGCTGAATCCGCGACTCGCTGTTATCCAAAGGGCTGTGCCAAGACACATGGTCACCGCTGCAGAAGGTGTTCTCTGTGGAGAGACGTGAGGAGCCTCAGCGTCTGAGGCCTGCCAGGCAGACCTGGAGCCCGACCTGGGGTTTGAGAAGCCTGGGCTGAGATGCTCCCCAGCCTTCCAAGGTGGCCCTTCTGAAGGAGGGGAAATGTTCACTCGGATGAGAGCAAAGAGCCATGGCTATTTCCCCAAAACCAAACGTGTTCCTGTCTGCCAGTTCTGCCAGCCTTCAGTGGAAAAGGACAAGCTGCCAGAGGGGCTGTGCGCTTCGCCGGGCAAGTCCAAAGATGTCTGGAATCTTTACTTCCCCAGCAACTTCACTTCTTCAGGGGGAGAGGGGCAGCCACCATCAGGTCTGCCAAGAAAGAATAAAGTACTTTACTGTGGGGCCAGCTGGCCAGTAGTCCACAGTAGGGCTGGAGGGTGGCGAAAGGCCTTCACTTTGAAAACACACCAGGATTTCTTGCAGCTGAAACTGTTCAAATAGGAACTCCCAGTCTCCGAGGGCCTTTGAGATCCATCAGCACTTCCCCACAGGCAGACAGATTCAGGGGATAGTTCCTCAGCAGATGGAGGTCTGACCATGCCTCACACACCTCAGCAGAGACGTGCAACCCGGAGGGGCGGCTTGCCTTGAGGACATGGGCCTTGGGCCCAGGCTGCCCAAGAGAAACATGCAAACATGGCCACCTGAAAGTCTCACTGTTGCCCTTCACAGCGGTCCACTGCTTTAAAGAAAGGTGCTTAAGGTTGCGGAGCCACGGGGGAAGATACCCAGAGGCGATGACATCTCCCACACCCCCAGCTCCCACCTTGGGTATCCTTCTTCCGGTCCGTTGCATTTACTAGTCTATAAGCATCTTCAGGTCCTTTCCACTACCCCCCATCCCATTTTGCACATTTCACTTAAAATTATGTATCTTGGAGATCATTTCCTATCAACATATATAAAGTTACCTCATTCATTTTCCCCCCTCAATTATAAATTACTACAAGTCCACATGCACCCAGAGCCGGTGTTCTCCGTTAAGAGAGGCCACTGCAATGGGAGGCCCACACAGGCCAAAGAATCAAAGGATGGATGAAAATAAACAAAATTAAAAGAGGCATGATGGGGAAAAAGAAAAAAAAAAGCCAAATGCCTCTCTTTTTTTGGCAGAAATTCACAAGTTGATCCTAAAAATTCATTTGAAAATGCAAGGAACCCAGAATAACCAAAACAAACTTGAAAAAGATGAAGTTGAAAGACTTAACCTTCCTGTTTTCAATACTTGCTGCAAAATTACAGTCATCAAGCTAGAGCGTTACTGCCATAAGAATATACATTTGATCAAGGTAACAGACTTTATTTATTTATTTAAGATTTATTTATTTATTTTGGGGGGGGGCAGGGGTTGGGTTGGGGAGGGAGGGGAGAGGGCGGGCCACTTCTATTGGTCTTTCATTTGTCTATTTTCATCCGTCTTTGTTCTTTGGCTCCTGTGGGCCTCCCATCATGGTGGCCTCTGTTGTCGCAGAGCACCGGCTCTGGGCGCATGCGCTCCAGAGCTCCGGCTCGGTGATTGGACACATCAGTCCAGCCGCACCACAGCACGTGGGATCTTCCCAGGCCAGGGATCGAACCGGCGCCCCTTGCACTGCAAGGCGGTGTCCTTACCCACTGGACCACCAGGGAAGCCCCGGTAACAGACTTTAGAGTCCAGTAATAAACCTGGAAACTTATGGTCAATTAATTTTTGACAAAATAGTCAAGACAATTCAATACAGGAAAAAATACTCTCTTATGAAAAACAGCGATGGAACAACTGAATATCTACATTCAAAAGAATCAAGTTGGAATCCTTCTTTAAATCATAAATAAAAAGTAATTCAAAATGGATCATAAGCCTAACTATAATAGCTAAAACTATAAAACTTAGAAGACACATAAGAGTAAATCTTCTGTCCTTGAATTAGGCAATGTTCTTAGACAGATACCAAAAGCACAGGCAAATAAAGAGAAAATAAGTTGGACTTCATTAAAATGAAAACCTGTTGTACTTCAAGAAAGTGAAAAGAAATGCAAATTAAAACCACAATGAAATAACCACTTTATATACATTAGGATGACCCTTATAATTTTTTTTTTAAAAAAAGTAAACAAAAACCCTGGAGAATAACAAGTATTGGTGAGGATTTGGAAAAACTGGAACCCTTGTGGGCAGGGATATAAAACAGTGTAACTGTTTTGGAAAACAGCTTGGTGATTCTGTAAATACTAAACATGGAATTACAATATGACCCAACAATTCCACTTGTAGGTATACACCCAAGAGAAATGGAAACATGTCCACACAAGGACTTTAATCTGAATGTTCACAGCAGCATGATTCATAACAGCCCAAAGGATGGAAACAACCCAAATGTCCATCAACTAATGAATGAATAAATAAAATGTGGTATATCCACACAATGGAATACTATTTGGCAATACAAAGTACTGAAGTATTGATACATGCCACAACATGAACAACATATCCAAAGCATTATTCTAAATGAGAAGCCTGTCACGAAAGGCCATGTGTGATTCCATTTATACTGAATATCACAAGTAGGAAAATCTATGGAGACAGATAGATTAGTGGTTGTCCAGAGCTGGGTTGGTTAAGGGGAAATAGGAAGTGACTGGTTTGGAATTGCTTTTGGGGGTGATGGTTTCATAGCTGTGAACTATAAAATACATAAATTATATCTCAGTAAAGGGATTTATTTTAAAAGAATAAAGAAAGAAGGCAGTAGGCAAAAGGGAGCAATCTTACAGAAGAAAAGTGGGAAAAGCAAGGCCTGGACTGTTACCACCTTCTCAGGTTAAGCAGCCTTACCCGGGAGAAACCCGAGTTATACTGTCCAGACTCCACTCCAGCAGTTTATAGTCCACACCACCTGAACCGTCATCTACTCCATTCTCATCGTCTCCTGACCGGTATGCCCCTCCTCCATAAAACTGACTCACTATCTTAAACTTACTTTAAAAGGATATGTCATATCACTATACTAAATAAGGAAAATAGAGAGAAAACCAATGTTGCTCATCATAAAGTAGAAGATCATTTGATAACTTCAAAACAATTTAGTGAAAACAAAATGTTATTAATTTGTAACCAATACACTCCCTAACACTGTTTTAAAAAACACTGAAATAAATAGGGTCAAAGAACTGTTAGAGGTTTAGAATCATATCAAACTGACAAACAGCAGGACTGAATCACAGGAGAGCCTTCACTATTTACATTTTTTTTTTAACATTTATTTATTTTTATTTATTCTTTTTTTTTTTTTTTTTTTGAGGGAGTGGGTTGGGGAGGGAGGGGGTGGACGGGCCACCTCTATTGGTCTTTCATTTGTCTATTTTCATCCGTCTTTGTTCTTCGGCTCTTGTGGGCCTCCCATCACGGTGGCCTCTGTTGTCGCACGCAGAGCACCGGCTCTGGGCACATGCACTCCAGAGCTCCGGCTTGGTAATTGGACACATCAGTCCAGACGCTCCGCGGCAAGTGGGATCTTCCCAGGCCAGGGCTCGAACCGGCGCCCCTTGCACTGCAAGGCGCTGTCCTTACCCACTGGACCACTAGGGAAGCCCCACTATTTACATTTTTGAGTGCTTTGTCCAGTTAGCATCTAAAATCTCTTGCTGGCTTTGGTAAGCTCAGGCCAACTGGTTAACTTTGCGATGGGAAAGGCTCTGCTCCACTTGGCCTCTGCTGCGTGCGTGCTATGTGCTTAGTCGCTTCAGTCATGCCTGACTCCTTGCGACACTATGGACTGTAGTCCACCAGGCTCCTCTGTCCATGGGATTCTCCAGGCAAGAATACTTAAGTGGGTTGCTACTTCCTCCTCCAGGGGATCTTCCTTAAGCAGAGATCAAACCTGCACTGGGAGGCGGGTTCTTTACCACTAGCGCCACCTGGGAAGCCTATTTGCCTCTGCCCCTTACTAGTTGTGACCCCGGACAACTTGCCCAGTCACAGTCTCTAAGCCTTTCTGCATCTGTCAGCAGGAAATAGTGTGCCTACTCAGTGTGTGTTTCACTGTGGCGTATCATTACCACTGTACTGGAATTAAGCATAGCTACTCCCACCCATCCTGGAGGAGGAAATGGCAACCCACTCCAGTATTCTTGCCTGGAGAAGCCCACGAACAGAGGAGTCTGGTGGGCTACAGTCCATGCGGTCACTAAGCGTCAGACACGACTGAGCATGCACACACACCAGGTTCCAGTCCCTTTAACCAGGGAACAGGACTGGCCACAGACCCTGCAGCTAACAGCAACTGCCAGTAGGTGGCACCATTGCTCCTGGTTTAAGGCAGAGCTGGGCCAGTTCCCTCCAGCGCCCCACCTCTCGTTGACTTTGGGAAGCAGGGAAGAGGTTACAAAGGTTTGGAGTTGTGACCTTTACTAACGAGAATTAACATCGATTTAAAACAAATGTATAAATTCATACTGTTTAAATGAAATATGAATGACCAAAAGCTACTACATTTAGGGGATTGGGAGACAGACCCAGTTGCTGTTCCAAGCACACCAGCTCTGGGCACATGCACTCCAGAGCTCCGGCTTGGTAATTGGACACATCAGTCCAGACGCTCAGGCAAGTGGGATCTTCCCAGGCCAGGGCTCAAACCCGGGCGCCTTGCACTGCAAGGCGCTGTCCTTACCCACTGGACCACTAGGGAAGCCCCACTATTTACATTTTGAGTGCTTTGTCCAGTTAGCATCTAAAATCTCTTGCTGGCTTTGGTAAGCTCAGGCCAACTGGTTAACTTTGCGATGGGAAAGGCTCTGCTCCACTTGGCCTCTGCTGCGTGCGTGCTTGTGCTTAGTCGCTTCAGTCATGCCTGACTCCTTGCGACACTATGGACTGTAGTCCACCAGGCTCCTCTGTCCATGGGATTCTCCAGGCAAGAATACTTAAGTGGGTTGCTACTTCCTCCTCCAGGGGATCTTCCTTAAGCAGAGATCAAACCTGCACTGGGAGGCGGGTTCTTTACCACTAGCGCCACCTGGGAAGCCTATTTGCCTCTGCCCCTTACTAGTTGTGACCCCGGACAACTTGCCCAGTCACAGTCTCTAAGCCTTTCTGCATCTGTCAGCAGGAAATAGTGTGCCTACTCAGTGTGTGTTTCACTGTGGCGTATCATTACCACTGTACTGGAATTAAGCATAGCTACTCCCACCCATCCTGGAGGAGGAAATGGCAACCCACTCCAGTATTCTTGCCTGGAGAAGCCCACGAACAGAGGAGTCTGGTGGGCTACAGTCCATGCGGTCACTAAGCGTCAGACACGACTGAGCATGCACACACACCAGGTTCCAGTCCCTTTAACCAGGGAACAGGACTGGCCACAGACCCTGCAGCTAACAGCAACTGCCAGTAGGTGGCACCATTGCTCCTGGTTTAAGGCAGAGCTGGGCCAGTTCCCTCCAGCGCCCCACCTCTCGTTGACTTTGGGAAGCAGGGAAGAGGTTACAAAGGTTTGGAGTTGTGACCTTTACTAACGAGAATTAACATCGATTTAAAACAAATGTATAAATTCATACTGTTTAAATGAAATATGAATGACCAAAAGCTACTCTGTACGACAGCTTTGGAAGGGGTTGACTTTTAGTCAGCTGGGAGACAGACCCAGTTGCTGTTCCAAGACCAGCACACCAGCCTGCACGACCAAGAGTGAAACAGTGTTAACTACCCACAGACAGGTTCAGAGAGCACGTAGCTAACAACCTCCCAGCCCTGCCTGCTGGAGGAACCAGACTTATGAGCTCTGCTGTGGCCAAGAAACGGTCTTTCTGAACAATGAAAGCGCCTTGGTCACAGTTTTCAAGGCTGGGACAAAGCCACAATGGGCTCATTCTTGAGTTCTGCCTGATCTTTATGCCCCGGATGCTCAGCCCCTTTCTGTGCCGCGCCAATGCGGCCTCCGCACTCAGGCTCAGGGCCCTCCCCGGGAAACCCTCAGCCCCTTCAGAGTGGTTTTCAAATGCTAATACCGCCTCGGTAGGAGGCCCAACTGTTCAGCCCAGTGGTTAGAGGAGCTCTCTCCCTCTCCCCTCCTTTCTCGGGTTCTCTCAAGTGCTCTTTCCAAGACAATAAGCTGCACATCCATGGGACCCCCACCCAAACCGCCGAGCAGAGGGGCCACCGGGGGTCTGAAGGCGGGTTGTTCCAGGTGAGGCCTGAAGGCTCACTTCCCTTCTGTCTCTCCTCTCAGCTCAGCCTTCCAGTACCATGCCGCAGGACCATCCCTCTGCTGCAGCCTGTTTGGCAATTTCACACCATTCCAGGGTAGCAAAGGGTCCAAATACTGCTCAGTTCCATCTGCCTCTTGCCTAGTTTAAAATAAAGAAAGATTTCCTTACTGGATATCTCTTTCCCCATTAACAAACAACTCCCGAGCAAGAACTCTTAAAAGGTGAGGAGCCGTTTGGCTGCCCACATTCCTAACTAACCCCTAGACAGACTGGCACACACACCAGGTTCCAGTCCCTTTAACCAGGGAACAGGACTGGCCACAGACCCTGCAGCTAACAGCAACTGCCAGTAGGTGGCACCATTGCTCCTGGTTTAAGGCAGAGCTGGGCCAGTTCCCTCCAGCGCCCACCTCTCGTTGACTTTGGGAAGCAGGGAAGAGGTTACAAAGGTTTGGAGTTGTGACCTTTACTAACGAGAATTAACATCGATTTAAAACAAATGTATAAATTCATACTGTTTAAATGAAATATGAATGACCAAAAGCTACTCTGTACGACAGCTTTGGAAGGGGTTGACTTTTAGTCAGCTGGGAGACAGACCCAGTTGCTGTTCCAAGACCAGCACACCAGCCTGCACGACCAAGAGTGAAACAGTGTTAACTACCCACAGACAGGTTCAGAGAGCACGTAGCTAACAACCTCCCAGCCCTGCCTGCTGGAGGAACCAGACTTATGAGCTCTGCTGTGGCCAAGAAACGGTCTTTCTGAACAATGAAAGCGCCTTGGTCACAGTTTTCAAGGCTGGGACAAAGCCACAATGGGCTCATTCTTGAGTTCTGCCTGATCTTTATGCCCCGGATGCTCAGCCCCTTTCTGTGCCGCGCCAATGCGGCCTCCGCACTCAGGCTCAGGGCCCTCCCCGGGAAACCCTCAGCCCCTTCAGAGTGGTTTTCAAATGCTAATACCGCCTCGGTAGGAGGCCCAACTGTTCAGCCCAGCGGTTAGAGGAGCCCTCTCCCTCTCCCCTCCCTTCTCGCGTTCTCTCACGTGCTCTTTCCAAGACAATAAGCTGCACATCCATGGGACCCCCACCCAAACCGCCGAGCAGAGGGGCCACCGGGGGTCTGAAGGCGGGTTGTTCCAGGTGAGGCCTGAAGGCTCACTTCCCTTCTGTCTCTCCTCTCAGCTCAGCCTTCCAGTACCATGCCGCAGGACCATCCCTCTGCTGCAGCCTGTTTGGCAATTTCACACCATTCCAGGGTAGCAAAGGGTCCAAATACTGCTCAGTTCCATCTGCCTCTTGCCTAGTTTAAAATAAAGAAAGATTTCCTTACTGGATATCTCTTTCCCCATTAACAAACAACTCCCGAGCAAGAACTCTTAAAAGGTGAGGAGCCGTTTGGCTGCCCACATTCCTAACTAACCCCTCCAGCTGGCTGTCACCCCACCTCTCGAGCATCCAGCTTTAGTCACGGTGGTTTGAAGTTGGACAGGGCTGGACATAAGAACTTAGCAAAATCTAGGGATATGGGTTGCAGAAGAAAACAGCTATTGTTTGCAAAATAATGAGTGCTGCCTTTGAAACACAGAGGAACAAACAAGTTCTTGGGAGTTCTTAATGCATTCCGACTCTGGAGAGTGACTGTCTCCACTCTGTGTGGAAGTACAGGACCAGCCCCACCCCCGCCCCGCCTCAGTGATCAGCATCCACATGCTTGGTCTGAGGAGAATGGGTGAGCGTTGTCTCTTGGAGCCTCAAAGCGAGGGCTTCTTGTGGCGGAAGCCTGGAGCACCGTGCCTGTGCTCCAGAGACAGAGAGCAGGGGCAGGAGACCCAGCGGAACTGAGACTGGGGTCAAAAGGGTGGTGGGCCTGAAGGAGGTGTTTGAAGGAGGGCAGGAAAACAAGAGGTGGCCCAAAGCAGACTGGGAGGCTGGAGTCTGTCAACTTTAGGGTCAAACGCTGAACAAGGGGGCGCCATCACTGTCTCTCCATCTCTCTCCCCTTCTTGGTGCTCAGGAATCTCTTTGACCGTGAAGGCCTGTGTGCTTTCTGCACGAAGACACAGACTGGCTCCGATGACTGCTAAGCGGTTCTTCCCTGGAATCCCAGAGGTTTCAGTCACAGCCTGGGTGACACAGACTGCTGAGAGGGAAGGTCAGGTGGCCTGGCCTGTCTCAGAAAGTCCCCGGACGGCCAACATCCTGAGGCCAAACTGGCAATGGCCTTGTCTGCTCTTTCCTGAGAAGGCTCACTTCCCTTCTGTCTCTCCTCTCAGCTCAGCCTTCCAGTACCATGCCGCAGGACCATCCCTCTGCTGCAGCCTGTTTGGCAATTTCACACCATTCCAGGGTAGCAAAGGGTCCAAATACTGCTCAGTTCCATCTGCCTCTTGCCTAGTTTAAAATAAAGAAAGATTTCCTTACTGGATATCTCTTTCCCCATTAACAAACAACTCCCGAGCAAGAACTCTTAAAAGGTGAGGAGCCGTTTGGCTGCCCACATTCCTAACTAACCCCTCCAGCTGGCTGTCACCCCACCTCTCGAGCATCCAGCTTTAGTCACGGTGGTTTGAAGTTGGACAGGGCTGGACATAAGAACTTAGCAAAATCTAGGGATATGGGTTGCAGAAGAAAACAGCTATTGTTTGCAAAATAATGAGTGCTGCCTTTGAAACACAGAGGAACAAACAAGTTCTTGGGAGTTCTTAATGCATTCCGACTCTGGAGAGTGACTGTCTCCACTCTGTGTGGAAGTACAGGACCAGCCCCACCCCCGCCCCGCCTCAGTGATCAGCATCCACATGCTTGGTCTGAGGAGAATGGGTGAGCGTTGTCTCTTGGAGCCTCAAAGCGAGGGCTTCTTGTGGCGGAAGCCTGGAGCACCGTGCCTGTGCTCCAGAGACAGAGAGCAGGGGCAGGAGACCCAGCGGAACTGAGACTGGGGTCAAAAGGGTGGTGGGCCTGAAGGAGGTGTTTGAAGGAGGGCAGGAAAACAAGAGGTGGCCCAAAGCAGACTGGGAGGCTGGAGTCTGTCAACTTTAGGGTCAAACGCTGAACAAGGGGGCGCCATCACTGTCTCTCCATCTCTCTCCCCTTCTTGGTGCTCAGGAATCTCTTTGACCGTGAAGGCCTGTGTGCTTTCTGCACGAAGACACAGACTGGCTCCGATGACTGCTAAGCGGTTCTTCCCTGGAATCCCAGAGGTTTCAGTCACAGCCTGGGTGACACAGACTGCTGAGAGGGAAGGTCAGGTGGCCTGGCCTGTCTCAGAAAGTCCCCGGACGAAGCCAACATCCTGAGGCCAAACTGGCAATGGCCTTGTCTGCTCTTTCCTGAGAAGGCTCACTGTGGGCTGCTGGAGCTGGGCCCAGAGGTGGCCTCCTCTGAGACTGGAAGACAGCCCCTTCAAGTCAACTGAAGGCCTGTAAGCTGAAATACATTAAAGGGGGCAGAAACACGAATCCTCACAGGTCTCAGTAGCCTCCTGATGCCCCAGAAAGAAGAGGAGACAGCATGGAGGTTTTGCTGAATGACCCAGAACGAGTCGAGATGGTGGAGGAGGTAAAGTTCAAAGTCAGTCCTGCTGGCCTCTGCCTAGCCTCGATGCTCCTAACTGAAGCCACTTAGTCTGCCCACCGCCCCCGCTGGACTCCAGGTAATCCTATCCTGATTTCTAAGCCCAGGTGCTTTCTCCTTGCTTGCTCCAAGCCCAGATGTGGGGAAAAGAGTGGGGTTGTACATGCTTTGTATTTCTAGAAATGAGAAGCCTACAGAACTTTCCAAGGCCATAGAGTGTAGGACATTCTGATATCACTGAAACAGAATTACATTTCTGGAACCTGTAACACATCCATGAGATGCTGTGCTCATGCTGGGCAAGGGGGACCCAGGCATCATGCACCCTTAGACCGAGAGCCTCCTGCGGGCCTCCTCTACCTCCACCTGAAGGCACCTGCCAAAGGAAGGGAACAGAACTACTTCTTGCTAAAAAAAAATCGGCACTTACTCTCTCCTGGCAATGGCAAGTCTCCTGCCTCTGGGGAACCAAGTAACGCCGTAAGGGAGAGCTGAGTTCATTTCAGAGCCCTGAAGCAGGCAGTGGTGAGGCCTGGTCCACCCTAGGAACTCTGGATGGCTGAGAACAGTCTGTGTGCGTTACCACATCTCAACAAAAAATAAATGCATTCCAGGTAATTGCCCTTTAACACAGGAGTGCGGTAAGCAGAGGGTACGAGTGGGAGACACTGGAGTTTAGAGGCCTCAGTTGGTACCAAACAACAGAATTCTGTGCACACACATGCACAGCAGACAAGATGCCTGTAGGAAGGAGATCCCAGGAGTGGGATTGCACAATCGGCCACAGCAGCGCCTCAAATCACACTCCTCCAAAGAAAGGCCAAGACAAATTCTTTCTTTAAGAAAGAAGGAAATAACCACAAAGCAAACAAACAGCATGTGGAGGCAGGAGAGAAGGATTCCTGTACAGGGGTTAATGGACTTCGCGCCAGTAGGCCAAATTCTTCATAGCTGGGCGGATGGTGTGGCCTGTTGTCAAAGCTTTACCAACCTGGGGCCTTCCCCTGGTGGTCCAGTGTGTAAGGACACCGCCTTGCAGTGCAAGGAGTGCCGGTTCGAGGTTTTGCTGAATGACCCAGAACGAGTCGAGATGGTGGAGGAGGTAAAGTTCAAAGTCAGTCCTGCTGGCCTCTGCCTAGCCTCGATGCTCCTAACTGAAGCCACTTAGTCTGCCCACCGCCCCCGCTGGACTCCAGGTAATCCTATCCTGATTTCTAAGCCCAGGTGCTTTCTCCTTGCTTGCTCCAAGCCCAGATGTGGGGAAAAGAGTGGGGTTGTACATGCTTTGTATTTCTAGAAATGAGAAGCCTACAGAACTTTCCAAGGCCATAGAGTGTAGGACATTCTGATATCACTGAAACAGAATTACATTTCTGGAACCTGTAACACATCCATGAGATGCTGTGCTCATGCTGGGCAAGGGGGACCCAGGCATCATGCACCCTTAGACCGAGAGCCTCCTGCGGGCCTCCTCTACCTCCACCTGAAGGCACCTGCCAAAGGAAGGGAACAGAACTACTTCTTGCTAAAAAAAAATCGGCACTTACTCTCTCCTGGCAATGGCAAGTCTCCTGCCTCTGGGGAACCAAGTAACGCCGTAAGGGAGAGCTGAGTTCATTTCAGAGCCCTGAAGCAGGCAGTGGTGAGGCCTGGTCCACCCTAGGAACTCTGGATGGCTGAGAACAGTCTGTGTGCTACCACATCTCAACAAAAAATAAATGCATTCCAGGTAATTGCCCTTTAACACAGGAGTGCGGTAAGCAGAGGGTACGAGTGGGAGACACTGGAGTTTAGAGGCCTCAGTTGGTACCAAACAACAGAATTCTGTGCACACACATGCACAGCAGACAAGATGCCTGTAGGAAGGAGATCCCAGGAGTGGGATTGCACAATCGGCCACAGCAGCGCCTCAAATCACACTCCTCCAAAGAAAGGCCAAGACAAATTCTTTCTTTAAGAAAGAAGGAAATAACCACAAAGCAAACAAACAGCATGTGGAGGCAGGAGAGAGAAGGATTCCCTGTACAGGGGTTAATGGACTTTCGCGGCCAGTAGGCCAAATTCTTCATAGCTGGGCGGATGGTGTGGCCTGTTGTCAAAGCTTTACCAACCTGGGGCCTTCCCCTGGTGGTCCAGTGGGTAAGGACACCGCCTTGCAGTGCAAGGAGTGCCGGTTCGATCCCTGGCCTGGGAAGATTCCACGTGCCACGGAGCGGCTGGACCGATGTGTCCAATTACTGAGCCGGAGCTCTGGAGTGCATGCGCCCAGAGCCGGCGCTCTGCGACAACAGAGGCCACCATGATGGGAGGCCCACAAGAGCCGAAGAACAAAGACGGATGAATATAGAGAAATGAAAAGACCAATGGAAGTGGCCCGCCCTCTCCCCTCCCTCCCCAACCCGACCCCCGCCAAAATAAATAAATAAATAAATCTTTAAAAAAAAAAAAAAAGCTTTACCAACCTGGACAAGTGGAGGAAGCAAGAATTAAAACTCCCTCCCACCTTTGAAAAGTCCTGAAGGCCGTTTCATGACTGGGAAAGTGAATCTAAGTGTTTGGTTAGAGAGAGGCCTTCAACTAGTTCTGTGTGACATGCATTTGGCTCAATGTGGCTGCAAGACCTCGCTGGGGAAGTGGGCGTGCTGCACCGCTTGACTGAGTCTGGAAGAGCGAGAGGAGACGTGCTTGTGCTTACAAAACTGAAGGGGAAAGGAAAGGATATTCCTTTTAGGCTTCGTCTAGAATCAAAAGAATTGCCAAGGATCGGAAAGCCAGTCCAAGGAGACTCAAAATTGTTTCCCTATGTAGTTTCTCAACAATCTCTGGCTCTCCATCTTCCTCTCTCTCCCTCAAAGCCACAGACACAAAGGCAAACAGTGCAGGGGAAGGAAGCTCTCTTTCATAAGCAGAGAAGCTAGAAGAAGCTATGAGGAGGCTGGTGGGCTTCCAGGGGAGCCCAGGGACCTCATCCAAAAGTGAGTCTCGGGACCGGCTCTCTACCTGGCATCTCTGTGATGTTCCCAGAGGCTGACTGTGGATCCCAGACACTCGCCCATGTCCATGCACAAAGGGCCCCAGCAGGACTCTGCTGTCCCCACGGTGATGGTGAAGATTATGGCGGGAGCTAGTAGGGATTAATGCACTGTGGCTCGCAGCTGTCACTAGTCAAATCCTGTTCCTCCATCCACCATGGGCCATGCCCTCCTGTAAGGAATTCAGAGCCTTGCTCACCACTTCCAGAGAGCCCCGAGTCCTAAGCTGGCAGATGCTTTCCCTTTCTTTCTTAAAGCAGCTCCATCTGTTTAGACACCTATCAGTATGAAAAGGAGAGTCTTCTGCCCAGAGGCCTATAAACGGGCAAAACCCGCCCATGTTCCTTGCACTCTCCTGAACCAGCAGAGAGAATTACCTGAATTACCCGAATCACCATCTACTTGCAGGACAGATTCCAAGCTCCTTTTGTCCCAAAAGCCAAAATAACGAAAAAAGATTTTAAATGTGCAATCTCTATGTACATTTCAACCCCTTAAAATGCCCAGAGGTGCTTTGAAGCTTTGAAATCAAGCACATGCTTCTACTCCTTCTGCCTCTTTCCTAAGGAGACTAGTTGTTTTTTTTTCTTTTTTTCTTTGGCCACTTCTTTGATCTTTCATTTATTTATCTTTGTTCTTTGCCCTGTGTGGGCCTCCCATCACAGTGGCCTCTCTCGTCGCAGAACACCGGCTCTGGGCGCATGTGCGCCAGAGCTCCGGCTCGGTAGTTGGACACATCAGTCCAGCTGCTCCGCGGCACGTGGGATCTTCCCAGGCCAGGGATCAAACTGGCACCCCTTGCCCTGCAAGGCGGTGTCTTTACCCACTGAGCCACCAGGGAAGCCTGGAGACTAGTTTTTAAATCCATAGGAAAACCCATTTAGTCGCCAACATTTCCACAGTGGCTCAGTGGTAAAGAATCCACTCTCCAAGCCCGAGACGCAGGTTCAATCCCTGAGACAGAAAGATCCTCTAGAGAAGACAATGACAACCTATTCCAGTATTCTTGCCTAGGAAATCCCATGGACAGAGGAGCTTGGCAGGCTACAGTCCATTGGGTCACAAAAGAATCAGACATGACTTAGCAACTAAACAACAACAAATAAGTAATCTAGCACAGTCACTCTGGAGGGTCACAAAGCGGACTCCACTAATAAAAAAGATACATCCCTTTGACTCAATCACTCTGTTTCTTAGCATCCACCCTAGAACTGAGTATGTACCCAAGGAGGAATGAACAAGGATGCTCACAGCACAGCTGAACTATGATAATGGAAAAATAGAAACAGCCCAAATGTGTACCACTACGAGAACAGTTAAATGATGGCCTAACCATGCTACCAAGTCATAGGCAACAGTAAAAAAGAAAAAAGAATTGGATCAGTCTTCCTATATTGACATGGAAAGACCTAGAAGACATAGTGTTAATTGAAAAATCTGTCTGCGAAGAACAGTACAGTTTCACTTAAAGAAAGACCAAAAATATAAACCCAAACCATTTCTTTAGTTATCTAGAAGAAGGTGAATACATGGAAAAACATGTCTAGATGGCCACAGATCCATGGTTCCTTTTAGGGACGGGCCTGAGATTGGGTTGTATGATCAAGGAGGAATTTATCTGTGAATCTGAATTTTTAACCTTCAAAAATATACTATTAATTAAATGTATTATTAATATACTTTAAAAAATAAAACTTGAAAGAACTCCTCCTTGATACCCTGGACTTGCAGCAGGAACTCTGGGCACAGTGAAACAGACCTGGCCCAGCCAGGAAGCTAGCGGGCCATCCACGGCTCACATCAAACAGGTCGCCAGGGGGCACTTTCATCATCCAACCTTTTAAGCCCTGAAACACATGCCCCACCTTCAAAATTAACCACATTGATGATGCCGGTCCTCTTGCCACGGATTTCAAACTTTTCCTGTTACTTTACTTTTCTTCTTATGGTGGTTATGGTCAGTTACATAAAAACAATCTCTTTTCTCTCTCTTGCAATTTTTGTTCTTAGTCCTATTTCTATACATTGTACATTGTTTCTTGTTAGTGCTTCCAAAATTCTTACTGTTTTACACCTCAAGGTTAACACTGCTCTTAAAAAGTCTGAAATCCCAGATCTACAGACATAGCTGTAGACCAGCAACTGGACAAGCCCAGGTGAAGACGACCACACGTGCCTCCCATCCTCATTTGTTAGGGCTGGTGGAGCTGATGCACTCTTGCTATGGAACAAAGCTGCCTCCATATCTCCCTTGCTTCTCTGAGCATTTCTGAGTTGAAGAACTTTAGCACTGCCCTCATTCTGCCCCTTTAGCAGGACACACAAACTCAGTTTTTTGTTTTATGCTCACAGCCCTGAACTATGATAATGGAAAAATAGAAACAGCCCAAATGTGTACCACTACGAGAACAGTTAAATGATGGCCTAACCATGCTACCAAGTCATAGGCAACAGTAAAAAAGAAAAAAGAATTGGATCAGTCTTCCTATATTGACATGGAAAGACCTAGAAGACATAGTGTTAATTGAAAAATCTGTCTGCGAAGAACAGTACAGTTTCACTTAAAGAAAGACCAAAAATATAAACCCAAACCATTTCTTTAGTTATCTAGAAGAAGGTGAATACATGGAAAAACATGTCTAGATGGCCACAGATCCATGGTTCCTTTTAGGGACGGGCCTGAGATTGGGTTGTATGATCAAGGAGGAATTTATCTGTGAATCTGAATTTTTAACCTTCAAAAATATACTATTAATTAAATGTATTATTAATATACTTTAAAAAATAAAACTTGAAAGAACTCCTCCTTGATACCCTGGACTTGCAGCAGGAACTCTGGGCACAGTGAAACAGACCTGGCCCAGCCAGGAAGCTAGCGGGCCATCCACGGCTCACATCAAACAGGTCGCCAGGGGGCACTTTCATCATCCAACCTTTTAAGCCCTGAAACACATGCCCCACCTTCAAAATTAACCACATTGATGATGCCGGTCCTCTTGCCACGGATTTCAAACTTTTCCTGTTACTTTACTTTTCTTCTTATGGTGGTTATGGTCAGTTACATAAAAACAATCTCTTTTCTCTCTCTTGCAATTTTTGTTCTTAGTCCTATTTCTATACATTGTACATTGTTTCTTGTTAGTGCTTCCAAAATTCTTACTGTTTTACACCTCAAGGTTAACACTGCTCTTAAAAAGTCTGAAATCCCAGATCTACAGACATAGCTGTAGACCAGCAACTGGACAAGCCCAGGTGAAGACGACCACACGTGCCTCCCATCCTCATTTGTTAGGGCTGGTGGAGCTGATGCACTCTTGCTATGGAACAAAGCTGCCTCCATATCTCCCTTGCTTCTCTGAGCATTTCTGAGTTGAAGAACTTTAGCACTGCCCTCATTCTGCCCCTTTGCAGAAGTCTGTCAGTCCAGAGGACACACAAACTCTAAGATATTCCATTTAGCTTTGTTGTCATTTTGCATTTGCTCTGGGAGTGGAGAGAGCTGTACCGCTGGCATGAGCAGGGTAGGAAGGTGCAGGCCAAACACCAGCCATCTTTGTTTTTCCTTCAGGAAAGAAGATGGTGAAGACAGGAGGTGGCTCCAGCTCCCTTCAGGGGAAGAACTCAGTTCTGCCCGGGCTTTATGCAAACAAAGCATTTGATTCCCAACGAATATGAAGAAAGAAACCTTCTGGAGCCAGGTAAGAAGTTACATAGACGAAAAAAGCAAATCTTCTCTCAAGTGCCATCCTCATTAAAGAAGACAACTCTGCCCTCATCCAGACTATGAGTTCAGATGTGAGCAAGGTGGAACCATTCAATGGCAGGCCTGGGGTGGAGCTCAGGCTTCACCCTCAAGAAGAAGCCATTCCCGAGTGAGTCACTAGATGCAGTCAGGCGGCAGGGGAAATGATGAATCAGTCAAACCAAAGCCAATGAACTTCATTCAACCCTTACTGAAACAGGAGAAAGGAAAGCATTATAGCATAGTGCTAACCTGAGTACTAGAGAACACAGTTTCCAAGGAGTTCTTTCTTAATCCAGTAGGACCTGGCCAGCCCACTGTATAGCTTTGCACTTTAAATCTTTACAAAGGACATTAAAATATATGCATATATTTTTTGCCACTCTTGGTCTGAAACTTAGGCTTTAGAAACAAACAGACGAAACAACTTGTTAAAGTAAATTTTCAACCAAAGTAGAGAAAATAATACAATAAATTCCCATACACTATCACTGAGCTTTAATAATTATCAATTTATGAATAGTTCTAAATCATCTATAACCACTCCCTCAGCTTCCAACCCTAACCTCACATGATTGCTGTGAAGGAAATCTTAGGTTTTATATCATTTCACCCATAAATATCTTCGTTTTGATCTCTAAATGGTAAGGGAAACTTAAAAAAATACATAACCACAATTATAAATGTCAAACCTAAAAAATTTGCCAATAGTTTCTGAATTTTATCACTTATTGAAATCATTGTTCAAATTGACCTTCCAGAAATGTCTTTTACAGCTGGTTTGTTCAAATTACTACTCAAGGGGCTTCCCTGGTGGTTCAGTGGGTAGAGTCCGCCTTGCAGTGCAAAGGGCACCGGTTCAATCCCTGGTTCAGGAAGATCCCACATGCCATGGAGCGGCTGGACTGGTGTGTCCAATTAGGAGCCAGTGCTCTGGAGTGCATACGCCCAGAGCTGGTGCTCTACGACGAGAAAGGTCACTGCAATGGGAGGCCCACACAGCCCAAAGAATAAAGATGGATTAAAATAAATAAACTTAAAAAAAAAAAAACCAATGAGAGGCCAAAATTTTTTAAAAATTACTATTCAAAAAAAGGACTATGGAGTATAATTAGATGGTTTACTTTTTAAGCCTTTTAAATCTTTTAAAGTTTTTTCTTTTTCAATTTTGTCCCTTCCTGTTGAAGGAAACTCTTTTGTCCAGATGGGCGTGAAAAGCTAACCCTGGTACTGAAGACGGCAGGGGAAATGATGAATCAGTCAAACCAAAGCCAATGAACTTCATTCAACCCTTACTGAAACAGGAGAAAGGAAAGCATTATAGCATAGTGCTAACCTGAGTACTAGAGAACACAGTTTCCAAGGAGTTCTTTCTTAATCCAGTAGGACCTGGCCAGCCCACTGTATAGCTTTGCACTTTAAATCTTTACAAAGGACATTAAAATATATGCATATATTTTTTGCCACTCTTGGTCTGAAACTTAGGCTTTAGAAACAAACAGACGAAACAACTTGTTAAAGTAAATTTTCAACCAAAGTAGAGAAAATAATACAATAAATTCCCATACACTATCACTGAGCTTTAATAATTATCAATTTATGAATAGTTCTAAATCATCTATAACCACTCCCTCAGCTTCCAACCCTAACCTCACATGATTGCTGTGAAGGAAATCTTAGGTTTTATATCATTTCACCCATAAATATCTTCGTTTTGATCTCTAAATGGTAAGGGAAACTTAAAAAAATACATAACCACAATTATAAATGTCAAACCTAAAAAATTTGCCAATAGTTTCTGAATTTTATCACTTATTGAAATCATTGTTCAAATTGACCTTCCAGAAATGTCTTTTACAGCTGGTTTGTTCAAATTACTACTCAAGGGGCTTCCCTGGTGGTTCAGTGGGTAGAGTCCGCCTTGCAGTGCAAAGGGCACCGGTTCAATCCCTGGTTCAGGAAGATCCCACATGCCATGGAGCGGCTGGACTGGTGTGTCCAATTAGGAGCCAGTGCTCTGGAGTGCATACGCCCAGAGCTGGTGCTCTACGACGAGAAAGGTCACTGCAATGGGAGGCCCACACAGCCCAAAGAATAAAGATGGATTAAAATAAATAAACTTAAAAAAAAAAAAACCAATGAGAGGCCAAAATTTTTTAAAAATTACTATTCAAAAAAAGGACTATGGAGTATAATTAGATGGTTTACTTTTTAAGCCTTTTAAATCTTTTAAAGTTTTTTCTTTTTCCAATTTTGTCCCCTTCCTGTTGAAGGAAACAGGTGCTTTTGTCCAGTAGAATTTCCCAGTCTGAATTTTGCTGTTTGCATCCCTGTGGTATCATTTAACAGGCTTCTCTGTCCCTCGATGTTTCCTGTAAACACCAAAGGTGAGAGCTAGAATGTGACGCTAGCAGCCAATGATGACACTGGACAGATTAGAAGGTTGTAAAAACTATTCTATAATTCTTTACAGTTTTTCTTTTTTTAGCTAGAAATCATCTCTAAAGTTACCTTGAGATAATTTTTACAAGAAAGGCAGATCAGATGTGTGACCCTTTTCCTTTATTTGTTAGTTTTCAGAATAGATAGTTGTGTCTTCTAAAGATGATCAGTGAGGTTCTTCTGGTTTGTTTGCCTTTTCTTAAAAATTTGTTTATAATGTTGTGCTAATGTTTGCTGTACAGCAAAGTGATTAATATATGTATTTAATATACTGATACATACAATCAATAGACTGACATTGATATATTCAAGAACACAGATACTGAATATAGTTCCTGTGCTATAGAGCAGGACCTTGTTTCTTTGCCTTCATAAATATTACTGTGAACATATAAATTAAAAAAAATTTTTTTTACAGTTCTGTTGTTTACTGCCAAACATCAATATGAATCAGCCATAGGTATACATATGTTAAAGAAATGTCTTTGGACTTCCCTGGTGGTCCAGTGGGTAAGGACACCACCTTGCACTGCAAGCAAGGGGCGCCAATTCGATCCCTGGCCTGGGAAGATCCCACGTGCCGCGGAGCGGCTGGACCAATGTGTCCAATGACCGGGCTGGAGCTCTGGAGCGCATGCGCCCAGAGCCGGTGCTCTGCGACAACAGAGGCCACTGTGATGGGAGGCCCACATGGGCCAAAGAACAAAAGATGGATGAAAACAGATAAATGAAAGACCAAAAGAAGTGGCCCGCCCACTCCTCTCCCTCCCCAACCCGCAAAAAAAAAAAAAAAGAATGTCTTTGGCATTTACAGTAGCTAGAACATGGAAGCAACCTAGGTGTCCTCCGACAGATGAATGGATAAAGAAGCTGTGGTACATATATACAATGGAATATTACTCAGCCATGAAAAGAAATGCATTTTAATCAGTTCTAATGAAGTGGATGGATCTAGAACCTATTATACAGAGTGAAGTATGTCAGAGAAAGATACATATTGTATACACATATATATGGAATCTAGAAAGATGGTGCTAATAAATGAAGATATAGAGCAGCAGTGGAGAGACAGACATGGAGACAAGTTTTATGGACACCGGGGTGAAGCAGAGGAGTACACTGTGGGACTAGGGAATCTCAAAACAGGGTCTCTGTGGTGACCTGGAGGGGTGAGAGGGGGAGGGATATGGGGGGAGGTTTGGGAGGGGAACATATGTATATCTATGGCAGATTCAGGTCAATGTGAGACAGTAAACAACAAAACTCTGTAAAAAATTAAATTAAATTACATATTTTTTTAAAATGTCTTTGGGTGTGCTGGGTCTTCGTTGCTGCATAGGCTTTTCTCTAGCTGCAAAAAGTGCAGGCTGCTCTCTAGTTCCTGGGCATGGGCTTCTCACTGTGGTGGCTTCTTTTGCTGCAGAGCACAGGCTCTAGGCGCATGGACTCCGGCAGTTGTGGCTCACGAGCTCTAGAGCACAGCCTCAATAGTTGAGGTGCATGGGCTTAGCTGCTCCATGGAAGAAGTGAGATCTTCCCAGATAAGGGATCGAATTTGTGTCTCCTGCACTGGCAGACAGATCCTTTACCAATGAGTCACCAGGGAAACCCTGAACACACAGATTTTAATAAAATCTGCTGTATTTTAATCACTGCAGGTGTTATTGTTACTGTTATTAATTCTTATGCTGTCCTCTCTTGTCAAAGAAGTCTTGGTGGAAGTCTCTACAATAGACTCTCAAGTCTGTTGATATGACCGTCACAGTCTTTGGCATCTTCCTTGTTTTCGAATATAAAAAGACGCTGTAGGCTCATCTTGTATATTTTCTCCTCCAGATCTGGAATTAGCCACTTCTCCAAAAAGCCCCCAGGAAACCATGGGATTTCTTTTAATGGGAAATAATATGTAGTGATCACAACCTGTATCTGGAAGTGTTCTACTGACATGGATAAAGAAGCTGTGGTACATATATACAATGGAATATTACTCAGCCATGAAAAGAAATGCATTTTAATCAGTTCTAATGAAGTGGATGGATCTAGAACCTATTATACAGAGTGAAGTATGTCAGAGAAAGATACATATTGTATACACATATATATGGAATCTAGAAAGATGGTGCTAATAAATGAAGATATAGAGCAGCAGTGGAGAGACAGACATGGAGACAAGTTTTATGGACACCGGGGTGAAGCAGAGGAGTACACTGTGGGACTAGGGAATCTCAAAACAGGGTCTCTGTGGTGACCTGGAGGGGTGAGAGGGGGAGGGATATGGGGGGAGGTTTGGGAGGGGAACATATGTATATCTATGGCAGATTCAGGTCAATGTGAGACAGTAAACAACAAAACTCTGTAAAAAATTAAATTAAATTACATATTTTTTTAAAATGTCTTTGGGTGTGCTGGGTCTTCGTTGCTGCATAGGCTTGTCTCTAGCTGAAAAAAGTGCAGGCTGCTCTCTAGTTCCTGGGCATGGGCTTCTCACTGTGGTGGCTTCTTTGCTGCAGAGCACAGGCTCTAGGCGCATGGACTCCGGCAGTTGTGGCTCACGAGCTCTAGAGCACAGCCTCAATAGTTGAGGTGCATGGGCTTAGCTGCTCCATGGAAGAAGTGAGATCTTCCCAGATAAGGGATCGAATTTGTGTCTCCTGCACTGGCAGACAGATCCTTTACCAATGAGTCACCAGGGAAACCCTGAACACACAGATTTTAATAAAATCTGCTGTATTTTAATCACTGCAGGTGTTATTGTTACTGTTATTAATTCTTATGCTGTCCTCTCTTGTCAAAGAAGTCTTGGTGGAAGTCTCTACAATAGACTCTCAAGTCTGTTGATATGACCGTCACAGTCTTTGGCATCTTCCTTGTTTTCGAATATAAAAAGACGCTGTAGGCTCATCTTGTATATTTTCTCCTCCAGATCTGGAATTAGCCACTTCTCCAAAAAGCCCCCAGGAAACCATGGGATTTCTTTTAATGGGAAATAATATGTAGTGATCACAACCTGTATCTGGAAGTGTCTACTGCTACTAGATTATTGTTTCAAGACTATTTTACTGAAGAGAAAAAATACATTTTTTTTAAAAAAAAGCACTTCTCAAGTTTATCCTAATAGTTCCAGTTAAAATTTTAGAATACAGCATTTTAATTTGATTTTACATTTGTATTTTTTCTCTTATGCTGAAAATATTGGTTTCTAACATAATTATTTGCATTACCCTGCATTAACATATACTAGTTTTAGAATAATAGTACCAGTAGTATTACTAACAATATGATATTGAAAATAGGTTTTTTTTTCATCTTTATGGTATATCTATTCGGCATATAAAGTCAAACTATCGTGTTTTAAAATCTATGTGTATTGTTACGACATCATTTGGATATGCTGTGAATTTCATTTGCTTCATTTTGCTCTGAAATTTTAGCAAATGAATTTTTAGGGCAGAGCCCATGATTTCCCACTCCTTGGTGTTCATATCTTGTATTCTCTCCCTTTGAGCATGGGCAAGACCAGCAACCTGCTTGCTGCCAAAAGAATATGACAAAAGTGAAGAGATTTTACACATAATTAAGATCCTGAATCGGGCTTCCCCTGGTGGTCCAGTGGGTAAGGACACCGCCTTGCAGTGCAAAGGGCGCCGGTTCGATCCCTGGCCTGGGAAGATGCCACGTGCCGCAGAGCGGCTGGATCGATGTGTCCAATTACCGAGTGGGAGCTCTGGAGTGCATGTGCCCAGAGCCGGCGCTCTGCGATGACAGATGCCACTGCGATGGGAGGCCCGCAGGAGCCAAAGAATAAAGACGAATGAAAATAGAGAAATGAAAGACCAACAGAAGTGGCCCGCCCACTCCCCTCCCTCCCTAACTCAACCCCCGCCCAAAATAAATAAATAAATAAATCTAAAAAAAAAAAAAAAAAAAAAGATCCTGAATCATTTGACTTATAAAGTTTTATTTTAACTTTTTGTTAGTATTAAAAGACACATAATATTAACCATCTGAACAATCTTTACGTGTACCATTCAACACTGTTATGTACACCCACCTTGTTGTGCAAACAATCTCCAGAACTCCTTCCTTGCAAAACTGAAACTTTGTACCCATTAAACAAACTCCTTCCCCTTCCCTGCTCCCTCTAACTTCTGGGAACCACCATTCTCCTTTATGTCTCTGTGAAGTTGACCACTCCAGTAGAATTATACAATAAGTGGAATCATAGAATATTTGTCTTTTTGTGACAGGTTTATTTCACTTAGCATAACGTCCTCAAGGTTCATGCATGCCATAGAAAGTGTCAGAATTCCCTTTCTTTTTAAGCGATAAGGAATCCTTTATATCCCTTCCTGCATAATTTTCCACTGTGCCTGCCTGTACACTACATTTTGTCTGTCCAGTCATCTGAACGGGCACTGGGCTGCCTCCACGTTTTGGCTGCTATGAACATGGGTGCATGAATATCTCTTGAGACTCTGCCTTTCAATTCTTTTGGATATATACCTGGAAGCGGATTACTCATATGGTAATTCTATGTTTTCTTTTTTGAGAAACTGTGGTACTGTTTTCCACAGTGGCCGTACTATTTCACATTCGTACCAGCAATGCATGAGAGTTCTGATTTCTCCATATCTTTGTCAACACACTATTTTCTGTTTTGGGTTTTTCTTTTTTAATAGTAGCCATCCTAATGGACATGAGGCCCAATCAGATGATTTTGAGTTAATTATGAAGGAGATCATGTTTGGTGTATTTGAATTAGGCAAAAACCTTAAAAAAAAAAGTCTGTAGACACCCACATACACATACATCAGAGACTTCCCACTTCTGACTTTGAAGAAGCAAGCTGCCTTGAATCCTACAGCCATAAGAAAGGAATTCTGTCAACAATCTGAAGGAACTTGGAAGCAATCTCTTCCCCAGTATAGTCTCCAAATAAGGTCGCAGCCTGCAGCCACATTCACATCAGCCTTGTGGGACCCTAAGCCAAGGACCCGTCAAAGCTGGGTCTAGACCACTGACCCAAATAAACTAATAATAAACATGTGTTATTTTAAGTCATTAATTTTATGATAATTTGCTTTACAGTATGGAAAATCAAACACAGGGAAAATGTTCATTTTGATAGTTTTATCATTTTTTTCATAAGTAAGACATCTTTTATTTTTAAATATGAGGTAGTAATATCATTTCCTCCATTATTGGTACACATTAATAATCTCTAAGCAAAGCAAACAAGACAATCTTCTCATCTAGAAATCTTCACTATATTTCTGCACTTTCTTACTCAAACTTCCTCAATGCTTTTGTAGAATTATAATGAGGAAGAAGTTATACATCTGGTTGTAAACTACCAAATTTATACAATAAAACACAGATCAATTGCATTCTGTTTATAAGAAGTATTTTGGCAACATGGTAGGCTTTTCGGTTTGTTTGCTTTATAATTACATAAAATTTACATTAGTCCAAAGCCAAAAACCTAAAAACAAAGTAAATTCAGAGAAGTCTGGCTTCCTGACCTCTCCATTCTGTTGCTTCTCTTGAAGATCATCATTTAAAAAATAATATGGCTTATCCTTCCACTGAAACATATAAAGAAAAACATGTTTGCTTATATAAATAACTTACTATACATACTTTTCTCCACATTGCTTTTTCTTTTTAAGATTGCAATGGCCATAGTTTTAAAGAGAACCTTTTTTGCGTTGACACATCTGCCCACCGCTTTGAGTCATAGTGTCTGAGGACACTGCCCCAGCATTCTGGATAAGGCAGGTCCCCTGGCTATCTGTCTCAGTGTTATCATTACTACCACCAAATCTTTTATTGCATGGACAGAATGATGGGTACTCATATTCCAAAACATAACTCCTTAATGCATATTCAAAAACCTGAAATAGAATGGTTGGATTTATACATTTCAAGAGCCGTCTTGCTAGCAGAGTTATTCTACATATATAACCAAGATCATAAATGTATAAACCATGCTGTATTAATTACCTGTACATTACCCTACAGCAAACTGACTGCATCAGTAGCCCTGATTAAAAAGGGGAAGGGAAGGTAAAGTTGCTCAGTCGTGTCTACTTCTTTGTGAGCCTGTTGATGCACCATGGAATTCTCCAGGCAAGAATACCAGATAAACTAATAATAAACATGTGTTATTTTAAGTCATTAATTTTATGATAATTTGCTTTACAGTATGGAAAATCAAACACAGGGAAAATGTTCATTTTGATAGTTTTATCATTTTTTTCATAAGTAAGACATCTTTTATTTTTAAATATGAGGTAGTAATATCATTTCCTCCATTATTGGTACACATTAATAATCTCTAAGCAAAGCAAACAAGACAATCTTCTCATCTAGAAATCTTCACTATATTTCTGCACTTTCTTACTCAAACTTCCTCAATGCTTTTGTAGAATTATAATGAGGAAGAAGTTATACATCTGGTTGTAAACTACCAAATTTATACAATAAAACACAGATCAATTGCATTCTGTTTATAAGAAGTATTTTGGCAACATGGTAGGCTTTTCGGTTTGTTTGCTTTATAATTACATAAAATTTACATTAGTCCAAAGCCAAAAACCTAAAAACAAAGTAAATTCAGAGAAGTCTGGCTTCCTGACCTCTCCATTCTGTTGCTTCTCTTGAAGATCATCATTTAAAAAATAATATGGCTTATCCTTCCACTGAAACATATAAAGAAAAACATGTTTGCTTATATAAATAACTTACTATACATACTTTTCTCCACATTGCTTTTTTCTTTTTTAAGATTGCAATGGCCATAGTTTTAAAGAGAACCTTTTTTGCGTTGACACATCTGCCCACCGCTTTGAGTCATAGTGTCTGAGGACACTGCCCCAGCATTCTGGATAAGGCAGGTCCCCTGGCTATCTGTCTCAGTGTTATCATTACTACCACCAAATCTTTTATTGCATGGACAGAATGATGGGTACTCATATTCCAAAACATAACTCCTTAATGCATATTCAAAAACCTGAAATAGAATGGTTGGATTTATACATTTCAAGAGCCGTCTTGCTAGCAGAGTTATTCTACATATATAACCAAGATCATAAATGTATAAACCATGCTGTATTAATTACCTGTACATTACCCTACAGCAAACTGACTGCATCAGTAGCCCTGATTAAAAAGGGGAAGGGAAGGTAAAGTTGCTCAGTCGTGTCTACTTCTTTGTGAGCCTGTGGATGCACCATGGAATTCTCCAGGCAAGAATACCAGAGTGGGTAGCCTATCCCTTCTCCAGGGGAACTTCCCAACCAGGGATCAAGCCCAGGTCTCCCACACTGCAGGTAGATTCTTTATAGAATCTACCCTCTCTGAATTCATACATTTTATCTGTAACTTTGTAGATCCTTCTCTCTCTGACACTAAACTTGACCAGGGGACTTACTTTGGCTCAGAAATACTTTGGCAGCAAACAGAAGCAGAGGCATGACAAAGCATGCACATGCTTTCACGTCTTCCCATGGACCCACTGCTGTAGTGAGAAGAGGCCTGCACTGGTTATGACAAATATGTCATGTTTCAAATAAGTAATAAAATGCTTTAATTAGGATCTGTTTGGAAATTTTTTTTTTTAATTTTGGCCTCTTTTATTGTGTTTTTTTATTTATTTATTTTCATCCATCTTTGTTCTTTGGCCCTTGTGGGCCTCCCATTGCAGTGGCCTCTCTTGTTGCAGAGCACTGGCTCTGGGCACATGTGCTCCAGAGCGCTGGCTTGTAGTTGGACACACCCGTCTAGCTGCTCCACAGCACATGGGATCTTCTCAGGCCGGGGATCGAACCAGTGCCCCTTGCACTGCAAGGCGGACTGGACTCTTCACCCACTGGACCACTAGGGAAGCCCGATTTGTAAATATCCTTTCATAGTTTTGCTTATATGTCTGGAAATCTTAGAAGTGTACCTGCGAAGGGAAGTAGATAAGCCTTGAGCTAAACAGTGATGCTTCTCTTCCACAGGGAGAGCACCAGTTTGCCTCCCAGCACAAATGCATGAAGGTGCCTGTTTCCTCACAGTCTGGCAACAGGACATGCAATCAAACATGGATTTCTGTCCATGTGACAGGTGGGAAGTGGTATCTCACGGTAGTTTAACTTGCATTTTTCTTACATGAGATGGACATCTTTCTTTCCAGCTGTTGATGGGCCATTTGCTTGAAACATCAGCTTTTAAGCCAGAGAGCTTTTTTGGTGGGCCTCATCACTGGCAACCCAAAAAAGGATAAATAAGTAAAACACTGACTTCTCTTAACTCTGTCACTGCCCACCACAGTGTCAGGCACAAGCATTACTCAGCATTCATCAGTTTTCTTCTACCAAACCATGGGGACAAAGAGTTGCCCCAAATGTATTTTGTTTACTACCCTCAAGTCTAAGGCAAAAACGAAGCATCTGGCGAAGAGTCTCTGTGCAATCATACTTTATTTTCTGATTCATTTTCCTTTACTATGTAACCTTAAACAAGTCATTTAAATTCTCTGTGTCTCTTTCCTTATGTATGAAGCCTGATACTGTCTACCTTGCAGGGTAGTTTTTACAATCAAAGAATTCAAGTATGTAAAAACTGTCTTGCAATGAAAGTACTGTACAAATTAAGTAACTACTCATTTGAAAGATTCTACTGCTGGAAAACACAGTCACTGCTGACAAGAAGAATGAAGGCAGAAGGGCCGTGTGGGAAAGTGAGACCCTCAGAGTCCATCCTGTGACAGAGCAGACAACTTCCTCAGGGAGCCAGGACGCTGATTTTCAGCTGAAAACCCCTCTTCCTTAGTTTATATCAACACACTGCTACAATACTTATGGGGATTCTCAGAGATTGCTCAGTGTGGTCAGAGAGAGAGAGGCCTGGGACAAAAGCATGAAGTGGGAGGCAGGTTGTTTGCAGGAAGCCAGACCAGAGCACAGCAGAGATGGCTGGAAGCTGGATTAGCAGGAAACAAGCACGTCCTAAGTGGCCTCCAGGTGCCGTGGTTGAAGCCTCTAGAGCACCAACTCCATATCCAGCACTTAAAGCCTCTCTACCTAAAGTCAGACACGACTAGGACAACCTCAAAGATGGAAGGTTTACTGCTTCCTGAGGCCTATCCATGTTACAAAAGGCTTCCATGTCTCAGAGGATACTCAACAGCTTTCTAATTCTCTCCTCTGGATAACAAAGAAAAGTCAAATCCCTCTTCCATATGGCAAGACCTCAGATATTTTAAAAACACCTGTGTGGCTCATAGTTCATCATTCTCCACACCTCATCCCAAAGTCTTTTCTTCTTCAAAGTAAAATGTTTCCAGTTTCCTCAGGTTTAAAGCCATTCCCCGCAGACCACAGTTTAGAGAGATTCTTCCAGCCTGAAAGCCACTCTCTGGATACCCTGAGTTGTCCATGTCCTCTGCAGCATGTAGTACCCAGGAGGGCCTGCTGGGCTGGAGATGGAACATGAAACAGTAACTCAGTTCTGGGTATAGGCGTTAAAGACCAGACTTCCAGCTGTGCATGTGTCTGCCCAAGCACTTCCAATGTCCCCTACTCATCAGATACAGGAAAGGGGTGGGGACAACCAATTCTGCATGATCTGGTTATTGGAAGAGGCTGCAAAAAATTATGAGTGATAACAGTTTGGTACTTAGGCCAGACTCCTTACCAGGACATTTCTTCCTGCTTGAAGGGGTGGAATAGGGACTAAGTCATGAAGGTGAGCTTGGAAGTGCATTTAGCCGGGTTTTCTGAGAGCCATGGAGTCTGTTTAGCTTACATGCCCCAGTGTCAAAGAACTCCTTTAACCTTAGAATTAAGGCAGCCTTTAAGTTACCAAAAACAGGAAGACTCCTGTGACTCACTTTGTGGACTTCAGAGGCTACAAAGTGCTCCCTCAGTGCCTGGGCTGCCAACTGGCCATGACTACAGGTGAGAGAATCCTGGGCAGTGATGGCCAGAGGCCACTCAGCCTCACGGGATCACCTTCATGGAGGAGAGCTGGGCATATGTACCAAACTACAAAAGCTGCAGACCTTGCGACCCAGAAAGTCCACTCTAGAAATTTCTTCTGGGTTCCAAGGACCCAAGATGTCTGCCTCCGTCAGGGTTCACCTGGATGAATACTCTCTACTGCATTCACCACCAGCTTTTGTGCCCCCTACAGACACCCCCTACCTCCCAGGAGACCCCACCGCACCAAGACCAACAGGAAAGAATCAAGAGTCAACATCCAAATGTATCAACAGCACAAAGGACCTTGAACTCTACTACCACCAACGTTATCCTGTCCAGAGCCCAAGTCCAGATTTCTCCAGGAAAGGGTTTGCAGGAGCTCTGGAATAGCTCCTGCTGGGGGAACCCTGGTGTTTGGAAGAACCAGTTCCAAGCAATGGGCAGCACAGGCAAAACCAGCCTGACATGAATTTGAGCAAAAGCAGCCGTTTTACCAACTCTGAAGGGGCTCCTTTAGTTTATCTTCTCGTTTTACTTGTTCAGAAAAAATCCCTGCTGCTGACAATGTTGGATCTGCTACACTCCTCTGGACTGCCTCAAGAAACATGTATAAGGAAAGACCCACAGAGAAGGACGTGAGGTCAGAATCACCACAGAAGCTAAAAATGCAAGGTTTAGAAAACCCAGAGAATACATACTTAAGTGAGTTCCATATGATATGACAACCAATTCTGCATGATCTGGTTATTGGAAGAGGCTGCAAAAAATTATGAGTGATAACAGTTTGGTACTTAGGCCAGACTCCTTACCAGGACATTTCTTCCTGCTTGAAGGGGTGGAATAGGGACTAAGTCATGAAGGTGAGCTTGGAAGTGCATTTAGCCGGGTTTTCTGAGAGCCATGGAGTCTGTTTAGCTTACATGCCCCAGTGTCAAAGAACTCCTTTAACCTTAGAATTAAGGCAGCCTTTAAGTTACCAAAAACAGGAAGACTCCTGTGACTCACTTTGTGGACTTCAGAGGCTACAAAGTGCTCCCTCAGTGCCTGGGCTGCCAACTGGCCATGACTACAGGTGAGAGAATCCTGGGCAGTGATGGCCAGAGGCCACTCAGCCTCACGGGATCACCTTCATGGAGGAGAGCTGGGCATATGTACCAAACTACAAAAGCTGCAGACCTTGCGACCCAGAAAGTCCACTCTAGAAATTTCTTCTGGGTTCCAAGGACCCAAGATGTCTGCCTCCGTCAGGGTTCACCTGGATGAATACTCTCTACTGCATTCACCACCAGCTTTTGTGCCCCCTACAGACACCCCCTACCTCCCCAGGAGACCCCCACCGCACCAAGACCAACAGGAAAGAATCAAGAGTCAACATCCAAATGTATCAACAGCACAAAGGACCTTGAACTCTACTACCACCAACGTTATCCTGTCCAGAGCCCAAGTCCAGATTTCTCCAGGAAAGGGTTTGCAGGAGCTCTGGAATAGCTCCTGCTGGGGGAACCCTGGTGTTTGGAAGAACCAGTTCCAAGCAATGGGCAGCACAGGCAAAACCAGCCTGACATGAATTTGAGCAAAAGCAGCCGTTTTACCAACTCTGAAGGGGCTCCTTTAGTTTATCTTCTCGTTTTACTTGTTCAGAAAAAATCCCTGCTGCTGACAATGTTGGATCTGCTACACTCCTCTGGACTGCCTCAAGAAACATGTATAAGGAAAGACCCACAGAGAAGGACGTGAGGTCAGAATCACCACAGAAGCTAAAAATGCAAGGTTTAGAAAACCCAGAGAATACATACTTAAGTGAGTTCCATATGATATGATTCCTTCTAGCCTAAAGATTGGGTGGGGTCTTTTTAAAACTTATTTATTTATTTTTGGCTATTCTGGGTTTTTTTCGCTGCTGCCACAGGCCCTTCTCTAGTTGCAGGGAGTCGGGGCTACTCTCTAGTTGAGGTGAGCAGGCTTCTTGTTGTGGTGACTTCTCTTGTTGTGGAACTCAGGCTCTAGGGCACAAGGGCTTCAACAGTTGTGCCACATAGGCTCCATAGGTGTAGCTCTGAGGCTCTAGAGCACAGGCTCAATAGTTGTGGCTCATGGGCTCAGTTGCTCAGCAGCATGTGGGATTCTCCCAGATCAGGGATTGAACTCACGTCTCCTGCACTGGCAGGAAACTCCTCACCACTGAGCTACCAGGGAAGCCCTGGGTGGGGTCTTTTCTATGGCAAACACCAGAGGAATATGTACATTAACTAGAACACACACACACACACACACTTAACTATGCAGAAAAATGACTTGTTCTGAGATAACTGAACACAGCCACCAAGACATACATAAAAATGGTTCTTGGAGTACTGTCTAAAGTTGGGGAAAGCTGGAAACTGAGAGTTCATCAAGAAGGACCTGTCTATCCTGGCGAGGTCGCTTATCTTACTATTTGTGATCCTGCAATGTAAGAAACATATATTTTGGGTTAAAACAACGCATTTTCCTTTCACTATCATACAGTGGGGCACCATACAACCATTATAAACACTGCTGCTGATCTCTACTCAGCTAGAAAGACTATGCCATAATGCTGGTGGAGAAAGCATGCTAACACATACAGTATTGTTGGTAAAACTGTCCATTTTATGTGCAGAGACATCTCCAGAAGGATGGTAAGCGAATATCAAGAGTAGCTGTCTCAGGGGCTGGGACTTAGATAATGTTTATTTTTCCTTTCCAATTATATTCTTACTTAAATTACAAAGTAATACAGCATTTTTATAAGAAATTCAAACGAAAGACAAGTGTATAAATGGAAAAATGAAGCTCTTTTCTCATCAGTCCCATTTCTCAAGTATAACCACTCTTCATATTTGGCTTGCACTCTTTAAGATTTTCATGTAAGCATAATAATCAAGTTTATACTTTTTTCTTATTTTAAGTAAAATGTGAGCCCACTTTACCCATGTTCCATGACTTGCTTTTTTTTTTTTTTTTGCATTGTCCACTTGGATTAGAAAAAAAAAAAATAACTGGAAAAATAATAAAGTTACTTTTATGTGGAAGAATGAAAGTGCATCAGCCAAGACATCACAATACAGGTGTGATCTGAGCGGCCCAGTACTGAGGCCCAGGGCAAAGGTTTCCCAAGTTCACCCGTCAGGCTGGCCAATCCAGGTGGGGACGCAGACATGCCCACTTGGCCTAGGAAGTTGTCCTACTCTCCCTAAATCTTTAAATCTAAAAGACCTGGGCCCAGGGCTCAGGAAAACACACCCAGGGGCCACAGGCTGTCCCAGAGATGCCCACCCTGCAGTGCAGTGCCTCAGGTTGCAGTTTCCTCTGGGCCAAGCCAGACAAGGCTGAGGACAGCTACCCCATGGTGACTTTGGATGCCCCATGACGGCATGGCAGCAACACAACTTCATACGGCCTGGGCCTGCAGCAACGTTCTCCAAAAGCACCCAAGCTCCTTTCTCTTTTCCTCCTCTGGTTCTTAAACTGTCATATTCCGGGAGAAGGACTCTGTGAGGAGTCAGAAATGCTGCTGGAACCTCATCAGAGCTCCGTGGGGAGGAGGCCAGGTGCCCAGCCCCTGAGTCCTGGAGAGAAACCAAAGAACAAGCCTGTCACCATGTCTGCTCTGAAGAGCAAGAAGACAGGCCTGGCTGCAGAGACTCAATGCTAGAGGGGCCAGAGGAGAGCTGTGTCTGGCTTAGAAGAATCATTTTTTTCCCACTGAGAGAGCTATGAAAAAACTGAGCAAGAAAGCACGACACCTTGCATTGGCCCATCACTGCATGGCATTCAAAGCCATTCCCGTACCTGCAGTTGGGGGCACACCCTGGGGTGGTGAGTGGTCCTGTAGCATTGGCCTGGGACTCACCACCCTGTCCCTTGGGAAGTTCTTTGAAAGATTCAGTCAATTATCCTTCTGGCTTTCCTTTTCTGATAATAAAATCCATGGTCTGTGCAGAAAATTCTATCATGGGGGAAGGTACCAAAAGAAAAATGTCAACAGCTCATAACCCTATCACCTTAGGATGGCCTCTGCATTTTCATGGATCTCTTCCAGGCATCTATGTGGATGAATATATATTGACAGGATTAGGACACAACTCTATATAGAGTTGTAAGTATACATTTTTTATTCTTATAAGTTTATTTCTTTTTTCCCCCTGCAATATGATTTTTTTTTTGCATGCAATGTGCTACTTAAATGGCCACATAAATAATATTAATTGCTTACATGTACTGTACTAGGGACACTGAATATATTATAAAGTTGATATCCTGATTACCCCATTTCACAGATAAAGTTACCAAGTCTCGCAATATTGTTTTGACTCCAGGCGTCCTAGGTCCCACGTGGCCAAACTGGCAGCCTGCCTCTTGGGCTCCAGCCCCCTCTCGGCACACTCAACTATGAGCCATTTCAAGTTACCAAAGGGCTCTATCTTCTGTTGAAATGTTGGGTCTACTCCTAAGGTACTAGCAGCTCTGTTCTACTTGCCACAGGCCTTTACTGCCCCCAGCAGGGAGCACTGCTGATATGCAGGTATTAGAGACAAAGGAGCCACCTTCTGCTGAAAGATCCAACCAATTAAGACTCTACATGAGGAGTCAGAAATGCTGCTGGAACCTCATCAGAGCTCCGTGGGAGGAGGCCAGGTGCCCAGCCCTGAGTCCTGGAGAGATACCAAAGAACAAGCCTGTCACCATGTCTGCTCTGAAGAGCAAGAAGACAGGCCTGGCTGCAGAGACTCAATGCTAGAGGGGCCAGAGGAGAGCTGTGTCTGGCTTAGAAGAATCATTTTTTTCCCACTGAGAGAGCTATGAAAAAACTGAGCAAGAAAGCACGACACCTTGCATTGGCCCATCACTGCATGGCATTCAAAGCCATTCCGTACCTGCATTTGGGGGGCACACCCTGGGGTGGTGAGTGGTCCTGTAGCATTGGCCTGGGACTCACCACCCTGTCCCTTGGGAAGTTCTTTGAAAGATTCAGTCAATTATCCTTCTGGCTTTCCTTTTCTGATAATAAAATCCATGGTCTGTGCAGAAAATTCTATCATGGGGGAAGGTACCAAAAGAAAAATGTCAACAGCTCATAACCCTATCACCTTAGGATGGCCTCTGCATTTTCATGGATCTCTTCCAGGCATCTATGTGGATGAATATATATTGACAGGATTAGGACACAACTCTATATAGAGTTGTAAGTATACATTTTTTATTCTTATAAGTTTATTTCTTTTTTCCCCCTGCAATATGATTTTTTTTTTGCATGCAATGTGCTACTTAAATGGCCACATAAATAATATTAATTGCTTACATGTACTGTACTAGGGACACTGAATATATTATAAAGTTGATATCCTGATTACCCCATTTCACAGATAAAGTTACCAAGTCTCGGCAATATTGTTTTGACTCCAGGCGTCCTAGGTCCCACGTGGCCAAACTGGCAGCCTGCCTCTTGGGCTCCAGCCCCCTCTCGGCACACTCAACTATGAGCCATTTCAAGTTACCAAAGGGCTCTATCTTCTGTTGAAATGTTGGGTCTACTCCTAAGGTACTAGCAGCTCTGTTCTACTTGCCACAGGCCTTTACTGCCCCCAGCAGGGAGCACTGCTGATATGCAGGTATTAGAGACAAAGGAGCCACCTTCTGCTGAAAGATCCAACCAATTAAGACTCTACAGGGGGCCACAGAAGAGGACTCTAATCTGAGGATGAATATCCTAGTTTAAGTCTTGTATCAAAGAATTCCTTCCTGAAAGAAGCTGATTTCCTGCAATTCTCCAAGAAAGATACAGACCCATGGAAGAGAAAGGAATCTGCCTCAAATTCCTCCTCCCCCCACAAATCTCTTGGTACTGTGATCCCTCTATCCTGGGCCAGGGCGCAGGCCCCAGCAGAGGGGAAGCATTTCCCAGGGCCTCTGGATCTACCACAGAGGGGTAAGGATGGCCGCCACTCCACTTGGGTGGTTACTCAGAAGTGGGAAACACTCTCAGGCACAGGCTGGCAGACTTTTTCAGGGAAAGGCCAGATATCAAATACCTTAGGCTTTGAGGGCCATGTCACGTCTACTCAACCCTGCCGCTATAGCACAGAAGAAACCACAGATAACACAAAACGGGCATGTCTGTATTCTGATTAAACTTTATTTACAAAATCAGCTATCCATCAGGATTTGACCTGCAGGCTATACATTGCTAACTTCTGTTTCTAGGATTTACGTCTTTACAAAAAAGGCTTTAAACATTGAATAAATTACAATTTACATGCAAACCACTTAAATTTTAGGCCATAAGATTATTTCTGAGGGGTAGACTGTTCTATTTCAGTCAAGTAGATAAACAGTCTTTCAACCACTGATCTAAGATCTTGGGAAAGTGCAGAGAAACCAGGAATTATTTTGCCTTATAGTTGATCAGTATTACTAACAGATGAAAGGGAAAATATTTCACAGATCCATAGTAACCAGACAAGAGGATAAATCAGACTGAGGGAAAGAAAACGTCAGGAAAATCAAAAAGAGAATGAGGAAGAAAAATGATATTAATATAACCAGGCAGCTCCATTTGGCTTCAGTTAGCTGACTAGGGCAATGGAACCAGGAAACAAGAGAACTCGACAGCTCTCATTGGTAATGATGGAGCGTCTCCTTTCAGAAAACTTTGCTTGAGGCAAAGATATTAAGATTGAATACACTTGGGACATCTAGAGAGAAGCCAGCCAGGTGAGCCTCTGATAAGAAACTGAACTGCGGTCTAGGAACATCTCACACTTGGGGACATGCTCTAAGCGCCTCACTCAATCTTCCTGACTCCCTTCACTCACCTACAGAGCAGAGATGAGGAAGCAAGGTCCGCTCTGCTTCTTGGATTTGGAATGAAAGCCCTGCGGTGTGCTGCCAGGCCCAGGATGTCAAGGCTGCTGACAACCTCGCAGAAAGAGTAGGGAGTCCCCTCCCGAGGCTGGAGAGCCTAAGCAGAGGCCGGCCAGGGGCAGGATGAGACTGCAGTAAGGTCCCAAGGGTTAGAATGGCCAAGCCATGAGAAGCAGCCATGACTCTGACCGCTGCACTCCAAGGACTGCTGCGGCCTCAGCACCTCCTAGGGAAGAACCATTCTAATAACACAAGCAGAACAGCGCAGAACACGTCAATTCCAAGCGCACCTTAATTCCTTTTTTTAAAAGTGTCTTCACCTCCCAAACTGGTCATTTCTCCTTCCTTGAAATGCTTCTGTAGCTCTCCACCTTAGAACCAAATCAAGACCGTTGATTGAGACTTTGAGTTCGCAGAAAATACCAATTCCAACGACCTTAATCTTCTAGGATTTACGTCTTTACAAAAAAGGCTTTAAACATTGAATAAATTACAATTTACATGCAAACCACTTAAATTTTAGGCCATAAGATTATTTCTGAGGGGTAGACTGTTCTATTTCAGTCAAGTAGATAAACAGTCTTTCAACCACTGATCTAAGATCTTGGGAAAGTGCAGAGAAACCAGGAATTATTTTGCCTTATAGTTGATCAGTATTACTAACAGATGAAAGGGAAAATATTTCACAGATCCATAGTAACCAGACAAGAGGATAAATCAGACTGAGGGAAAGAAAACGTCAGGAAAATCAAAAAGAGAATGAGGAAGAAAAATGATATTAATATAACCAGGCAGCTCCATTTGGCTTCAGTTAGCTGACTAGGGCAATGGAACCAGGAAACAAGAGAACTCGACAGCTCTCATTGGTAATGATGGAGCGTCTCCTTTCAGAAAACTTTGCTTGAGGCAAAGATATTAAGATTGAATACACTTGGGACATCTAGAGAGAAGCCAGCCAGGTGAGCCTCTGATAAGAAACTGAACTGCGGTCTAGGAACATCTCACACTTGGGGACATGCTCTAAGCGCCTCACTCAATCTTCCTGACTCCCTTCACTCACCTACAGAGCAGAGATGAGGAAGCAAGGTCCGCTCTGCTTCTTGGATTTGGAATGAAAGCCCTGCGGTGTGCTGCCAGGCCCAGGATGTCAAGGCTGCTGACAACCTCTCAGAGAGAGGAGGGGTTCCCCTCCCGAGGCTGGAGAGCCTAAGCAGAGGCCGGCCAGGGGCAGGATGAGACTGCAGTAAGGTCCCAAGGGTTAGAATGGCCAAGCCATGAGAAGCAGCCATGACTCTGACCGCTGCACTCCAAGGACTGCTGCGGCCTCAGCACCTCCTAGGGAAGAACCATTCTAATAACACAAGCAGAACAGCGCAGAACACGTCAATTCCAAGCGCACCTTAATTCCTTTTTTTAAAAGTGTCTTCACCTCCCAAACTGGTCATTTCTCCTTCCTTGAAATGCTTCTGTAGCTCTCCACTCCCCTTAGAACCAAATCAAGACCGTTGATTGAGACTTTGAGTTCAAGTGCAAGTACAAAACCCAGTACTTTTTCACGCCTGCCGAACCTCCAGCTTTCCCTGAACCCCTTCCTCTCCCCCGAGCCAGTTCCTCATATTCTCCAAGGCCTTTTTTCTCTTCAGAGGCCCCCACGCATGATCCTTCTGCCAAAATTTCTTCTCCTCATTGTCTGCCTTCAGCCCTGTCCTTGTCCGACTCTACAATCTAAAGCAAGTCCTCTTTAGGAGCATGATGAGCTTTCCTGTTTTGCCATCTTAAAGAAACTAATATTTATTGGCCTGTGTTTTCAATGTCTCTCTCCACTGCCTGAGAGAAGGGATCTTATCTGTTTGTTCCACACGGCTGATCCAGCATCTGACAGTGTCCTTGGCAAGGAGCAGGGACTTAAATAAAAAATGCAACCAAAGAAAAAGTGAGCCTTTCCCTCAAGGCCTCTCGTCATTTAAAATGGATCCTTGGAGGCTCAGAGGCCAGAGCAGGCAAACCGGCACTGGTAAGGGTGTCCCTGGAGACTAGCTCCTGCCACTCACCAGCTGCAGGAAATTCTCCAAGGCCCACATCTCCTCTAAGCCCATTTCTTCATTTGAAAAGTGGCAATATCAGTATCTTCTTCATCCAGATAAGGCTTGTGCAGAGGTTAAATAAGAGGATGTAAGTGCCTAGGAAATGTTGAGCTTGGTATTCAACAGCTACTGTTTTATTTACAAAAGAAAAAAAAAGATCCCAACAGGAAAAGACTTTAACTGCATGAGTATTTTAACTTTGGGAAAGGTAGGAGGAGGCAAAACTTGAGAGAATTCCGTAATTCACTGGAATTCTTTAATAAAACTTGACTTGCTGTCAATATCTGGAAAAGCCTCTGACTTCAAGTAAACTCATCACTTCCAGCCTCAGAGGCAGGAAGCATGATGAATGGGTTCCTGTGCTAAATCTAAACTGTATGAGAGCCACAGAAGAGCTCGCTCGCTTTCCTAACCCCAAATGCATGCCGTTTAACATGTATTAACAAGCTTCCTCAGGCCAAGTAACCTAAGAAAGGGGACCAATTCTCAAGACCTCAGAAGAGTACTCTGCTGCTATAAAAGTAACTTTATATAACAATCATTCTGTTGTTTGTTGAAAACAATCATAACATTTGTGGATGATCACAAGAATATTCTTACAATAATACAATCATTCATCTGCAATGGCTGTTACCATGTGAAATGTTCATTTCCCTCAACCTAGCAATCCAACTTCTAGGAATGTATCCCAACAGAAATACTTAGGCAAGAGTTCAAAGACATCCATAGGCAAGGATGCTCACTGCAAGTTTGTGGCAGTGAAGAACTAGAAATCACCCTAATGCCCAATACCAGTAGAGTGGTTCAAGTAGAGTGTATCTAGATAATTTAAAAAAGTATACAGTTAGACTATACTGAAAAGATATCCAAAAGATAGTAAGTTTAAAAAAACAAGTTGAAAACCAGTATGAAAAACATGGTCTATTTTTTATAAAGTAATGATAATTCTAGATAGATACATGCATTGAAAAGAAAATCAGAGTTGATATATGCATCGATATAATTATGGGCTGATTTGCATTGTTGTATGGCAGAAATTAACACAACACTGTAATGCAATTTTCCTCCAATTAAAATTTTTTTTAATTAAAAAAAAAGAAATTACCAGGAGAAAAAAGAAAAGAAATTTGAAAAATAGAACACCAATGTTTTCTCAGTGGGAGAATGAATTATGAAGGACTTTATTCTGTGTCTCATATTTCTACATTTAAAGTTCATAATGAACAAATATTTCTTTTATAAATGCGAAAAGAAAAAAATGTAAAAAAAAAAAAGTATCTCTTGCTGGCATTAGTCTGTCAACTAGCTCAGGACACTTGGTCAGTGCCGCCAGCCCCCACCCCATCTCTCTGCTTGGGCCCGAATTACCAAGTGAGCCAACTCAGCACATGTCAGGAGGTTGTCATTAAACAGTGGCGAGCAAAGGCACTTGAATTTCCAGTGTCAGTTACCAGGTTGAAGGGCCATGTTTCTCCTAAAATGCAAGTGAAATTGCCTTGGAATTTGTGGTTAAGGCCTACCAATGGCAGAACTGAGAGCAGACAGCCTCTCCAGCAGAATTCTAAAGCACAGCTCAGAAATCAAGCCCTGCTGAGCTGGGGAATGGTTTCTTTCTAATGAAACCCAGAGCAGTGGGGGCAGGGGGTAGGCAGGGGAACCCTCACTGGCAATCTGAGAAGAATGAGCTGATCACAAAATGAAAAGGGAATGGGCTGCCAAGCAAGAAGGAAAGAAGCTGAAGTGTCTCCTGGTGAAGGTGAAGTTACTGTAGAACCTTCCAACTAATGACAGTGGCTTTCAGGAACCCAGGGCCCACCCATGGCCCAGCCCTAGAAGGTGGATATTGATCAGTAAGCAAAACAGGGTTGGCTCCCTTTCCTGACAGCTCTAGCCAATGAGATGCAAGAGGCGGTCAATGGAGACAGAAGTGTCTTTTTTGCTAGATTCGATCAAGTGTGATTCTGGCAGCCTTCTCTAGAATATCAGGGAACCCCTGTATTAAAAAGACAATCCAAAGTGCTAAAGAAGGCACAGTGGGAAGTGAGAAAGAACTCAGGTCCTTAACAGCATGGCTAAATAGATGACAACCAACCCTGAACTCCCCACCTCCAGATGACTGGCTATGTAAGATCACAGCCCTACTGTTAGGCCATGTTAGTCAGGGTGTTGCATCACTTGTAGTCAAACCCATCCCGACAGATACAAGACAGAACAAAAGGTGTCCACTCTACCTGCGTCCTCTAAGGACTTAACTTCCACTAACTGTGTCTCATATTTCTACATTTAAAGTTCATAATGAACAAATATTTCTTTTATAAATGCGAAAAGAAAAAAATGTAAAAAAAAAAAAGTATCTCTTGCTGGCATTAGTCTGTCAACTAGCTCAGGACACTTGGTCAGTGCCGCCAGCCCCCACCCCATCTCTGCTTGGGCCCGAATTACCAAGTGAGCCAACTCAGCACATGTCAGGAGGTTGTCATTAAACAGTGGCGAGCAAAGGCACTTGAATTTCCAGTGTCAGTTACCAGGTTGAAGGGCCATGTTTCTCCTAAAATGCAAGTGAAATTGCCTTGGAATTTGTGGTTAAGGCCTACCAATGGCAGAACTGAGAGCAGACAGCCTCTCCAGCAGAATTCTAAAGCACAGCTCAGAAATCAAGCCCTGCTGAGCTGGGGAATGGTTTCTTTCTAATGAAACCCAGAGCAGTGGGGGCAGGGGGTAGGCAGGGGAACCCTCACTGGCAATCTGAGAAGAATGAGCTGATCACAAAATGAAAAGGGAATGGGCTGCCAAGCAAGAAGGAAAGAAGCTGAAGTGTCTCCTGGTGAAGGTGAAGTTACTGTAGAACCTTCCAACTAATGACAGTGGCTTTCAGGAACCCAGGGCCCACCCATGGCCCAGCCCTAGAAGGTGGATATTGATCAGTAAGCAAAACAGGGTTGGCTCCCTTTCCTGACAGCTCTAGCCAATGAGATGCAAGAGGCGGTCAATGGAGACAGAAGTGTCTTTTTTGCTAGATTCGATCAAGTGTGATTCTGGCAGCCTTCTCTAGAATATCAGGGAACCCCTGTATTAAAAAGACAATCCAAAGTGCTAAAGAAGGCACAGTGGGAAGTGAGAAAGAACTCAGGTCCTTAACAGCATGGCTAAATAGATGACAACCAACCCTGAACTCCCCACCTCCAGATGACTGGCTATGTAAGATCACAGCCCTACTGTTAGGCCATGTTAGTCAGGGTGTTGCATCACTTGTAGTCAAACCCATCCCGACAGATACAAGACAGAACAAAAGGTGTCCACTCTACCTGCGTCCTCTAAGGACTTAACTTCCACTAACTGCACACCAGTTACTGAGGTCATGGATGCCCCTGAAGTCCTGTGGAAGCATCTGACTTTGCCAGCCAAGGGCTACACCTGCACATTTCCTGCCAGTGCTTTCTACCCTGTGCTCTAGAGGACTTCTCTCCCACTCCATGGAGTTGGAAGTGAGGAGGGTGGAAGACTTTAAACATCAATCCTGCTGCTCCCTCTTCAGCACCACCCCTGACCAGGGGGGACTCACTGACCTAGACAGAACTATTCTGAGTCCTACCCCAGGACTGATGAAGAAATGTTGGAAGAAAAAAGCCTTCTACTTGCTGGGTACAAACTGGGAGAACTGGATACTCTGGCTGGTTGTGCTCATCTTTCCTGGCACGTGGGCAGAGTCGGTCTATAGTACAAGACCAACACATGAGTAGAATCCACGAGGACACTGTTTGAACACCTAAGTCAACCCATGCCTGAAGCCCTGGACATCCCAGTAACCTGAGTCAATAAAGTCTGTCCTTGTTTCAGGTAGTCTGTGTTGGGTTTCTGTTATCTGCTCATGATTAGAACCATCCTGACTAAAATAAACACTACCCTGCCCCATTCCCACATCTTGACTCCTTCACCTTTTCTGGATATTCTCTTCCCCAGGCTGTTCACATTTCCACTTTCTTTTCTCTACAGCTCAGCCTCCCACCTCTGAGCAAACCAACCAGAAGATGACAGCCCTCCAGTAGGTCGGTGCTAAGTTACAGAACCTACCTAAATCAGTCTTCAGAACAAGCCTCAGAGGCAGTCCCACGTAGCTCCATGGTTGGACAAGGGCATCACTGCTCCCCACCACATCCCGAGAGCCTCGGTGTCTCTTTCCCTTACCCTCCCATTGTCCCAGTGCTGTTTCTAAGTTTGGATGGCAATGCGGTGGATGCTGTTCAGACCTGGAAAAGCAGGTCTAAGCATTCCACTTACTAGATACTGCTCAGCATGTTCTCACATGCAAATGGGCGGGGTGCTCCATGTAAGTCACTGAGTTTAGCGTGGACAGCCAAGTGAGGCAAGACCATCACACAGAGCTATGCTGCTAGGTCCACGTGTAGGTCTATCTATGTACACATCAGACATTAAATACATGTTCTGTGTAAAAGCGTAAGTGTAATCCTTGTAGAGTGGAGCCTGTCAGGCCAGAGCAGTGCCTACATGTCACAGGGAAGTGTCTCTGTAGCATTGGTAAAGTGTGCTCCGCTCCAAGAAAACTATAAAAAGATTTTTCACCTTATAAAAAAGGATTTACTTACAAGGTTCCACTGAAGTACATGAGCTCTACTGCATTCAGAACAGGGCTGGATTTGCTTAAGACTTTATAGGCACTGCCAGCTACATAAATCAAGGAGCCAGAGTTGAACTGAATTTGCCTTTTTGTTTTACAATGTGCTCTATATAAAATGAGGTGATTTTATTTGTATCACTATCATTGACTTTGGAGAAAGATAATGGCACCAAATGTTATCAGCTGAGGCAGGCATCTGACGCAGGGACAAACAATGGGACAACCAGGGTTTTGCTGTAAAATGGGGTCTTTATTAAGACTGCAGAAAAAAGACCAAGGGACCCATTTTATTTACTCATATAAAGTTTTTGAAGACTGAGTAATAATAATAACAAATATATATCAGGCACTGTTCTAAGTGCTTTTATTTCATCATCTCAGTAACTCCGTGCATAGTTACTATTATTATTTCTGCTTTATAGATGAGCAAACGGGTTATGTTGCACAAGGTCAGGAAGCAATGATTGGCAATAACTGGCAAAGCTGAAATAAAACTCAGGCAGTCTGGGCCCAGGGCCCATGCTTGTACCATCACACTATGCTGCCCCCCCTTGATCTAGTAGTAACGTGCCAGATGGTGAAGCGTGCCTGGGAAAGAAGCAGCAATGGGGGCTACCTGGCCTGTAGTTCCCTACCTAACTTAACAACAAGCTCAGGCATGTGAGGCTGAGTACCTGTACTATGCAGTAAGACAGGAAGGATGGAAGAGAGGGAGACGGGGAGGGAAAAGGGAAAGGCAAAGGGAAAAGGGAAAAGAGGAAGAAGAGGGGAAGAAAAAGGGAAAGAGAAGAAGACTGAGAGGAGGCACAGGGAAGATTTTTGGTCTGGGTGCTGGTTACATGGGGTGTAAACTCTCAGCAAGCTGCACTTCTTATAATACATATTTTCAGGAATTAAAAAGTTAAAATATGGGGGAAAAAAGGTTAAAAGATGAAAGTAAGGGTTTAAGAGGACTTGGGTAACATTACAAATGGCTTTGGCTCTCCTCTATTTTCCAAATGACCTAGAATGCCTGAGCAAGGCATGCTGGAGCTCAGAGGCTACACGCACAAGTGCAGTGATCCATGTGGGTGAGTCTCAGATATCACTGTTCCATCTGATAGGTCACAGCCCACACGTCAGATGAGCTGCTGTGGTTAAAAGAGCTGCAGGGAGAACTACAAGGCTTGGGTTCAAATCTCCCTTTGCGCTTCCCATAGCCTGTGTGCAGATTTTGAACAATCTGCTTCCCCTCTCCGTCCTGTCTTGCTTTCGGCAGCTGTGAAGCTTGTGTCACATACAGCCTAACTCACAGGGCTTTACTGCACATTCACTGAGCACTTACAATCATGCCTGGCACACAGAACACAAGACTGAATTTAAGCTCTGTCCTCACTGTTTCAGCTCATGGCCCTGGTCTTCTGCCTTATGTGAGCTGCCATATACTTTTCATCATTTCCCCATTATTTAAATAATTACCTTGCTATGTTTCAAGAAAAATCTAAGGTACATTGGTTTCAGCTATTCTTCAAGTAATACAATCATATTGTGAAAATTTGGAACACAGCACATCAGTATTATATTTTCAATAACTGGCAAAGCTGAAATAAAACTCAGGCAGTCTGGGCCCAGGGCCCATGCTTGTACCATCACACTATGCTGCCCCCCCTTGATCTAGTAGTAACGTGCCAGATGGTGAAGCGTGCCTGGGAAAGAAGCAGCAATGGGGGCTACCTGGCCTGTAGTTCCCTACCTAACTTAACAACAAGCTCAGGCATGTGAGGCTGAGTACCTGTACTATGCAGTAAGACAGGAAGGATGGAAGAGAGGGAGACGGGGAGGGAAAAGGGAAAGGCAAAGGGAAAAGGGAAAAGAGGAAGAAGAGGGGAAGAAAAAGGGAAAGAGAAGAAGACTGAGAGGAGGCACAGGGAAGATTTTTGGTCTGGGTGCTGGTTACATGGGGTGTAAACTCTCAGCAAGCTGCACTTCTTATAATACATACTTTCAGGAATTAAAAAGTTAAAATATGGGGGAAAAAAGGTTAAAAGATGAAAGTAAGGGTTTAAGAGGACTTGGGTAACATTACAAATGGCTTTGGCTCTCCTCTATTTTCCAAATGACCTAGAATGCCTGAGCAAGGCATGCTGGAGCTCAGAGGCTACACGCACAAGTGCAGTGATCCATGTGGGTGAGTCTCAGATATCACTGTTCCATCTGATAGGTCACAGCCCACACGTCAGATGAGCTGCTGTGGTTAAAAGAGCTGCAGGGAGAACTACAAGGCTTGGGTTCAAATCTCCCTTTGCGCTTCCCATAGCCTGTGTGCAGATTTTGAACAATCTGCTTCCCCTCTCCGTCCTGTCTTGCTTTCGGCAGCTGTGAAGCTTGTGTCACATACAGCCTAACTCACAGGGCTTTACTGCACATTCACTGAGCACTTACAATCATGCCTGGCACACAGAACACAAGACTGAATTTAAGCTCTGTCCTCACTGTTTCAGCTCATGGCCCTGGTCTTCTGCCTTATGTGAGCTGCCATATACTTTTCATCATTTCCCCATTATTTAAATAATTACCTTGCTATGTTTCAAGAAAAATCTAAGGTACATTGGTTTCAGCTATTCTTCAAGTAATACAATCATATTGTGAAAATTTGGAACACAGCACATCAGTATTATATTTTGGGGAGTCATCCTGCCAACTAGGGAAGGAAACAGCAATCCATTCCAATATTCTTGCCTGGAAAATTCCACAGACAGAGAAGCCTGATGAGCTACAGTCCATGGGGTCTCAAACATATATATATGTGGGGCTTCCCAGATGGCTCAGTGGTGAGGAATCTGCCTGCAATGCAGTAAATCTGGGTTCCATCCCTGGGCTGGGAAGATCCCCCTGGAGGAGGGCATCACAATCCACTCCAGTGCTCTTGCCCGGAGAATCCCATGGATGGAGGAGCCTGACAGGCTGCAGTCATCCTGGCTGTTGCTGTGACATGCCAGAAGTGATCTGCAGGTACAAGCTACAAATGTCACATCACAGACACCATAGAAGGGCCTGTCAGGGCAGACGAGACTGTGGAATGACACCAGTCAATGCACATTCAAGAAACAGCCACGACTTTTTATTTTTCAAAGTTTTCAACCCCATAGAAAAGTTAGAAGGATAGTACAGTATTCTTCACCTAGATTCACCGGTTATTAGCATTTTGCATTCTCTTCTGTCTCTGCTCACACACACTTTGTTTTGCCAGATCATTCAAAAGCTTAAGTTGCAGACATCACGTCATTATATTCATAAACATTTCAGCTCCTATCTCCTGGGAACAAGGACACTATCACATGTAACATAATACCATATCATACCCAAGGAATTTCACAGTTGCACAGTACTATTATTTCATAGACAGTCTATATTTTTCTAATTGCCCCCCAAAAATCTTTTTTTTCAATCCTAGGTCCAGTCAAGGATCATAAGTACATTTAATTTTCTTTTTGTTTTTTTTTTGGGGGGGGGGGGTGGGGAGGGAGGGGGGTGGACGGGCCACTTCTATTGGTCTTTCATTTCTCTATTTTCATCCGTCTTTGTTCTTTGGCTCCTGTGGGCCTCCCATTGCGGTGGCCTCTGTTGTCGCAGAGCGCCAGCTCTGGGCACATGCGCACCAGAGCTCTGGCTGGGTAGTTGGACACATCAGTCCAGCCGCTCTGCAGCACGTGGGATCTTCCCAGGCCAGGGATCGAACCGGCACCCCTTGCACTGCAAGGCGGTGTCCTTATCCGCTGGACCACCAGGGGAAGCCCCATAAGTACATTTAAACGGTCATGTTTTCTTTGATCTAGGTGAGTCCCAGCCCCTCGCCATTCTACCTGCCAGAGCACTGACATTTTTGAAGGGTCCAGGGAGTTGTCTTTATAAAACATCCCACAGTCTGGACTTGTCGGACTACAGGGGTCAGGATTCAATTCAGGTGAAACACTGAATCATTCAGGAAAAGTGGTACATGCTTGCTATTTTATACTTCACAATGTAACATGTAAAGAGATACATAGAAGTCATGTGTTCCTCTTTGTGTTGCTACATTTGATCATTTGGTTAAGGTGATGCCTGCCCAAACCTTTCCATTGTAAGGGTATTTCTTTTCTCTTTGTAGTAAATAAGTAATCTGTGGAGGGATTCTTTGACTCCTTGTGAATATCCTGTACCCCAGCAATCTTTTTTAATTGAATCGTTTTGACATCTGTTGACCATGGGCTTGAATTAATGACAACATTAGTGTTGCAAAACAGTCACTGTGATGGTTACTGTGTGGTTGAAATGAACCCTTGCAAATCAAATCCTATTTTCTCCCTCACTTGGATTATTATTTCAGAACTATCACATCAGAAATACTTCAGAAGTTCATCTGCTTGACTCCACTGACAATGATTCATAACACCTGTTTCACATTTCTCTGATCTTGAGCCACCTGAGTAGGTACATTAAGTGCAAACAAACATGTAAGTGCACTAGCTTAAGCAGTGGGCAGGAAGCTACCTGTCTATACAAGCCAAGAGGCTGCCTAGTCTTTAGAGGCCCCTTTACCATAATAGATCAAATTCCATGTCAAGAAATGTCTATTTTCTAGGAGCCAAAATATCTCAGTTGGGAGAGACTGAAGAAATGTCTGTTTTCCAAAAGACAGTTCTACATCGGCATCAGTTTCAAGCATCCCAAGAAGGGAAAGAAGGGGACACAATGGGTTCAGGCAGGAGACTCCTAGCACAGCGTTAAAAGACTGCAGACCAAGACACTCAGACAGTACCAAATCACACAGGCCAGCTGCTTCCCGCAGCCTGCTTCCCCTGCCCCGTGAATGATACTCCTTCCTGTCAAGAGTCCTTTAGAGTCCAAATGACATCCCCAGACCACTGCATTAGAATTCCCAGGTGAAGCTGGTTAAGAAACAGGTGCCCCAGTCTTACTTCTAATCAACTGAATCACAGCCCTGTGGGGCATTCTGGACTCAGTGTGTTCATATCCCAGAGAATCTTATGAGCAGCCAGGCTGGGGAGGCCTTGCTTAGAGAAGATCCACTGTAGCCTCCAAAAGGGGGCCTATACCATAGGCCATGCAATGGTAGATGGCAGTTAAGGATCAGTCCCACTACAGGGTGGCCATCAAGCCAACAACTGATCCCCAGGAGTCTGGAATGAAGGCAGAGGGCTTCAACAGAGATGTCAATTGCACCCCCAAGAGTCACTATATTTAGAGAAGCTGCCAGATCTATGGTTTTCCAAATTTAGTCTCTATCAGAGCATTTGGGAACATCAGCCCCCATAGATTCTAAGTCAGAGATCTGCTCTATGGCCCAGGAATATGTGCTTGCAACAAGCTCTCCAGATGGTTCTGATGCAGGGGTGCAAGGACCACACTTGGAGAGACCCTGGCCTACATGCTGGTCTTGATGTTTGGCTCTACCTATGGCGGTCAAAGAGCAAGAGCTGGATTACACAGTGTTGGCTCTCATTTGAAGCCTACTTAACAAACCAAAGAAGCAAAATATGGAGTCATATGGGAAAAGTTTCTGAGCAATTAATTAACCATGCAGAAACATTCAGATGATATGAAACCCTCCATAAAAGGTACTGAATTCCACTCCAACACTTCATCCCACTGGATGACCATACTGGGTCAAAAGCATGTGACCAAGGCTCCCAGAACAAAGCCCCCACTTAGGGTTCCATATTAGCAGTCTCCAGAGGGTACCAGGGGCTTAGGACCATACCCTGCAGGTCACTTGAATCATCTGAATCAAACAATATTTCTGACTTTCAAGGTCCTGTCTGAGTCCAGCTTCCCATTCACATTGTGAGGGGGCAAGCTCATGGCAATTCGCTCTCTCTCTCTCCGCTCTGTTCTCTACTGCTAATCCTTAGCTGAGATTAACATGTGTGCCTGTGGCCCCAGGAACAGAGATCTAGGCCACTGGCGTCAGGGAGGAAGGACCGTGTTAACTGCGGAAAGGGGGAAAATAGGAAAAGCGCTGGTCAGCTCCATGCAGGGCTGGCCTTTGGCTCTCTGGGAATCAGAAGGAAGGCTGGCAGACTGCAATTAAGGTTCAGGGTGTAAGGGAGTCCCACTGCCAGAGGTCATATGACATAGCCTTCCCTCCCATGGCCCAGCCAGCTTTCTACCTGGGAAACGCCAGGAAATAAGCCACCCTCAGCACTCCCAGAAAAGATTCCTCCACAGACACCAGAATATACCTGCAAGTTCCCAACCCAAGCAGGCTCATGGTGAAAGGACACCCACACCAGCCAGCCCATGGGGGTCTTACCCGACTGGAACACATATCTGGCCAAGCCTTGCATTAGCTCTGCTGGCCACGTTGGGGGTGCGGACTCCCCTGTCTCTCTCTTCAGACGAAATGTCAACTCAAAGCCAAAACCACTAGGTCCATCTGTTCCTGTGAATCTGGAAGGAATAAAAAGCAAATGTTTTTAGTTTAACTACCTTAGGGAGAACACTGTTTTGTTACCTAATTAAAAGTTCTTCCCCTTTCTTGGCAGCTTCAGCGTCCAAACTCCCAAGCTGGAAGAATCTCAGGGTATGAGCCCCGAGGGGAGGGAGGACACTGAAAGACGGTAAGGAACAAGAGTTTCAGCCCTGCCCTCCTGTCAGCTATGGTCCCTGTGTGTGACCTCAGCCCGGCCAATCAAATTCGCTGCTGCCACTCTGAATTACAAGTTCCAGATTTTGTGGCTCTGGACTATTCCTTTCTGTGTGACCGAGGCTCCATTACTGAAAATTGTACTTATTCACACTGTTTATTTCTACAAGCTATTGATAAGCACCTACTTAGTTTGCTAAGGATATATGTCCTTCTGTATGCCCTAGGAGGATGAGACCCCTTCTCAACTCCCACCTCCACCTGCCTCACAAGGGGAGAACCCTTGAGTTAAGCTGCCTGGCCTCCAAATTCAGCATTTGAGGACAGGTCTCAAAGCAGATTCCAAATACCGGGAGGGCCTGTGATCTTTTTGAACCCTGGCACTCTGTGTCCACTCTGATCACCAAAAGCTTAAGTAAACAGAGTTGCCCTCCCTTCCTGGCCCCAAGTTGCCCAGAATGATGATGGTCACACACATCACAGGGAGATGAGGCAGGGGAGCAATGCCTACTGGGAAACGCCCCATAGCCTATGTCTCTAGAGGAGTTCCTGAAACGGACTTCTGCCAGAGAGGGAAATGACATGTAGATCTGAGAGCAAGGCTGGCTGGTGGTGGTACCTCCTGGGGTGAGGGAAACATCCAGAGAGGGGCTCCTAAGACCTACAGGAGACCTGCCAGCCCAGGAAGAGTTAAAAGTTAAAATATGTTCGTGATTTAATTTTCAGTAATTAGAGCTTGTACAAACATGAGCCACAATGATTATACACATGTAAACTCCTGAGCATACAAATTCAAACTATAAAACAAGATGACAGCCAACACCTCCTGGGAGCCAAGTTACCAGAACAGGCAGTCAGAGGGAAGAATAAGGAAGGGGTGATGAGGCGGTCAGTGCCCAACCGTGGGATTCCATGTGGCATCTTTCCTCCACCACCACCATCGTCGTCATTGCCTCGAAGTGGCCAGGCCAGGAGAGTGGACAGAAAGAGGTGCAGAGGCTGGCATCAGAGCTAGCCCTGCTTGTAGACCTGAGTGGATCCAGCCCTCCTGCACCTGCTATGGTGAGATCACCTCTGATACACCAAGTTCTCTAAACTTAGAATTTCTCTAAACTTGAGTCTAAAAGACTGAAAAGGAAGCCTTATAATACCATATAATTCTTAGATACCATTCTTTTCTGAGTATCAATGGGGAGGCAGACTCCATTTTGGTGTATACCCCTAGAATTTTGGAGACTGGGCCAGAAGGTGCTTGGCAGGATGCAGTGTAAGTTATTTTCTTTGCTTGATGAATTGCCTGGCAGGGGCAATTCTATGCAGAGAGGCTGAGGGAAGAGCTAAACAAGCTGAGGCTGTAGGCTTGTGACAGGTGTGAAAACCTGGGGTAAAGCAAGACTGACTTGGAGTTAAAACCCTGCAAAGGGAGACAGGTCACTAGGGCAAAGTGACGATTTCAAGCAGCCACCAATTAGAGGCAGCTTTGTAAAATGTATTAGACCATTACTCCAGGCTTTCATCTTGGGCCAAGAAAAATACATGATTTCTAACCGCAAAAACTTGGGAAACAGACTAAAAGAAACATGCTTCTCAGACTGTGCAAAGGGGAGAACCCCCAGATGCAGAGGAGCTACATGCATTCAAGCAGCACCACCTCTCTAAGGAGGGCCACACACACACACACACGTATGCACACGCATGCATGGGTGTACACACACGTACACGCACGTGTGCTCCATCTGCCTCCACATCGGGTGTTTTCTGGGCCAGCTCTGTGGCGGGCAGGCCGGCCCTCACTTGACTGGCTGGGAGGGACGAGCAGGGCCAGATGGTCTCCACCTGCATTTGATTACCACCCACAAGGCTGGCTGGATGCAAACTCTAACTCTGAAACATGAGTTTGGAATGGCCTAGCCTCAGGATAAACACCCAACCTGGGGCCTGTCAGAAGGCCTCTTCTTCAAAGCAGATTGCCTAGGCAATAGCCAAATGACAAGGTCGTTCAGTCTTTACCATTCCCTGGATTTTGGGCCTCAGGAGGGCTTCTCCAGCCAAAGCAGACTGCTCTGACCAGAGGATGAAGTGGCTCCTGGGTGCGGCTGTCATCAGAGCTAGCCCTGCTTGTAGACCTGAGTGGATCCAGCCCTCCTGCACCTGCTATGGTGAGATCACCTCTGATACACCAAGTTCTCTAAACTTAGAATTTCTCTAAACTTGAGTCTAAAAGACTGAAAAGGAAGCCTTATAATACCATATAATTCTTAGATACCATTCTTTTCTGAGTATCAATGGGGAGGCAGACTCCATTTTGGTGTATACCCCTAGAATTTTGGAGACTGGGCCAGAAGGTGCTTGGCAGGATGCAGTGTAAGTTATTTTCTTTGCTTGATGAATTGCCCTGGCAGGGGGCAATTCTATGCAGAGAGGCTGAGGGAAGAGCTAAACAAGCTGAGGCTGTAGGCTTGTGACAGGTGTGAAAACCTGGGGTAAAGCAAGACTGACTTGGAGTTAAAACCCTGCAAAGGGAGACAGGTCACTAGGGCAAAGTGACGATTTCAAGCAGCCACCAATTAGAGGCAGCTTTGTAAAATGTATTAGACCATTACTCCAGGCTTTCATCTTGGGCCAAGAAAAATACATGATTTCTAACCGCAAAAACTTGGGAAACAGACTAAAAGAAACATGCTTCTCAGACTGTGCAAAGGGGAGAACCCCCAGATGCAGAGGAGCTACATGCATTCAAGCAGCACCACCTCTCTAAGGAGGGCCACACACACACACACACGTATGCACACGCATGCATGGGTGTACACACACGTACACGCACGTGTGCTCCATCTGCCTCCACATCGGGTGTTTTCTGGGCCAGCTCTGTGGCGGGCAGGCCGGCCCTCACTTGACTGGCTGGGAGGGACGAGCAGGGCCAGATGGTCTCCACCTGCATTTGATTACCACCCACAAGGCTGGCTGGATGCAAACTCTAACTCTGAAACATGAGTTTGGAATGGCCTAGCCTCAGGATAAACACCCAACCTGGGGCCTGTCAGAAGGCCTCTTCTTCAAAGCAGATTGCCTAGGCAATAGCCAAATGACAAGGTCGTTCAGTCTTTACCATTCCCTGGAGGGGCCTGGTTTGGTCTGCATTTCCTCATGTGAGGGCTTCTCCAGCCAAAGCAGACTGCTCTGACCAGAGGATGAAGTGGCTCCTGGGGTGCGGCTGTCTCACGCATCCTCTGAGAAAGGAACGCGAGAGAGGAAATTGGCACGTGCTGCAGGTGGGATCTGGGTCAGAGCAGAGTCTCTGACACCGAAGGCTGCTAAAATACTGGCTGGTGGAAAAGGTGCTCAGTGGAATTTCTTCCCACAGAGATTCTTAAAAAGAGAAATTGCACATCCTCCCCCGTCTGGTAGGGACGGGTGAAGGATTCTAACTGTCTTATTGCAGAAGGCCAGAGGAGACAGTCTCCCAAGACTGCTTCCAGCTCAAGAACATCTGATCCTGCTGACTAAGGTGCCCAAGGGAGAGGTTGGCTTGGTCTCAGCAGCCTGGGGAGCCTAGGCAATGGCTGTGCCAGCCTCAAGAGTCACATCAAACCTGCCAACAGGAGAACAGGTGCCCCAAATCCCAACCACTGCAACCTGCCTGAAGGTCTCCCCCAAAGCACCTGATGAAGAAGGTACCAGTCAGCCTCCAAGAGGGCAAAATGACCATGAACTCCAGGCAGAAGACAAATAGGAACCTGGGAAAGACTTTCTAGAGTAAACACAAGACTGTGGGTGGGCAGAAAAAGCGGACTTAAAAGAATCTCATGTTCAACACCATTAGTTACTAGGAAAAGTCAAATCAAAACTACAAAACTAAAACCACATTTCATACTCTCTAGGATGGCCAAAATAAAAGACAGACAGTAACAAGTGTTGACGAGGATGTGGAGAAACTGGAACACTCATCAAGTGGCAGCAAGTTTCCACTGCTTTGGAAAATAGTGTGGCAGTTCTTCAAAAAGTTAAATACACCATATGACATAGCTGTTCTTCTCCAATGTATATACCCTAGAGAACTGAAAACATCTTTCACACAAAAACTTGTACACTAAAAAAACAAAACAAAACAAAACTTGTACACTAACGTTCCTGGCATTAGTCATAACCTGAAAGTGGAACCAACCCAAATGTCATCAACATATAAATGGACAGACAAAACACATCATATCGATACAACGCAGGATTACTTGGCATCAAATAGGAATGCTGTACAACAAGGGTGAACCCTGGAAACATTATACCAGGTGAATAAAGCCTGATACAAAAGACCACATATTGTACGATTCATAAATATGGGGAAAAAATAGTGTACGGGAAGCTCCTGGTGCGGCTGTCTCACGCTCCTCTGAGAAAGGAACGCGAGAGAGGAAATTGGCGTGCTGCAGGTGGGATCTGGGTCAGAGCAGAGTCTCTGACACCGAAGGCTGCTAAAATACTGGCTGGTGGAAAAGGTGCTCAGTGGAATTTCTTCCCACAGAGATTCTTAAAAAGAGAAATTGCACATCCTCCCCCGTCTGGTAGGGACGGGTGAAGGATTCTAACTGTCTTATTGCAGAAGGCCAGAGGAGACAGTCTCCCAAGACTGCTTCCAGCTCAAGAACATCTGATCCTGCTGACTAAGGTGCCCAAGGGAGAGGTTGGCTTGGTCTCAGCAGCCTGGGGAGCCTAGGCAATGGCTGTGCCAGCCTCAAGAGTCACATCAAACCTGCCAACAGGAGAACAGGTGCCCCAAATCCCAACCACTGCAACCTGCCTGAAGGTCTCCCCCAAAGCACCTGATGAAGAAGGTACCAGTCAGCCTCCAAGAGGGCAAAATGACCATGAACTCCAGGCAGAAGACAAATAGGAACCTGGGAAAGACTTTCTAGAGTAAACACAAGACTGTGGGTGGGCAGAAAAAGCGGACTTAAAAGAATCTCATGTTCAACACCATTAGTTACTAGGAAAAGTCAAATCAAAACTACAAAACTAAAACCACATTTCATACTCTCTAGGATGGCCAAAATAAAAGACAGACAGTAACAAGTGTTGACGAGGATGTGGAGAAACTGGAACACTCATCAAGTGGCAGCAAGTTTCCACTGCTTTGGAAAATAGTGTGGCAGTTCTTCAAAAAGTTAAATACACCATATGACATAGCTGTTCTTCTCCAATGTATATACCCTAGAGAACTGAAAACATCTTTCACACAAAAACTTGTACACTAAAAAAACAAAACAAAACAAAACTTGTACACTAACGTTCCTGGCATTAGTCATAACCTGAAAGTGGAACCAACCCAAATGTCATCAACATATAAATGGACAGACAAAACACATCATATCGATACAACGCAGGATTACTTGGCATCAAATAGGAATGCTGTACAACAAGGGTGAACCCTGGAAACATTATACCAGGTGAATAAAGCCTGATACAAAAGACCACATATTGTACGATTCACATAAATATGAAGTATCCAGAACAGACAACTCTAGAGAGACAGAAAGGTAAGTGGTTGCCAGGGGCTGGGGAAGGAGAGAGTAGGGAATGACTGCTAAGAGGCATAGAGTTTCTTTCTGGGGTGCTGAAAATGTTCTGAATTAAATAATGGCAATGACTGAACAACCTTGTGAATATACTAAAAGGCACTGCATTGTATAATTTAAAAGGGTGACTCTCAGGGCTTCCCAGGTGGTCCAGTGGCTAAGACTCCACACTCCCAATACAGGAGGCCTGGGTTCAATCTGGGTAGGAAACCAGATCCCACATGCCACAACTAAGACTCCACATGCTAAACTAAAGATTATGCTGCATGCCACAACTAAGACACGCTGTAGCCAAATAAATTAATAAATATATATATATAAAAAAAGGTGGGTGACTCTCATGCTATGTGAATTACATCTGTAAAAAAAGAAAGTTGGGGGCTTCCCTGGTAGCTCAGTAGTAAAGAGCTCACCTGCCAATGCAGGAGACGGGTTCAATCCCTAATCTGGGAAGATCCCACATGCTGCGGAGCAACTAAACCCGTGAGCCACAACTACTGAGCCTGTGCTCTAGAGCCCCAGAGACGTAACTGGTGAGCCCATGTGCCACAACTACTGAAGCCTCAAGAAACAAGAGTTAAAGAAGCAAGAGTCAAGAAGCAAGAGTTAAAACAATGGACTGGTTCAAAATTGAGAAAGACATCTGTCAAGGCTGTATATTGTTACTCTGCTTATTTAACTGACATTCAGAGTACATCATGCAAAATGCTGGGCTGGAGGAGTCACAAGCTAGAATCAAGATTGCCAAGAGTGGGCTTCCCTGGTAGCTCAGTGGTAAAGAGTTCGTCTGCCAAATGCAAGAGACACAGGTTCAATCCCTGATCTGGGAAAATTCCACATGCTGCTGAGCAACTGAGCCCATGAGCCACAATTATTGAGCCTGTGCTCTAGAGCCCTGGAGCCGCAACTACTGAAGCCCGTGTGCCCTAGAGCCCGAGTTCCACAACAAGAGAAGTGACCGCAACAAGAAGCCTGCTCATCTCAACTAGAGAGTAGCCCCCACCCCCTGCAACTAGAGAAAAGCCCGCAGCAGCACTGAAAACCCAGAATAGGCATAAATAAATAAATAAATAAAATGCATTTCAAAAAAAATAATAAGCACATAGATTAACTTCTAAAAAAGAAAAAAAAAGAAGGCTGGCATCTCAGACACACCTAAATGGGGAAGCAGAGCCAACCATGCCAAGTAAGCCAGGCCTTTACCTGGCTCTGTCTACTGATAACCATTACAATTAACTGAATGCCTACTACAGGGGAGGCCTTGCACTAAGCGCTTTTCTGATGCCATATTATTGAATTCTCCATCAGCCACTGTTATCTTCATTTAACTGACATATGGGAAAAGGGCACTTAAGAGAATTTAAGTAATATTCTATAAGTTACACAATAAGCAAATGATGGACATCAGACTCTCACTTCAACGCCCATATTCGTACTTCTGTGTGACCTGACATATTTAACCTCTCTATGCCTCAGCTTCCTCATCTATGAAATGAGCATAACAATAGTAACTGTTTCAGAGTTATGAGGATAAAATATTTAGAAATCACCTGGAACACTGTAAGCATTATATCACTTACACTAAGTGAAAGAAGGAAGTTACAAAAGACCTTATGTTATATGAATTCATTTATATGATAAGTAATACAATTTGTAATATATTATATTACTTATATAATGTCAAATATCAAGAATAGGCAAATCTACAGGAAAAGAAAGCAGACCACTGATTACCCCATCTGTCAAGGCTGTATATTGTTGCTCTGCTTATTTAACTGACATTCAGAGTACATCATGCAAAATGCTGGGCTGGAGGAGTCACAAGCTAGAATCAAGATTGCCAAGAGTGGGCTTCCCTGGTAGCTCAGTGGTAAAGAGTTCGTCTGCCAAATGCAAGAGACACAGGTTCAATCCCTGATCTGGGAAAATTCCACATGCTGCTGAGCAACTGAGCCCATGAGCCACAATTATTGAGCCTGTGCTCTAGAGCCCTGGAGCCGCAACTACTGAAGCCCGTGTGCCCTAGAGCCCGAGTTCCACAACAAGAGAAGTGACCGCAACAAGAAGCCTGCTCATCTCAACTAGAGAGTAGCCCCCACTCCCTGCAACTAGAGAAAAGCCCGCAGCAGCACTGAAAACCCAGAATAGGCATAAATAAATAAATAAATAAAATGCATTTCAAAAAAAATAATAAGCACATAGATTAACTTCTAAAAAAGAAAAAAAAAGAAGGCTGGCATCTCAGACACACCTAAATGGGGAAGCAGAGCCAACCATGCCAAGTAAGCCAGGCCTTTACCTGGCTCTGTCTACTGATAACCATTACAATTAACTGAATGCCTACTACAGGGGAGGCCTTGCACTAAGCGCTTTTCTGATGCCATATTATTGAATTCTCCATCAGCCACTGTTATCTTCATTTAACTGACATATGGGAAAAGGGCACTTAAGAGAATTTAAGTAATATTCTATAAGTTACACAATAAGCAAATGATGGACATCAGACTCTCACTTCAACGCCCATATTCGTACTTCTGTGTGACCTGACATATTTAACCTCTCTATGCCTCAGCTTCCTCATCTATGAAATGAGCATAACAATAGTAACTGTTTCAGAGTTATGAGGATAAAATATTTAGAAATCACCTGGAACACTGTAAGCATTATATCACTTACACTAAGTGAAAGAAGGAAGTTACAAAAGACCTTATGTTATATGAATTCATTTATATGATAAGTAATACAATTTGTAATATATTATATTACTTATATAATGTCAAATATCAAGAATAGGCAAATCTACAGGAAAAGAAAGCAGACCACTGATTACCCCAGTCTGGGAGACGGAAGATAAACACAGAGTCACTGCTAATGTGTGTGGGCTTTCTTTGGAGGGTAATTAAAAAAAAGCTCTAAAATTAGTTTATGGTGATGGTTACATAACCCTTGAATATACCCCGAACTACTAAACTGTACATTTTGAATGAACTGTACAGTAGGTGAATTTTACCTCAATAAAGCTGTTTTTAAAAACTGAGAGAACAAAACCTCAAAGACCTAATGGTAAAAAATAATCACAAATTATAGCTATAGACATATTCCCATTAAACATACAACAAGATGGTCAATCTCACTCATGGAAAGAGAAATGTAACTGAAATACCAATTAAAAATGACAATGGGGGCTTCCCTGGTGGTTCAGTGGGTAAAGACACCACCTTGCAGTGCAAGGGGCGCCGGTTTGATCCCTGGCCTAGGAAGATCCCACGTGCCATGGAGCGACTGGATCAATGTGTACAACTACCGAGCCAGCGCTCTGGAGCGCATGCGCCCAGAGCTGGTGCTTTGCAACGAGGGAGGCCACTGCGATGGGAGGCCCAAACAGGCCAAAGAACAAAGACGTATGACAAAAAATAAATGAAAGACCAATAAGAAGCGGCCAAAGGAAAAAAAAAAAGACACTAAAAAAAATGACAATGATAACCATTATCACTTAGATTGGCAAAAATTTTAAAGTATGATATTACATTCTATTGATGAGCCAGTGAACAAAGAGGTATTTTCATATTTTGCTGGTAGGCATACAAACTAGCACAATCTTTTTGGAGGGGAAGTTAGTAACCTGACATATTTAACCTCTCTATGCCTCAGCTTCCTCATCTATGAAATGAGCATAACAATAGTAACTGTTTCAGAGTTATGAGGATAAAATATTTAGAAATCACCTGGAACACTGTAAGCATTATATCACTTACACTAAGTGAAAGAAGGAAGTTACAAAAGACCTTATGTTATATGAATTCATTTATATGATAAGTAATACAATTTGTAATATATTATATTACTTATATAATGTCAAATATCAAGAATAGGCAAATCTACAGGAAAAGAAAGCAGACCACTGATTACCCCAGTCTGGGAGACGGAAGATAAACACAGAGTCACTGCTAATGTGTGTGGGCTTTCTTTGGAGGGTAATTAAAAAAAAGCTCTAAAATTAGTTTATGGTGATGGTTACATAACCCTTGAATATACCCCGAACTACTAAACTGTACATTTTGAATGAACTGTACAGTAGGTGAATTTTACCTCAATAAAGCTGTTTTTAAAAACTGAGAGAACAAAACCTCAAAGACCTAATGGTAAAAAATAATCACAAATTATAGCTATAGACATATTCCCATTAAACATACAACAAGATGGTCAATCTCACTCATGGAAAGAGAAATGTAACTGAAATACCAATTAAAAATGACAATGGGGGCTTCCCTGGTGGTTCAGTGGGTAAAGACACCACCTTGCAGTGCAAGGGGCGCCGGTTTGATCCCTGGCCTAGGAAGATCCCACGTGCCATGGAGCGACTGGATCAATGTGTACAACTACCGAGCCAGCGCTCTGGAGCGCATGCGCCCAGAGCTGGTGCTTTGCAACGAGGGAGGCCACTGCGATGGGAGGCCCAAACAGGCCAAAGAACAAAGACGTATGACAAAAAATAAATGAAAGACCAATAAGAAGCGGCCAAAGGAAAAAAAAAAAGACACTAAAAAAAATGACAATGATAACCATTATCACTTAGATTGGCAAAAATTTTAAAGTATGATATTACATTCTATTGATGAGCCAGTGAACAAAGAGGTATTTTCATATTTTGCTGGTAGGCATACAAACTAGCACAATCTTTTTGGAGGGGAAGTTAGTAACACCTATCAAAATTACATGTTGTTTATACTTTTTTTTTTTGGATGCACCACAGCAGCTTGTGGGATCTCAGTTCCCAGACCAGGGACTGAACCCGGGCCATGGCAATGAAAGCCTGGAATCCTAACCTCTGGATCCCCAGGGAACTCCCCACTTATTGTTTACCTCTTGACTCAGCAATCCCACTCTAAGAGCTTGTGATGCCAAAATACTGGAAGCAACTAAATGTCCATTCACAGGAGAGTAGTGCAGAGAGTGCCTTGCAGCTCTCAGATGGAATGAGGAAGGACTCTACAAACTGAACAGATACTGTTAAGTAAAACCAGCAGAACAGGACTATAGCAGGCCACCTTTTAAGAAAGAGAAAAGGGAAGATGGGAAAATGTACACGTTATTTGCTCATTTCTGCAAAAAAGCAACACAGGAAGGATAAATCAGAAAGTAATAATATTGGTTATCCACAGGCAGTAGGTGGAATCAGGCAGAAAGGACTGTGGGGTGGGGGCATGTATGAATGTATGACGTTTCTCTGAGTATACACTTTTATATGGTTATCATTTTGGGATCAATAATAATGCTTTCACATACTCAAGCAAGGATGGAGGAAAATGCTAACTGTGTTACAAATATAAATTAATGAACTTAGCTGTATGTCAAACAAACAATATTATTATACTGAAGGGGGGAACAAAAAAGAAGTCAATCAAGTACCTTACGTACACAGTATCATGACCATATGTCCTCAGACTGAAGACAAAAAGAACAGTAAACAAATACTGAACTCTGGTTAGCAGGCTTCTTTTTTTGCAGCATTATGGGTTGGTAATTCTGAAACTACTTTCTGTCCAAATGTATTGCGGATAATGAGAGCCAGGTATTTCTCAAGTGTCATAAATGTTCAAAAAAAAAAAAACAAAACTGGTCAACATATGTCAAAGTTAAAAATATGTTAAAAGGGAAGGACAGAATGAGCCTCATAGGTATGATTTTGTAATGAGAAGTATCAGGATAGTTTTTAATACAGAGATAAAAGATGTAGGTGTAAAAAAAAAAAAAAAGATGCAGGTGTGGGTATGATATATATGTGTACATTTCCTAGCTCTCTCCACTGACACCTCAAAAGCAATGATAACGTCTAGCACTTAGATCTTGGTTTCTAAATACCATCTGCCATTAAAAAAACAAAAAAAAACCAAAAAAACAGAGCTCACTGGAGAAATGACCAATTCCAGGGTTGGGACAGCACATAATGAGCCCGGAACGTTTCGTTTTATCGAGAGTAATTAAAGAATGATGGGAACACGTCAACAGTAAAGAGAAGCCAGACTTAAGGGCTCCCACTGGCCAAGTCTAAGACAATTTGAGCATCAAAACACATGGTATTAACAAATTATGACCTATTAATTAAAAATCTACAGCTCCACACTGATTGTAATGGACCTACTGACACTGGCTCTATAGATTTTGGAATCAGCAGCCTCCATAATCACATGAGTCGGTGTGTTATTTTATATACATATGAGGGGCAGCAGCCTTTTCCCTCTTGTATTTATTTGGAAAAAGTTTTTCCTGTAATATATTCAATAGTCTTTCTGAGAGTAAAACATTTAGAAACAATCTAAATATTCTACAAGTAGGGGTGTTACCAGTTCTGGTGCACTGTGTGGTGGGACAGTCATTAAAAGCAAGACTTCTTCAAAGCAGGAGAACTAACCCTTGAACTTTGAGAGGCAAAGAGTTTTCCACCTCTAACTGGTGAGTTTAGTAAGTGTTAGTCACTTAGTCATGTCCGGCTCTTTGCAACCATTTGGACTGTTGCCCACGAGGCTCCTCGATCTATGGGATATTCCAGGCAAGGATACTGGAGTGAGTAGCCATTCTCTTCTCCAGGGGATCTTTTGGACCCAAGGATGGAACCCGGGTCTCTTACACTGCAAGCAGAGTCTCCACCATCTGAGCCACCAGGGAAGCCCCAGCTGGTGAGTACTACACACTGGATACTTCCCCAGTGGAGCCTCAGATGCGAATGCAGCCTTGCTGACACTGACTGCAGCCTTCTGCAGCCCTGAACAGAGCACTCCACTAAGCTACACCTAGACTCCTGACCCAGAGGAGGTGTAAGACTCTGTGTGCTGCTTTGAGCAACTCAACTTGTGGGAATTTGTTATGCGGCAGTAGAAAACTAACAAACCCGCCTTGCTCTCTGCCCTTTAAGGCCAACCTCTGTGGGGCTCTTGAGCCTTCTGGTTTCCAACTGAGTTCAGCCAGTGGAAGCCCTTAGAGGAAATCAAAGGGAGAGAGGAGCCATCCTTCGATTGAAGATTCCTGCCGAAGGTCACTCTGAAGAACACACTACACAACTTTTTCCGTTTAGGTTCTCAAATCTCACTCCTCCTCTCAAATCCTCACTCACTAGTGCTGGTCCCTTTGACACCAGAAGAGGGCCTCACGCCAGCCACTAGCCTTGCATGACTGCAGATGCTCAATGGTGCCCTTCCTTTACAAACAAACGCTCCCCCAGTCATTCTACTTTGAAACTGCCAAACTCTTTCTTGTGGAGACCAACATAGGGCACTTACCACTCTTTCTTTTCTAATCACAGTAAATTTTGAGGGGCAGCCTTTTCCTCTTGTATTTATTTGGCAAAAGTTTTTCCTGTAATATATTCAATAGTCTTTCTGAGAGTAAAACATTTAGAAACAATCTAAATATTCTACAAGTAGGGGTGTTACCAGTTCTGGTGCACTGTGTGGTGGGACAGTCATTAAAAGCAAGACTTCTTCAAAGCAGGAGAACTAACCCTTGAACTTTGAGAGGCAAAGAGTTTTCCACCTCTAACTGGTGAGTTTAGTAAGTGTTAGTCACTTAGTCATGTCCGGCTCTTTGCAACCATTTGGACTGTTGCCCACGAGGCTCCTCGATCTATGGGATATTCCAGGCAAGGATACTGGAGTGAGTAGCCATTCTCTTCTCCAGGGGATCTTTTGGACCCAAGGATGGAACCCGGGTCTCTTACACTGCAAGCAGAGTCTCCACCATCTGAGCCACCAGGGAAGCCCCAGCTGGTGAGTACTACACACTGGATACTTCCCCAGTGGAGCCTCAGATGCGAATGCAGCCTTGCTGACACTGACTGCAGCCTTCTGCAGCCCTGAACAGAGCACTCCACTAAGCTACACCTAGACTCCTGACCCAGAGGAGGTGTAAGACTCTGTGTGCTGCTTTGAGCAACTCAACTTGTGGGAATTTGTTATGCGGCAGTAGAAAACTAACAAACCCGCCTTGCTCTCTGCCCTTTAAGGCCAACCTCTGTGGGGCTCTTGAGCCTTCTGGTTTCCAACTGAGTTCAGCCAGTGGAAGCCCTTAGAGGAAATCAAAGGGAGAGAGGAGCCATCCTTCGATTGAAGATTCCTGCCGAAGGTCACTCTGAAGAACACACTACACAACTTTTTCCGTTTAGGTTCTCAAATCTCACTCCCTCCTCTCAAATCCTCACTCACTAGTGCTGGTCCCTTTGACACCAGAAGAGGGGCCTCTACGCCAGCCACTAGCCTTGCATGACTGCAGATGCTCAATGGTGCCCTTCCTTTACAAACAAACGCTCCCCCAGTCATTCTACTTTGAAACTGCCAAACTCTTTCTTGTGGAGACCAACATAGGGCACTTACCACTCTTTCTTTTTCCTGTGCAGACCTCCACCACAGGACCCTCCTTGCTGTACAGTAACTGCCTCCCTATCTCTCCCATTAGGACTGGAGTTGCCCCTTTCTGTACCACCAGCGACTGACAAGAAGCGCTCAGTGAAGGCCTGTTGTTGAACAACAGAAGAGAGTGAGACTAAAATATTTACTAACTAGACTAAACCTGAGAAGAAAAGGCAGAGTTTTACAGAATTCAGAACACTGGGCAAGGGAGGAGGAGGCACATGCCAGCCCAAGGTTATGAGCTGAAGGACTTAGGCAGAGTGGTGAGCCTTCAGGACAGAGGCTGGGAAATGAGGAAGGGCAACACAGCACAGTCTTGGTCTTGGGCTCCTGGAACCCTTTGGAAGTGACAGGGTGGACTTTGGGCAGAAACAGCATAAAATCATCCCACCTTATAGTCCTAATAAGAAGCGTTAGTAGAGTTCAGTGATGTAGACAAGACACAAAGCCCAGCACGCCGTTTTCTAGCCAACTCTGGGGCAAGTTAATTTCCATGTGCCCTGGCACTTCCTCACCTGTTAAACTGGGATAAGAATATTTGCTTCGACAAAGGCCAAAGAATAAAGATGGATGAAAATAAAGAAAACAAACAATAAAAGAGACCCCCAAAAAATTAAAGAAAAAAAAAGAATATTTGCTTTACAGAGCAGCTGGGAGACTTTTAGTGGGTGGTACGGTGTCCAGCACCAGCAGGTACCAATACCCAGAGTCTAATATTCAACCTTTCCTTGCTTAGTGCACAGCAGAAACAGTCCTTCTCATCCTTTCTCCCTCCAGCTTCCCTACCCTCTTGACTCTGTAGCTTAACCAGCCCCTTCCTTCAAGAGCTGCCTGGATCTTCCAGTTTTGCCCAAGTTCCTGACCTTGGATCCCTCAAACCAGGCCCAAGATTCTTCCTGGCTGCTTCCATGCTTTGAGTGACAGCCATTACAACAGAATTCAGTAAACAAAGTAAATATTTTCGAAGATTATGTTTTCATTTTGAACAATTTACAAGTACTCATGCTTCATGACATGCTTTGAAATAGTGTGTGGTGACTACAAAAGGATTAAATGAGGTAATAAAACTGTAAAATTCTTTTCCAGTGTCTATAAGGTAATGTTCAGACATAGCTAAGATATCTTTTTTTTAAACTTTTTTTGTTTTTTTTTTCCTTCGGCCACCTCTATTGGTCATTGATTTATCTATTTTCATCCATCTTTGTTCTTTGGCCTGTGTGGGCCTATCATTGAAGTGGCCTCTGTTGCTGCAGAGCACCAGCTCTGGGCACATGTACTCCAGAGCTCTGGCTCGGTAGTTGACACAATCCGTCCAGCCGCTCCACAGCACGTGGGATCCCAGGCCAGGGATCAAACCGGCACCCCCTGTACTGCAAGGCAGTGTCCTTACCCACCGAACCACCAGGGAAGTCCCTAGCTAAGATTTTTAAAATACTTCCAGCTATATCGTCTTAGTTTTGTAAGTGACGGGGAAAAACAGCATAAAATCATCCCACCTTATAGTCCTAATAAGCGTTAGTAGAGTTCAGTGATGTAGACAAGACACAAAGCCCAGCACGCCGTTTTCTAGCCAACTCTGGGGCAAGTTAATTTCCATGTGCCCTGGCACTTCCTCACCTGTTAAACTGGGATAAGAATATTTGCTTCGACAAAGGCCAAAGAATAAAGATGGATGAAAATAAAGAAAACAAACAATAAAAGAGACCCCCAAAAAATTAAAGAAAAAAAAAGAATATTTGCTTTACAGAGCAGCTGGGAGACTTTTAGTGGGTGGTACGGTGTCCAGCACCAGCAGGTACCAATACCCAGAGTCTAATATTCAACCTTTCCTTGCTTAGTGCACAGCAGAAACAGTCCTTCTCATCCTTTCTCCCTCCAGCTTCCCTACCCTCTTGACTCTGTAGCTTAACCAGCCCCTTCCTTCAAGAGCTGCCTGGATCTTCCAGTTTTGCCCAAGTTCCTGACCTTGGATCCCTCAAACCAGGCCCAAGATTCTTCCTGGCTGCTTCCATGCTTTGAGTGACAGCCATTACAACAGAATTCAGTAAACAAAGTAAATATTTTCGAAGATTATGTTTTCATTTTGAACAATTTACAAGTACTCATGCTTCATGACATGCTTTGAAATAGTGTGTGGTGACTACAAAAGGATTAAATGAGGTAATAAAACTGTAAAATTCTTTTCCAGTGTCTATAAGGTAATGTTCAGACATAGCTAAGATATCTTTTTTTTAAACTTTTTTTGTTTTTTTTTTCCTTCGGCCACCTCTATTGGTCATTGATTTATCTATTTTCATCCATCTTTGTTCTTTGGCCTGTGTGGGCCTATCATTGAAGTGGCCTCTGTTGCTGCAGAGCACCAGCTCTGGGCACATGTACTCCAGAGCTCTGGCTCGGTAGTTGACACAATCCGTCCAGCCGCTCCACAGCACGTGGGATCCCAGGCCAGGGATCAAACCGGCACCCCCTGTACTGCAAGGCAGTGTCCTTACCCACCGAACCACCAGGGAAGTCCCTAGCTAAGATTTTTAAAATACTTCCAGCTATATCGTCTTAGTTTTGTACCATCTTTCTTAAAGGAAAAAAAAAAAAAAACACACACAGCTAAAATCTGTATGAATCAAGACTCTGCATCTTACAGCTGAACTGGGATTCTGATGAGGCTATGGTGCAGGGCAGCCACCTCTGAACTTGAACTCTGAGTAGCAGATGCTCTCTCTACTTTGTGCCATCCTATCAGATGCATGGGATGCATCTGCCTCACTCAAGTAGATGTTTCCTGGGATCCCTTGCTGGGAGCCTAGCAGCATGTTCCAACAGCATTCCTCAAGTTTACAACAGTAGCTACAGGACTGATTCAGTTGAGAACCCAGCTAAACAATCTACCTGGCTCCCAACACTCCAAATGGTTTAACTTTATCCCAGTCTTTCACTGAGCAAACAGCTTTGCAGACTGAGAACTAAATCTAAGAAAAGCATCAAGCCAAGAGCAGCAGACCCTTCCTCTGCAGGATGGGGAAAGCTGACAGTTCCCCCTCCCCGAGTGGAGACCAACTGTACCTTCTTCCCTCTACTCCCAACACCACCAATTCTGGGTCAAGGAAGAGCCTGGGGCTTGAGTTTCTTGGCATCACTAGGACAGCCCCAACTCCTAGCTTTGGGCTAAAGCAGCATCTATACCAAGACCTTTTTTAAAATTAAGAAAAAAAAAAAAAGATAGTCTAGGTCAATGGTGGCAAGATCATAGTCTGATTTGAAGTGAGATGCCATCTGCACACAGGTGTACAGCCTGAAGGCTTCTTGCAATCCAAGAGCCAGGGTATTCTATCCACCCACTCACCTCCAGGACTCTCGCCACCCAGTCACCCCAGACCAAGACACCTGAAAGAGGCTAATGGGAAGGAACAAATCTTTTCAGCACTTCAGTTTCCCAAGAGCAAGGACTGTACTTATTATGTGTTCTGTACCTAGGTGCATCGTGTGTCCACCCAAATGTTAAATGGTAGTTGACACAATCCGTCCACCCTCCACAGCACGTGGGATCCCAGGCCAGGGATCAAACCGGCACCCCCTGTACTGCAAGGCAGTGTCCTTACCCACCGAACCACCAGGGAAGTCCCTAGCTAAGATTTTTAAAATACTTCCAGCTATATCGTCTTAGTTTTGTACCATCTTTCTTAAAGGAAAAAAAAAAAAAAACACACACAGCTAAAATCTGTATGAATCAAGACTCTGCATCTTACAGCTGAACTGGGATTCTGATGAGGCTATGGTGCAGGGCAGCCACCTCTGAACTTGAACTCTGAGTAGCAGATGCTCTCTCTACTTTGTGCCATCCTATCAGATGCATGGGATGCATCTGCCTCACTCAAGTAGATGTTTCCTGGGATCCCTTGCTGGGAGCCTAGCAGCATGTTCCAACAGCATTCCTCAAGTTTACAACAGTAGCTACAGGACTGATTCAGTTGAGAACCCAGCTAAACAATCTACCTGGCTCCCAACACTCCAAATGGTTTAACTTTATCCCAGTCTTTCACTGAGCAAACAGCTTTGCAGACTGAGAACTAAATCTAAGAAAAGCATCAAGCCAAGAGCAGCAGACCCTTCCTCTGCAGGATGGGGAAAGCTGACAGTTCCCCCTCCCCGAGTGGAGACCAACTGTACCTTTTTCCCCTCGACTCCCAACACCACCAATTCTGGGTCAAGGAAGAGCCTGGGGCTTGAGTTTCTTGGCATCACTAGGACAGCCCCAACTCCTAGCTTTGGGCTAAAGCAGCATCTATACCAAGACCTTTTTTAAAATTAAGAAAAAAAAAAAAAGATAGTCTAGGTCAATGGTGGCAAGATCATAGTCTGATTTGAAGTGAGATGCCATCTGCACACAGGTGTACAGCCTGAAGGCTTCTTGCAATCCAAGAGCCAGGGTATTCTATCCACCCACTCACCTCCAGGACTCTCGCCACCCAGTCACCCCAGACCAAGACACCTGAAAGAGGCTAATGGGAAGGAACAAATCTTTTCAGCACTTCAGTTTCCCAAGAGCAAGGACTGTACTTATTATGTGTTCTGTACCTAGGTGCATCGTGTGTCACAGCCGAGCAAATGTTAAATGGTAGTCATATTCCCACCACTGTCTAAAGAGATAATCAGGCTGAGACATTCAACGACAAATAAGATAAGACCATATTAAAAAACAATAAGTGGGGGAAGGAACAGTGGGTGGGAGGCATGGAGGGAGTAACATGGAAACCTATACTGTCATGTGTGGAAAAGAGAGTTATTGTCATTGTGCTAAGGGAATAGGAGTGCTTACAATGACTTGCTGCGATGGTCCGGAGGGGTGGGATGGGGGGATGTAGGAGGGGGGGACCAGGGATATGCATATGACTGATCTGGGAACACACATGTCTGTGAACAACAAAACTCTGTGAAACCTTTACAATAAAGTGCGGGGAGCTGCCCTGTTTCAAGGGGTTTCCTTTAAGGAAACATAGCCCTGGGAGCTGCCCTGGCAACAGGGGCTGATAACAGCATAGCTCGCTGTCCCGCCACCCCAGGTGTTGTGAAGACGTTCCTTAGCTATCATAAAGAACACCTGGAGCCTCTTTACAGGGCTTGAGGGGCATTATGACCCAGAACCATTGTAATAACACACCAGGAGGTAACACCTAGTTTATGATCGACACCTGGCCTAAAGCACGTGTTATGATCGACACCTGGCCTAAAGCACGTGTTATGATCGACACCTGGCCTAAAGCACGTGTACACAATTACTTGTTGAAGTATAAAAGGGATGAGCGAATTCAATAAACTTGTCAGCAACTTGTCAGCAACTTGTCGAGTTATCTGCCTTCTTGCTGTCCCTCTCAACCCCATCTTTTCTGTCCTTCTTTCTTTTCTTAGCCTATCTGCCACTCTCTTCAGGACCTGTTCGACTGCCGGCTGGCCGGCAATAAAGAATTAAAAAAAAAAAAAAAAACCAGTAAGTGGGCTTCCCTGGTGGTTCAGTGGGTAAGGACACCACCTTGCAGTGCAAGGGGTGCCAGTTCGACCCCTGGCCTGGGAAGATCCCGCATGCCGCAGAGCGGCTGGACCGATGTGTCCAACTACCCAGCCAGAGCTCTGGAGTGCATGCGCCCAGAGCCAGTGTTCTGCGACAAGAGAGGCCACTGCGATGGTAGCTCACACAGGCCAAAGAACAAAGATGGAAATAAATAAAAGATCAATAGAAGTGGCCAAAAAAAGAAAAAGAAAGCAATAAGCGGGTTTCCATGGTGGTCCAGTGGGTAAGGACACCGCCTTGCAGTGCAAGGGGCACTGGTTCGATCCCTGGCCTGGGAAGAACCAATTATATGAGTACTCCCCCAACCCAATAAAGCAAGGTTCCAGCATTTCAACCATAATCACACACCTCCTCCCAGAGAAAGGCTCTTGACTCTTTGGGAAATTTCCGTGGAACATCAACCCTATTACGAGTACATAGGTCCAAACTGAAGAAATCTCCCTGCATGGGCTAAATACTCAGACTCGGTGCTGGGCCAGAAGAATTCTTTGCCTCTGCTGTGAGAATGCTTTCCCAATAACCAGAGAAACCCCAAAGCAAGGCTTTTTCATTCTTCACTTATTCATTCATTCAACAAATATTTATTAATATACCGTAGAAATATCAATGCATAAAGCAGACATACGGGCTTCCCCTGGTGGTCCAGTGGGTAAGGACACCGCCTTGCAGTGCAAGGGGTGCCGGTTTGATCCCTGGCCTGGGAAGATCCCACGTGCCGCGGAGCAGCTGGACCTATGTGTCCAATTACCGAGCCAGAGCTCTGGAGCACATGCGCCCAGAGCCGGCACTCTGCAACGACAGATGCCACCGCGATGGGAGGCCCAAAGGAGCCAAAGAACAAAGACGGATGAAAGTGGAGAAATGAAAGACCAGTAGAAGAGGCCCGCCCGCTCCCCTCCCTCCCCAACCCGGCCCCCACCCAATAAATAAATAAATAAATAAATCTTAAAAAAAAAAAGCAGACATACATCCTTACCCTAGGGGAGCTTACATTCTAGTGGGAAGGAGGGCGGACAGGCAACAAGCAAGCCAATTAAGTAAAATAAGGTAAACGGTGATAAGTGCTTTAAAAATGTAAGCAGGAAAGGGTGACAGTGCTTCATGGAAGGGGTCCAGGATTCCCATTCTAAGAAAGAAGGTCAGGTAAAGCCTCAATAAAGGTGATACTTGAGGAAAAACCTAAGGAGATGAGGGAGTAGCTATTTGAGGCATGAAGCTTTCTGAAAACAGAGCTTCCTAGACATAGGGAGAGCAGATGCAAAGGCCCTGAGGCAGCAGAGAGCCTGGTACGTTGGAAGAACAGCAGGAGACTAGAGTGGTGAGGCAGAGTGAGGGAGGAGGAGAGCAGCGGGGGGTGGGGATGGATGAGGGTGGATTAAAGAATCCTGGCAATGGCCTTTGGCTCTTACTTAAGTGAGACGGGAGGTCATGGGTGGCAGGGAGGGCCATGATATGAACACTGCCCCCAGCCACAGAGCTGGCATAGAACTAAGGGATCCACAACAGCAAAGCCCTTGTAAACCTCCAACTCTCAAGGCTCCCTGTTTAGCTACTGTCTTCCTTCTGGGCCTCCTCTCTGTGCAAAACCTGTGGCTACAGGAATGAAAAATTGCCAGACTGGCTCCAAGAGGGCAGGAATCCAGCATGTCTGCAACCTGATATATTGAAAAAGCTAGGACAGGAAGAAGGGGTTAGGGCAAGCCCTGATGTTGTCTGTCAGATTTCACTAAGTTTTTTTCTCAAACCAGTCAAGCTTTTCAGACGTATTTAGGAATCAAATTCATCACAGTCAGAAAGTGTAGCCAGCTAGCTTGACCCCCTGGGAGGGGGAGCCTGGGCGAGGTTCCATTCTCTGGTAGTTACCCCTTCTCAGAGACATGGCTCCTGAGTGCCTACCCTCACGCTGAGAGGCCTGAGACCAGAATAAGGGAAACTGGTAGCAGAGGCAAGGTTCCAAGCACCTCCAGGCATCACAGGGAGGTCAGCACTGGAATACCAAAAACATCTCCTTGATTGGCCTTATTGCAACAAAGCTGTTTCTATGATGGGGACTCAAGAAGCCTGAGTAACGTGGGAGGGAGCAGGAAGGTAAAGGGCTTTTGGAGGCCACCAGCTCACGCTAACTGGCTAGTTAAGGGTCTGGAGTCCAGTGAACCACATCCCTCTGAGCAGCTTCTATGAAACTCACGTCCTCACTTACAAATGCGCAACTGGCCCAGCCCCAGACAGAGGCCTGGTTTCACTTCTGAGCTTCAGGACACCTGCTCATAAAGAGCCCTGGACTAGGCCTCAAGGGACAGACTGCAGAAAAGGAGGTAGGGAGGTTCTGATGGATACCTAAGGTTCTGAGGCTGTAAAAGACGCACCTCCCCACACTTTCTTGTCCGAGGATGATTCAGCCAAAAGACTGGAGACTCCATGAAGACCAAGGGACCAAAAGAACCTGCCCGACCAGGAGAATGGCTTCCACATAGATGTAAACCTCCAATTTTTCTCAAGTGAGACGGGAGGTCATGGGTGGCAGGGAGGGCCATGATATGAACACTGCCCCCAGCCACAGAGCTGGCATAGAACTAAGGGATCCACAACAGCAAAGCCCTTGTAAACCTCCAACTCTCAAGGCTCCCTGTTTAGCTACTGTCTTCCTTCTGGGCCTCCTCTCTGTGCAAAACCTGTGGCTACAGGAATGAAAAATTGCCAGACTGGCTCCAAGAGGGCAGGAATCCAGCATGTCTGCAACCTGATATATTGAAAAAGCTAGGACAGGAAGAAGGGGTTAGGGCAAGCCCTGATGTTGTCTGTCAGATTTCACTAAGTTTTTTTCTCAAACCAGTCAAGCTTTTCAGACGTATTTAGGAATCAAATTCATCACAGTCAGAAAGTGTAGCCAGCTAGCTTGACCCCCTGGGAGGGGGAGCCTGGGCGAGGTTCCATTCTCTGGTAGTTACCCCTTCTCAGAGACATGGCTCCTGAGTGCCTACCCTCACGCTGAGAGGCCTGAGACCAGAATAAGGGAAACTGGTAGCAGAGGCAAGGTTCCAAGCACCTCCAGGCATCACAGGGAGGTCAGCACTGGAATACCAAAAACATCTCCTTGATTGGCCTTATTGCAACAAAGCTGTTTCTATGATGGGGACTCAAGAAGCCTGAGTAACGTGGGAGGGAGCAGGAAGGTAAAGGGCTTTTGGAGGCCACCAGCTCACGCTAACTGGCTAGTTAAGGGTCTGGAGTCCAGTGAACCACATCCCTCTGAGCAGCTTCTATGAAACTCACGTCCTCACTTACAAATGCGCAACTGGCCCAGCCCCAGACAGAGGCCTGGTTTCACTTCTGAGCTTCAGGACACCTGCTCATAAAGAGCCCTGGACTAGGCCTCAAGGGACAGACTGCAGAAAAGGAGGTAGGGAGGTTCTGATGGATACCTAAGGTTCTGAGGCTGTAAAAGACGCACCTCCCCACACTTTCTTGTCCGAGGATGATTCAGCCAAAAGACTGGAGACTCCATGAAGACCAGGCCAGAGCAGACCAGGAGAATGCTTCCCTTACTACATGCCTCATGCCCAGAACTATCCCAGCAATGACTGTCTCTGTAATGAGTGAACAGCTGATCCTTCAAACAAAGAATTAATGTTATTAATGTTGGATAGGAACCAAGTGTGTCCACCCATCACCTGCTAGACCCAGTGCCAGGAAAGGACAGCAGACCATCCTTTCTCCTAGATCCACTGATCAGATCTTGCTACAACACAAGAGTAATACTATATTGTTGACTTGATTCCTATGTTTGGCAAAAACCTCAAATGTCCTAATTGGAAGGCCATTTATTTCAGGCAATTACCTGAAAAGGATCTTACCTATCCATGAGCATTTATCAGTCTTGGGTACTGACATCCTGGGGTATTCTGTTAAGGCCCGTCTCAGTCTTCTGCATCCACATACCCAAGCAAGGGAGAGACAAGGAGGCCTGTGGTGTAATTTCCAGGTGACAATGATCACTGAATCTAACCACTGATCAACTTTCTAAGGGGAAAACAACAACAGGAACAACACACTGTCAGAACTACCACCACCATGAAGGGTGATCTGCGATGAGAAGATCACAGCATTAACTGAGAGACCAGCACATCTGATACATACTCGACCTCAGCTACTCTTTGCTTCTGTGAGCGGTCAAGCAGCAAAATGTAGTTCATACAACATAACAGTGGCTAAGAGTCACCATCCCAAGCAAAAGGGCTATTTTTAGACATTGGAAATCTGAGGCCAGCTGAAGTTAGAAAACAGCATAAGCCTGGTACTAGGGGAGACTTGAAAGATGTTAACCTCAAACTAAGAAACTCACACAAGCCAGAATTCCTGCCTACACCAGGCACAGTGCCACGCCTAGCGAACTGTTTACAGAAGTCATCATGAGGACAGACATAGGATTCCAAACAAAAGGTGACAGGATTGGGAACAGTTTCTTTTCTTCCTTCTCTAATTTCCAACATCTTTGGTAAAATGGTTAAACTGTCTTTATAAATGGAAAAAAAAAAAAAGCAAATTTGTAACTAAAAAGTGACAACAATAATCGATGGAACAGGAAAAGTACAGGCCAGGAAAGTTTTGACTTTAAAGAGTCAGCTTCTTGATGCTGGTTCAACTAAGACAGAGTTTGAGGTCTGGCTGGGCCCTCAAGGAACCTGGTCTACTCATTTCTCATCTCAGGCAAGATTAAATTTGCCAGGGTCTGCTATGGACAAGTTTGTACTTCAGTCTTTGTAGTATCTGAATTGGAGGGCAAATCAGTCTTGAACGTTGGGACTGAAGTTGTAGGCTACCAGCCTACCGAGTACTAGCTACAGACTCCATAAAAGACACCATCACTAGGGAAAAGAAGGTACAGAACATACCCAGCTGAACCCCACAGAGATGGAGGATTCAGATGTGAACTCAGCCCCTGTTCAAGGGACTAACTCGCTTAATGGTTTTGAGAAGTGGCAAAAAGGAAAATATGCCAGAAAACACTGTCTGAATCCATGATGTGAGAAAAGGGAGTTTTGTGGTCAGGGGAAGAGTGGTGAGGGGGAGGAAGTGAAGAACAAAAACAAATATATATCCCTAGAGAAGAGATACAAGTGGCAGATAAGCACATGAAAAGATGCCCAACATTATGCATCATTGGAAAATTACAAATCAATATGAGATATCACTACCACCCCTGGTAGAATGGCTAAAAAACTGACCATACCAAATGTCAGTGAGGACACAGAATAAGAGAAATTCTTACTCACTGCTGATAGGAATGCCAAATGGTACAGCCACTTTGGAAGACAGTGTGGTAGTTCCTTATAAAGCTAAACATAGTCTTACGACATGACCCAACAAGTTTACCCAAATGAGCTGAAAACCTATGTCCGCAGAAAACCCACATATGAATGTTTATGGCAGCTTTATTCCAAAGTGCCAAAAACTGGAAGCAATCAAGACATCCTTCAATAAGTGAATGGATAAACTATGGTATATATGCACATAGTGGAATATTGTTCAGTGATAAAGAGAAATAAGCTATCAAGCCACAGAAAGACAAGAGAGGATCCTTAAATGCATACTACTTAGTGAAAGAAGTCAATCTGAAAAATCAGTATGCTATATGATTCCAGCTGCAAGACATTTCAGCAAAGACAAAACTAAAGAGATAGTAAAACAATCAGCAGTTGTCAGGGGTCTTGGAGGAGGGAAGAAGAAATAAAAAGCCAAAACACAGGGCACTTGGGACAATGAAACTATTCTGTATGATACTCTAATAGCAGATACAGGACACGTATTTGTCAAAACCCACAGAACTATGTAACAAAAAGAATGAATCCTAATATAAACTAGACAGCATAAGCTAATAACAATATATCCATACTGGATCATCCATTGTAACAAATATACCACACTAACAAGTGAATTAGCAGAAGTGAAATGACAAGCAAAGGCAAGAAAGAGTATTCCAGAACTCTTTGGGCTGTTCAATTTCTGGAAACCTAAAACTATTCTAAACATAAAGCAAAATCATTACAAAGATTAAGATATTTTTTTAAAATGATATGACAGTCTGCATTGATAAGGACAGAAGAAAAATATATCCTCTGCAGGGTGGTAGGACAACTTCATTCCAGAACAAAAACCCTTCCTATGTCGTCTCTACAGACACCTCAGCTAGAAGGTACGGGGTACTCCCGGGTTCAAGTGTTCCTCATTTCTTCACCCCTACCCCAGAGAGAACAAGCATAATCCACACATTCCAGGCAAGAGATTCTCTGGGCTGCTGGAATGCTGGGCACATCCCTGCCCACACAGGAAGCATGACCACACGACCTTGACATTCAAGCCAGAATGACATTCAAGCTTGACATTCAAGCATCAACTCTGTGCTCTTAGGAGTCACAGACTTTGCTGGCAACTTACTAAAAATGACTACAGCAAGGCTTCAGAAGCCTTGACTTCAATTTTACACAGGCTCCTGTCACCTAGTCCCTTGCTGTTCCCTGGCAGGACTCAAAATTGCTTCAATACCTAGCTTAACATTTTCCCTGCAAAGTACTTCCTGTTTACCTAGTCACACTCCATTAATCCAAGATACCTTTCAAGTGAGGTGCATGATAGTAATAGTGGTCTGACGGGGGCACCTCCCACCACACTCCCTGCACAGGTAAAGAAAGGAAAGGGTGAGGACTGCTGGAGCCAGACTGCCTGTGTTGATGGCGCAGCTCCAGCATTCCCTGGCTGGGTGGGTAAGTTCCTTCATATCTCTGTGCTTCAGTTTCCTTGCAAAATATAGAGCTGTTGTGAGTACTGAATGAGTTTATAGAGAACACTCTGAAGAGTGCCTTGCATATAGTAAGAGCTACAATTATTATTACATGGTTTAAGTTCCTTGAAACAATGAAGACCACAGGGTGAAGGGAGATAGCCACAAAGCCAATGGGAAGGTTTTCAGGACGCCATACCAAAAAAAAAAAGGATCATCCATTGTAACAAATATACCACACTAACAAGTGAATTAGCAGAAGTGAAATGACAAGCAAAGGCAAGAAAGAGTATTCCAGAACTCTTTGGGCTGTTCAATTTCTGGAAACCTAAAACTATTCTAAACATAAAGCAAAATCATTACAAAGATTAAGATATTTTTTTAAAATGATATGACAGTCTGCATTGATAAGGACAGAAGAAAAATATATCCTCTGCAGGGTGGTAGGACAACTTCATTCCAGAACAAAAACCCTTCCTATGTCGTCTCTACAGACACCTCAGCTAGAAGGTAGGGGGTACTCCCGGGTTCAAGTGTTCCTCATTTCTTCACCCCTACCCCAGAGAGAACAAGCATAATCCACACATTCCAGGCAAGAGATTCTCTGGGCTGCTGGAATGCTGGGCACATCCCTGCCCACACAGGAAGCATGACCACACGACCTTGACATTCAAGCCAGAATGACATTCAAGCTTGACATTCAAGCATCAACTCTGTGCTCTTAGGAGTCACAGACTTTGCTGGCAACTTACTAAAAATGACTACAGCAAGGCTTCAGAAGCCTTGACTTCAATTTGACACAGGCTCCTGTCACCTAGTCCCTTGCTGTTCCCTGGCAGGACTCAAAATTGCTTCAATACCTAGCTTAACATTTTCCCTGCAAAGTACTTCCTGTTTACCTAGTCACACTCCATTAATCCAAGATACCTTTCAAGTGAGGTGCATGATAGTAATAGTGGTCTGACGGGGGCACCTCCCACCACACTCCCTGCACAGGTAAAGAAAGGAAAGGGTGAGGACTGCTGGAGCCAGACTGCCTGTGTTGATGGCGCAGCTCCAGCATTCCCTGGCTGGGTGGGTAAGTTCCTTCATATCTCTGTGCTTCAGTTTCCTTGCAAAATATAGAGCTGTTGTGAGTACTGAATGAGTTTATAGAGAACACTCTGAAGAGTGCCTTGCATATAGTAAGAGCTACAATTATTATTACATGGTTTAAGTTCCTTGAAACAATGAAGACCACAGGGTGAAGGGAGATAGCCACAAAGCCATGGAAGTCAGGCGAAACCAAAAGCTGCTCCCAGCCCCAGTCCTCCCTGCTGCTTCTTTCCCAGGGACTCTGCCTCACTTACTGAGCACATGTTGGGTTTTTCAAGCACAGGAGCGAGGTAGGACTTCTCACTGTTCCCCACCCCTACCCAAACACGCCATTTTCTCCAGCATTCTGCCTGCTGTTGTGCTTATTGCTTAGTCATTTAGTCATGTCCAACTCTTGTGTCCCCATGGGCTGTAGCCCGCCAGGCTCCTCTGTCCACGGAATTTCTCAGGCAAGAATACTGGAGTGTGTTGCCATTTCCTTCTCCAGTGAACCTTCCCGACCCAGGGATTGAACCCAGGTCTCCTGGATTGGCAGACGGATTCTTTACCACTGAACCACCTGGGAAGCCCATTCTGGCTATGCTGGGACTCAATACAGCTCTGCTGGTGGGAAGAGTCACACAGCCTGGTGCCCTGTGGAAAGCTCGGCAGGCAGGTCAGTAAGGTGCGAAGGGATGTGCAGGGCTGGGGAGACCACGCCCATGGGGCTCCGGTCAGGGAGGACAAGACCTCTCCACACACATTTTAGGATCAGACAGCAGAATACAGCTACTGAAACAAGAAATGTAGTTCACTGGGAGACCTCAGAGGCAGGACAGAGCAATGAATTAAGGGGTCAAAGGCCAAAGTCCTGAGTCAGGACCTCTGAGTCAGAATGCTGGGCAAGGGAGATGCTGGCAAACCCAGACCCAGCACACAGCAGGTGCGAGGATCAGCACATTTGGGAAAAGCTGCGGCAGGGAAGAAGGGAGTCTAAAAGGGTGGGCTAGCAGAGAAGAATGCTGGGAATGAGAGATCAGATCACATCAAACCAATAACACCTTCCAAGTCTCTGCCTCTCTCTCTGCAGGAAGAGGAGGAAATTCCCAATGCTGACCAACCTGGTGCCACACCAGCCTGGCAGTCACTCCTGATTAATCAGGCCTCTTGGACTGTTCGATCAGTTTTACTGGGCCAGCTGAAGGAATCTCTTCCCAACTGCTCCCTTACTGCTGAAGGACTCCTTAAATTAGAAAATGTGGGGCTTCCCCTGGTGGTCTAGTGGGTAAGGACACCGCCTTGCAGTGCAAGGGGTGCCGGTTCGAGCCCTGGCCTGGGAAGATCCCACGTGCTGTGGAGTGGCTGGACTGATGTGTCCAATTACTGAGCCTGAGCTCTGGAGCGCATGCGCCCAGAGCCGGCGCTCTGCAACGACAGACGCCACAGCGATGGGAGGCCCACAGGAGCCAAAGAACAAAGACGGATGAACACAGAGAAATGAAAGACCAATAGAAGTGGCCCGCCTGCTCCCCTCCCTCCCCAACCCGACCCCTGCCCAAAATAAATAAATAAATAAATCTTTAAAAAAAAAAAAAGAAAATGTGGACTCTCTACACCATGAAGGAAGAGAATTCATGCTGCAAATGAAATGCTTACAAAGAGTAAAGCCCCCCACAAAACCCACCCCAAAAAGGAGCCCTGGGACCTCAATAACAGCTCTGCTGGTGGGAAGAGTCACACAGCCTGGTGCCCTGTGGAAAGCTCGGCAGGCAGGTCAGTAAGGTGCGAAGGGATGTGCAGGGCTGGGGAGACCACGCCCATGGGGCTCCGGTCAGGGAGGACAAGACCTCTCCACACACATTTTAGGATCAGACAGCAGAATACAGCTACTGAAACAAGAAATGTAGTTCACTGGGAGACCTCAGAGGCAGGACAGAGCAATGAATTAAGGGGTCAAAGGCCAAAGTCCTGAGTCAGGACCTCTGAGTCAGAATGCTGGGCAAGGGAGATGCTGGCAAACCCAGACCCAGCACACAGCAGGTGCGAGGATCAGCACATTTGGGAAAAGCTGCGGCAGGGAAGAAGGGAGTCTAAAAGGGTGGGCTAGCAGAGAAGAATGCTGGGAATGAGAGATCAGATCACATCAAACCAATAACACCTTCCAAGTCTCTGCCTCTCTTTTGCAGGAAGAGGAGGAAATTCCCAATGCTGACCAACCTGGTGCCACACCAGCCTGGCAGTCACTCCTGATTAATCAGGCCTCTTGGACTGTTCGATCAGTTTTACTGGGCCAGCTGAAGGAATCTCTTCCCAACTGCTCCCTTACTGCTGAAGGACTCCTTAAATTAGAAAATGTGGGGCTTCCCCTGGTGGTCTAGTGGGTAAGGACACCGCCTTGCAGTGCAAGGGGTGCCGGTTCGAGCCCTGGCCTGGGAAGATCCCACGTGCTGTGGAGTGGCTGGACTGATGTGTCCAATTACTGAGCCTGAGCTCTGGAGCGCATGCGCCCAGAGCCGGCGCTCTGCAACGACAGACGCCACAGCGATGGGAGGCCCACAGGAGCCAAAGAACAAAGACGGATGAACACAGAGAAATGAAAGACCAATAGAAGTGGCCCGCCTGCTCCCCTCCCTCCCCAACCCGACCCCTGCCCAAAATAAATAAATAAATAAATCTTTAAAAAAAAAAAAAGAAAATGTGGACTCTCTACACCATGAAGGAAGAGAATTCATGCTGCAAATGAAATGCTTACAAAGAGTAAAGCCACACACCCACACAAATATAGGAGCTCTACAACACCTCAGGTCTTCCTCAGGTTACAAAAGAAAAGGAATTTCCAACGTTTCAAAAATTCAAGATCTGGAGGCTGAAATCCAGCCCAGAGTGGTGGTTTCAGCCTCAGCTCTATTCCGACTGCTGGCCCTTCTGCCCACTCTGCACCAAGCCCAAGGCCACCCTACTCTCTCCAGGTAGCCCAGGTCCCCCTGCTCTTAGCAGAGAACACCACCATTTGCACGGTCATCCTGAAACTAAACACCTTGGAGATGAAAGACAGAGGGAGTATTCAGAGTACTGGCAAGGTCGGCCTTCCAGTGAACCTACAAAGCACTTTCTCAGCCTGCTGCACCCAGCCAAGGGGAGGGCCGGGACCTGCCATCCGTGGGTGCTGTGAGAGGCATTCCATGTGTCAGCCTCCAGAAAGCTCTGGGAAGAAAGCAAAGGCCAGCTAGTGGAGGGCCCGCACCCCGGGACAGGTGTGTTATGGCAACAGCAAGATCTCCTCTGGAAACCCCAGGGGATAAAATGGCATGTTAAAAAGTTCCTGTCAACCAAGCTCTAAGAAAGGAAAATGAGCATTTCCCAACTGCAGGGGACCTAGGCCACGCAAAACAACAAGTGGAAAAGTTAATCTGTATTCAGTGCTTTAATAAATAACTCATTCAGTGCAGGGCCCAGATGGGAGAAACCCAAAGGGAAGAGGAGGTTCTCCACCAGCCCAGGAGAGGCAGCCAAGGGGAGCCAGTCAGCAGCAGCTCCATCCCCTGGGGCGAGAGAACAACTCTCCACTCCATGGACACACCTGCCAAGAAGCCAGCGTCTGCGGAGCAGAGCCCAGATCAACCATGGAGGTAGACTCGAGGTGTGGGCTCTGCCCTGTGGAGCTGCCAGCCTGCAAGCCAAAGGAACAAAAAAACGGATGAACACAGAGAAATGAAAGACCAATAGAAGTGGCCTGCCTGCTCCCCTCCCTCCCCAACCCGACCCCTGCCCAAAATAAATAAATAAATAAATCTTTAAAAAAAAAAGAAAATGTGGACTCTCTACACCATGAAGGAAGAGAATTCATGCTGCAAATGAAATGCTTACAAAGAGTAAAGCCACACACCCACACAAATATAGGAGCTCTACAACACCTCAGGTCTTCCTCAGGTTACAAAAGAAAAGGAATTTCCAACGTTTCAAAAATTCAAGATCTGGAGGCTGAAATCCAGCCCAGAGTGGTGGTTTCAGCCTCAGCTCTATTCCGACTGCTGGCCCTTCTGCCCACTCTGCACCAAGCCCAAGGCCACCCTACTCTCTCCAGGTAGCCCAGGTCCCCCTGCTCTTAGCAGAGAACACCACCATTTGCACGGTCATCCTGAAACTAAACACCTTGGAGATGAAAGACAGAGGGAGTATTCAGAGTACTGGCAAGGTCGGCCTTCCAGTGAACCTACAAAGCACTTTCTCAGCCTGCTGCACCCAGCCAAGGGGAGGGCCGGGACCTGCCATCCGTGGGTGCTGTGAGAGGCATTCCATGTGTCAGCCTCCAGAAAGCTCTGGGAAGAAAGCAAAGGCCAGCTAGTGGAGGGCCCGCACCCCAGGGACAGGTGTGTTATGGCAACAGCAAGATCTCCTCTGGAAACCCCAGGGGATAAAATGGCATGTTAAAAAGTTCCTGTCAACCAAGCTCTAAGAAAGGAAAATGAGCATTTCCCAACTGCAGGGGACCTAGGCCACGCAAAACAACAAGTGGAAAAGTTAATCTGTATTCAGTGCTTTAATAAATAACTCATTCAGTGCAGGGCCCAGATGGGAGAAACCCAAAGGGAAGAGGAGGTTCTCCACCAGCCCAGGAGAGGCAGCCAAGGGGAGCCAGTCAGCAGCAGCTCCATCCCCTGGGGCGAGAGAACAACTCTCCACTCCATGGACACACCTGCCAAGAAGCCAGCGTCTGCGGAGCAGAGCCCAGATCAACCATGGAGGTAGACTCGAGGTGTGGGCTCTGCCCTGTGGAGCTGCCAGCCTGCAAGCCAATACCACACAAAGGCTGGCTTTGGAACTAGCCCGGCGTGAACAGCAGATGACCTGCCCAGTGGAACCCCACCAGGGAAACCTGCCTGAGATCACAAACACACTCCAAAACTAGCCAGCATCCTGTGCCTTGACTGGGCCCCCTGTAGTCTGGGTCCAGCTGGGGTTGCTGGCAGGACTGGGGACCACCAGAAATGCTCACGGGAAGTGGTGCTGAGGCCACCTCTTCTTCAGCCCTGCAAATCCCCACATTCCATCCTGCAGCTGCCGGGCCACAGAGAGAAGGGCCAGGGCTGCAGGCTTCTGACAGGCATTTGGCAGCTGAAGCTCAGCTGTCTCGCACCTCCCAAGCTGAGGCGACACCTCCCAAGCTGAAGTGGGACCGGGAGAACCAAGACAGTCTCTGTCACCGATGTCAGTTGGGGGTGCCCTTAGGGTTCCTAGAAAAGCATACGGATCTCCTATGTGGCTGCCCCGAGCTGGAACTTGTTCCATCTCTCAAACCTTAGAAACAGCCTCTTAAGAACTTTTTAATCCAAGCAAGTGCTCTCTTGTCCTGTTTCCTTTAGTGAATATAAATAGGGAAAGGACTTGGACGGAAATGGCCAACCCAGAGCTCACCCAATCAATTTGCTCTTCACCCTCTGAGGGCTACAGGGTTGGGGCTCCTCCTACTTGCTGAAGCAAGCCTGCCAGGAGCAAGGAGAAACCCAGGGGACCCTGGGCTTCCACCTGTCCCTGTCTCCCATAAGCTATGAGGATAAAGAAAGATCTTAATGGGAAGAAGGGCACAGTAGGCCACGCAAAACAACAAGTGGAAAAGTTAATCTGTATTCAGTGCTTTAATAAATAACTCATTCAGTGCAGGGCCCAGATGGGAGAAACCCAAAGGGAAGAGGAGGTTCTCCACCAGCCCAGGAGAGGCAGCCAAGGGGAGCCAGTCAGCAGCAGCTCCATCCCCTGGGGCGAGAGAACAACTCTCCACTCCATGGACACACCTGCCAAGAAGCCAGCGTCTGCGGAGCAGAGCCCAGATCAACCATGGAGGTAGACTCGAGGTGTGGGCTCTGCCCTGTGGAGCTGCCAGCCTGCAAGCCAATACCACACAAAGGCTGGCTTTGGAACTAGCCCGGCGTGAACAGCAGATGACCTGCCCAGTGGAACCCCACCAGGGAAACCTGCCTGAGATCACAAACACACTCCAAAACTAGCCAGCATCCTGTGCCTTGACTGGGCCCCCTGTAGTCTGGGTCCAGCTGGGGTTGCTGGCAGGACTGGGGACCACCAGAAATGCTCACGGGAAGTGGTGCTGAGGCCACCTCTTCTTCAGCCCTGCAAATCCCCACATTCCATCCTGCAGCTGCCGGGCCACAGAGAGAAGGGCCAGGGCTGCAGGCTTCTGACAGGCATTTGGCAGCTGAAGCTCAGCTGTCTCGCACCTCCCAAGCTGAGGCGACACCTCCCAAGCTGAAGTGGGACCGGGAGAACCAAGACAGTCTCTGTCACCGATGTCAGTTGGGGGTGCCCTTAGGGTTCCTAGAAAAGCATACGGATCTCCTATGTGGCTGCCCCGAGCTGGAACTTGTTCCATCTCTCAAACCTTAGAAACAGCCTCTTAAGAACTTTTTAATCCAAGCAAGTGCTCTCTTGTCCTGTTTCCTTTAGTGAATATAAATAGGGAAAGGACTTGGACGGAAATGGCCAACCCAGAGCTCACCCAATCAATTTGCTCTTCACCCCTCTGAGGGCTACAGGGTTGGGGCTCCCCTCCTACTTGCTGAAGCAAGCCTGCCAGGAGCAAGGAGAAACCCAGGGGACCCTGGGGCTTCCACCTGTCCCTGTCTCCCATAAGCTATGAGGATAAAGAAAGATCTTAATGGGAAGAAGGGCACAGTAGGCATTTAATAATTACTGCTGACTGATTAAAATGTAAAGGCAATACAGCGTGAGAGCTAAGAACACAGGCTTTGGAGTTGCTAGAACTGACTGCTAATGTACCACCTGTGCAGTAAGTTCTCTAAGCATAAATTTCTATATGTATAAGTAAAAGGTAGTAAGAATTTCTTAATGTCATAGAATTACTGTAAAGATAGTATAAAGAACTTAGCACCAACCTAGAATACAGTCAAAACTAAAAAGAAAAAAGAAGTTTGCTTATACTATTACCTTAAAGACAAATAATGCCCTGCACACATTCGTTTCTTCCCAGTCAGAAGAGAAAGCATAGAACGTTTTTTTACTTTTTGTATTTTAAAAAAAAGGAAGTGTAGTTGATTTACCTGGTTGTGTCAGTTTCTGGTGTAGAGCAAAGTAATTCAGTTATACAAATGTATTCTTTTTCATATCCTTTTCCATTATGGTTTATTATGAGATATTGAACATAGTTCCCTGAGCTATACGAGTAGGACCTGTATATGTAAATGTTATGTAGAACTTTCTAGATTCCAGAAGATTCTGCTGCTCTCATTAACTTGCTGTCTGGTCTCAGGCCAGCTACATTATTTTCTCAACTGCACAATTAAGGGAGATGGACTAAATCAGTGTTCCCCGTGGGTCTGTGACAATAAATAATACAGACTCATATCTGGGGGGAAAAAAATCCCCTTCTCAATTGTCTTTCATCTTTTCTAATCATACCTAGGTTCAGGTTCAATTTAGTCTGTCTTTTAAATGCCTTGCTCATACTTACTAATCTCTTGAACAACAAGAAAGCTGACCTCAGGCTTAGAATCTTCTGTGACAGGCTAGAAATCAGCTAGAATTTAACAGCATTGCTTTGTTATCACTATGTTTACTTTCATAAATTACAGCAAGTGACAACAGTTACCCATAGACGGTATTGATTTTAACTTTATTTGGCTGCAGTGAAAAAACTTTTCCCTATCTGGGATTGAGACCATGCTCCCTGCAGTGAAAGCACAGAGTCCTAACCACTATATTACCAAGGAATTTCATGATTTAACGTTTAAATATATATATAGATAGATAGATAGATATGTTTTTTAAAAGGAGATTAAAGAGAACATAAAGTAGGTAATCTACTATAAGTGGCAAAAATTATGAAGGCAGCACTAAAAATTTTGGAAACCTTGGGCTAGAAGACTTTGAAAGCTCCTGTCAGTTCCAAAAGTGAATGCCTGTGCCCTGGAGTGTCAGCCTGCAGATCTCCCCCAGCCCCTTCCTACAGGGTTCCTCTCCAACTTCTCTTCCTCTCTGGAGTTTCTTCCAATTCAGCACCCCAGCTACAAGTCACTCACTCCACTGTGCTCCCAGTCATGTTCCACCTCATGGGCTGTAGCGTTTATTCACTCAGTATCTTTACATTCATCCTCTCTCCACAGCATGTGCTTCTTGAGACAGGACTTTTTTTTTTTTTGCAAAGGTGTTTTTTTTTTTTTTGCCTCTAAGTCATCATTTATTTTCATCCATCTTTATTCTTTGGCCTGTATAGGCCTCCCATCACAGTGGCCTCTCTCATTGCAGAGCACCAGCTCTGGGCACATGCCAGAACACTGGCTCCTAATTGGACATACCAGTCCAGCTGCTCTGTGGTATGCGGGATCCTCTCGGGCCAGGGATTGAACCAGTGTCCCTTGTACTGCAAGGCAGATTCTTTACCAACTGGACCACCAGGGAGGCCCTGAGACAGGAATTTTACCTTATCCCTAAGACATCTGTGCCCAGGACAGAATAGGACTTCAGCACTTGATGACTGCTGAATAAATTAACCAAGGCTTCTGCCCTTTTTTCACAGAAGAGAAGTCAAAAGATAGTGCAAGAAGAATGTTGTCAAAGATTAATCTGCTATAATCCCAATTCAACACCTGTTAGCACTTAAACTAGCGGAGAGAACAACTCATCTTTCTGACCTCAGTTTCAAGCGCTAACTGAAGTGAGAATCCATGAATGGGTTTTAAAGATGGTTCACCACATGAAATGCTTGGAAAAGCAAACTTTTCTTCAAGAAACTTACCAGGATCAAGGAGAAATCAGTCACAATAGCACAAGGTCAATTACAAAGGTACTTTTGACTTCTGTAACACAGACCAGAACTGGGTACATATCCAAGAACATTCCTTCCACCTCCTTCTAGTGGCAGGCATTAATACCAGAAAAAAAGTAGGCTAGAGTAGTGAGATAAAAGCCCAAAGGGAGGACTTCCCTGGTGGTCCAGTGGGTAAGGACACCGCCTTGCTTGCAAGGGGTGCCAGTTTGATCCCTGGCCCGGGAAGATCCCACGTGCCGCAGAGCGACTGGACCAGTGTGTCCAGTTACTGAGCCAGCACTCTGGAGAGCATGCACCCAGAGCCGGTGCTCTGCAGCGAGAGTGGCCACTGTGATGGGAGGCCCACACAGGTCAAACAATAACGATGGATGAAAATAGATAAATAAAAAAACAATAAAAGAGGCCAAAATTTAAAAAAATAAATAAAGTTTTAAAAAAAGCTCAAAGGGAGGTCTCACCATTGTCATGAGTGACATCTGAGTATCAAAGCATTTTATCATGGAAAAATGGCAAACATATACAGAGGCACTGCTAAACAAATAAAGGCCCTTCTTCTAATTCAGAGGTTGCCTTTTCTGAAATATGGGACTTTCTCAATTGCGTTCTTCATGTCATTTGGGCCTTGGACTCATACCTCAGCAGCAGGCTGGCAGTGAAAATCTTTAGGCCACATAGAAAACAGTATTTTTTTTTAACTGGAATAAATCTGTCAACAGAAAGGTACAGGCTAGCTGCACTAAACCCAGATTCTTATTAAAATATAAATTAAAATCCCTAAGACATCTGTGCCCAGGACAGAATAGGACTTCAGCACTTGATGACTGCTGAATAAATTAACCAAGGCTTCTGCCCTTTTTTCACAGAAGAGAAGTCAAAAGATAGTGCAAGAAGAATGTTGTCAAAGATTAATCTGCTATAATCCCAATTCAACACCTGTTAGCACTTAAACTAGCGGAGAGAACAACTCATCTTTCTGACCTCAGTTTCAAGCGCTAACTGAAGTGAGAATCCATGAATGGGTTTTAAAGATGGTTCACCACATGAAATGCTTGGAAAAGCAAACTTTTCTTCAAGAAACTTACCAGGATCAAGGAGAAATCAGTCACAATAGCACAAGGTCAATTACAAAGGTACTTTTGACTTCTGTAACACAGACCAGAACTGGGTACATATCCAAGAACATTCCTTCCACCTCCTTCTAGTGGCAGGCATTAATACCAGAAAAAAAGTAGGCTAGAGTAGTGAGATAAAAGCCCAAAGGGAGGACTTCCCTGGTGGTCCAGTGGGTAAGGACACCGCCTTGCTTGCAAGGGGTGCCAGTTTGATCCCTGGCCCGGGAAGATCCCACGTGCCGCAGAGCGACTGGACCAGTGTGTCCAGTTACTGAGCCAGCACTCTGGAGAGCATGCACCCAGAGCCGGTGCTCTGCAGCGAGAGTGGCCACTGTGATGGGAGGCCCACACAGGTCAAACAATAACGATGGATGAAAATAGATAAATAAAAAAACAATAAAAGAGGCCAAAATTTAAAAAAATAAATAAAGTTTTAAAAAAAGCTCAAAGGGAGGTCTCACCATTGTCATGAGTGACATCTGAGTATCAAAGCATTTTATCATGGAAAAATGGCAAACATATACAGAGGCACTGCTAAACAAATAAAGGCCCTTCTTCTAATTCAGAGGTTGCCTTTTCTGAAATATGGGACTTTCTCAATTGCGTTCTTCATGTCATTTGGGCCTTGGACTCATACCTCAGCAGCAGGCTGGCAGTGAAAATCTTTAGGCCACATAGAAAACAGTATTTTTTTTTAACTGGAATAAATCTGTCAACAGAAAGGTACAGGCTAGCTGCACTAAATATCCTCTGCAGATTCTTATTAAAATATAAATTAAAATCCAGCACAGTTCACTTACTCCCGCATCTGTTCGCTATTCTATCTCCACTATTAATAATGTAATGGTCTTGGATTTAGGCAAGATTAATTCCCTGTTCCAAAAACCTTCTGTTGACACTGCAATGGATATGTCTGGAAGGCTATAAAGGCAGGTCCAGGCATTGCTTCTGACACATGACCAGTGAGGAGATGGAGCCTGGGCTCATGAGCTTAACAAGAGTGAGAAGGACATTGAGTGAAGCTGACTGTGACCAGAGAGGTTGTACAGCCCAGTGGTTAAGAGATCAGCCTCGGAAAAGCCCAAACCAAACCTAGTTCTTTTATAGCCTAGATACATGACTTCAGACAGTTCATTTAACCCCTTGAGGGGCTCAGTTTCCTCATGTACAAAACAGAGACAACAAAAGGACCTGATAAGACTGTAAAGCGTTTAACACAACGATATGAAACACAGTAAGAAACAAAACAAAGCGGAAAAAAAAAAAAAGACTATTATCAACTTCTTCAGAATCATCTATGCATGCTAAGCAGCCACCACCAGGATACCAAAAAGATGGTAGAAGAGGCAATAAACACCTCTCCAACGATGACATACAGATGGCCCAAAAACACATGAAACGATGCTCAACTTCACTAATAATTAGAGAAATGCAAATCAAAACTACAATGAGATATCACCTCACACCCGTCAGAATGGCCATCATCCACAAATCGACAGACAATAAATGCTGGAGAGGCTGCGGAGAAAAGGGAACACTCCTGCATTGCTGGTGGGAGTGTAAATTGATACAGCCTCTATGGAAGACAGTCTGGAGATTTCTTAAAAAACTAAAAATAGAAGCACCATATGACCCAGCAATCCCACTCTTAGGCTTATACCCTGACGAAATCAAAACTGAAAGAAGCACCTGTACCCCAATGTTCATTGCAGCTCTCTATACAATAGCTAGAACATGGAAGGAACCTAGATGCCCATTGACGAACGAATGGATCCAAAAGCTCTGGTACATATATACAATGGAATACTACACAGCTGTAAAGAGAAATGCAGAAGAATCAACCCTAATGAGGTGGCTGGATCTAGAACGTATCATCAAAAGTGAAGTCAGTCAGAAAGAGAAGGACAAATACAGTATATTAACACATATATATGGAATCTAGTAGGATGGTGATGATGGCACATGCAGTGAAGTGACAAAAAGACAGACATGGACAGTGGACATATGGACATTGTGGGGAAGGAACAGTGGGTGAGAGGCGTAAAGGAAGTAGCATGAAGGCCTGTACTATCATAAGTGAAGAAAATAGCTATAGTCATTGCTCTGTGAGAAAAGGGGATCCTTCAGGGGGGCTGTGTGATGGTCGGGAGGGGAGGGAAGGGGGGGATATACATATGACTAATCTGAGAACATACATATCTGTAAACAACAAAATGGTCCTCATGGCATTGCTTCTGACACATGACCAGTGAGGAGATGGAGCCTGGGCTCATGAGCTTAACAAGAGTGAGAAGGACATTGAGTGAAGCTGACTGTGACCAGAGAGGTTGTACAGCCCAGTGGTTAAGAGATCAGCCTCGGAAAAGCCCAAACCAAACCTAGTTCTTTTATAGCCTAGATACATGACTTCAGACAGTTCATTTAACCCCTTGAGGGGCTCAGTTTCCTCATGTACAAAACAGAGACAACAAAAGGACCTGATAAGACTGTAAAGCGTTTAACACAACGATATGAAACACAGTAAGAAACAAAACAAAGCGGAAAAAAAAAAAAAGACTATTATCAACTTCTTCAGAATCATCTATGCATGCTAAGCAGCCACCACCAGGATACCAAAAAGATGGTAGAAGAGGCAATAAACACCTCTCCAACGATGACATACAGATGGCCCAAAAACACATGAAACGATGCTCAACTTCACTAATAATTAGAGAAATGCAAATCAAAACTACAATGAGATATCACCTCACACCCGTCAGAATGGCCATCATCCACAAATCGACAGACAATAAATGCTGGAGAGGCTGCGGAGAAAAGGGAACACTCCTGCATTGCTGGTGGGAGTGTAAATTGATACAGCCTCTATGGAAGACAGTCTGGAGATTTCTTAAAAAACTAAAAATAGAAGCACCATATGACCCAGCAATCCCACTCTTAGGCTTATACCCTGACGAAATCAAAACTGAAAGAAGCACCTGTACCCCAATGTTCATTGCAGCTCTCTATACAATAGCTAGAACATGGAAGGAACCTAGATGCCCATTGACGAACGAATGGATCCAAAAGCTCTGGTACATATATACAATGGAATACTACACAGCTGTAAAGAGAAATGCAGAAGAATCAACCCTAATGAGGTGGCTGGATCTAGAACGTATCATCAAAAGTGAAGTCAGTCAGAAAGAGAAGGACAAATACAGTATATTAACACATATATATGGAATCTAGTAGGATGGTGATGATGGCACATGCAGTGAAGCGAAAGAAAGACAGACATGGACAGTGGACATATGGACATTGTAGGGAAGGAACAGTGGGTGAGAGGCGTAAAGGAAGTAGCATGAAGGCCTGTACTATCATAAGTGAAGAAAATAGCTATAGTCATTGCTCTGTGAGAAAAGGGGATCCTTCAGGGGTGCTGTGTGATGGTCGGGAGGGGAGGGAAGGGGGGGATATACATATGACTAATCTGAGAACATACATATCTGTAAACAACAAAACTCTGTAAAAGTTAAAAGTAAAATAAAGGTTTAAAAAAAAAAAAAAGAAGAGGCAATAAAAAGATAATACGCAATGTAAAAAAACAAGAGAAGATATAACAGAAACCAGCTCTTACTTAACCATGCTAATGGGGGAGGGGGGAACTACATTTAAATTGAAGAAAACAACCTCTTCCACAAAAGAATATAGATGGAAAAAATTTTATTATAAATTAATTCAAAATTATTAGAGAACACTGCACAATTGATTAAGAAGCAATACAGCAGAGTAGGGACTCTGGAGCCAGACTGCCTGTGTTAGAATCCTGGTTTCAGTACTTTCAATCTGTGTGACTTTAAAAGAAATTATAGAATCCCTTTGTGTCTCAGTTTCCTCAACAGCAAAATAGGGCAAATATTAGTACTTACCAGTCTTTTAGGGTTGTGATAAAAATAAAATTAGTTAATATATATAAAGTGATTAGAAGAGTATTTCGATCATATTAATAATTAATGCTTACAACAAAACTCTGTAAAAATAAAATGAAAATAATTATAAAAAATAAATAAAACTAGAAACTTAAAAAAATTAATGCTTAATAACTAGGTTTTATTACTGTTGCTACTATTTTTTCAGCTGACAATGTCTAACTTAATATTAAAATGTGTTTAAACCCAGTGATTAGATAGGGAGGTAGGGGAGATAGGATTTAGACAAGTCAGAGGGCAACAAATGGAAGACAGACTAGGATAAAAAATGTACTGCGGCTGATCTGACCACAGATAACTTCAGGGTAAAAAGAAGTAGGTAAGATCCACAGACAGGGAGAGTTGTATATACTCATAATAAAGAGAAAAATGAGATGTTAATGATAGAATCTAGGTAGTGGTATATGAGTGCTCACTGTAAAACTCTTTCAACATTATTTCTTGTTTTAAATTTTTCTTTATAATCTAGAGAGTAGAAAAAGGAAGTAGACGGAGGAATCAACTCAAGTTCTGGGCCACAGCTGGGCTGCCTGTCCTCTCAGCTTAAACATGACAACAAGTTTGAAAAAAATCTAATGGTTTTGGAACTCTTGTTCATCATCAATACCCTCCGGCACCAGATGAGCAGTGACCATCTGGTCCTGATCTGGACCACCTCTGGTCTACCATCTGGACCACAAATAGATACAAGCAGGAGGTTTTTAGAAACAAACTCAGGGTGGCTTCCAAATGTGGAGAAAGTCTTGTTGAAGATATAACAGAAACCAGCTCTTACTTAACCATGCTAATGGGGAGGAACTACATTTAAATTGAAGAAAACAACCTCTTCCACAAAAGAATATAGATGGAAAAAATTTTATTATAAATTAATTCAAAATTATTAGAGAACACTGCACAATTGATTAAGAAGCAATACAGCAGAGTAGGGACTCTGGAGCCAGACTGCCTGTGTTAGAATCCTGGTTTCAGTACTTTCAATCTGTGTGACTTTAAAAGAAATTATAGAATCCCTTTGTGTCTCAGTTTCCTCAACAGCAAAATAGGGCAAATATTAGTACTTACCAGTCTTTTAGGGTTGTGATAAAAATAAAATTAGTTAATATATATAAAGTGATTAGAAGAGTATTTCGATCATATTAATAATTAATGCTTACAACAAAACTCTGTAAAAATAAAATGAAAATAATTATAAAAAATAAATAAAACTAGAAACTTAAAAAAATTAATGCTTAATAACTAGGTTTTATTACTGTTGCTACTATTTTTTCAGCTGACAATGTCTAACTTAATATTAAAATGTGTTTAAACCCAGTGATTAGATAGGGAGGTAGGGGAGATAGGATTTAGACAAGTCAGAGGGCAACAAATGGAAGACAGACTAGGATAAAAAATGTACTGCGGCTGATCTGACCACAGATAACTTCAGGGTAAAAAGAAGTAGGTAAGATCCACAGACAGGGAGAGTTGTATATACTCATAATAAAGAGAAAAATGAGATGTTAATGATAGAATCTAGGTAGTGGTATATGAGTGCTCACTGTAAAACTCTTTCAACATTATTTCTTGTTTTAAATTTTTCTTTATAATCTAGAGAGTAGAAAAAGGAAGTAGACGGAGGAATCAACTCAAGTTCTGGGCCACAGCTGGGCTGCCTGTCCTCTCAGCTTAAACATGACAACAAGTTTGAAAAAAATCTAATGGTTTTGGAACTCTTGTTCATCATCAATACCCTCCGGCACCAGATGAGCAGTGACCATCTGGTCCTGATCTGGACCACCTCTGGTCTACCATCTGGACCACAAATAGATACAAGCAGAGGGTAGAAACCCAGATCTTCCATGTGAGAAATGTCAAACTCAAGGGACTAGGACACAATCACCCCTGCTCAGGAAAACCTTGTTAGGGAAATCAAAATGGAGGAAGTCTTGTTCAGGCTTCAGAAGCAGAAAGACAGCAGCCCTCTGACCTGCTTCTGACCTGCCTGGACTCCAAGTCGCAGGCACAGCCAGTCAGGAGGCACTTACGTAAGAAAGGGAGTGAGTCTTGGAATCTCTTAATACTCCTGAAGGCCTGGCCAGCCCTCCCGGGGTCTAAGAAGTCTTATGATTCACAAAATGAAACATACATCACTGTAAAAGTTAAATTAGAGATGCATTTTTGCACACAAACTGATGATAGTATCAGTTTGCAGCCCGAAATTATAAGCCAGAGCCCCCACGAACTGCAATTTGAAGTCTCACCTCCAGATTGCTGTCATTCGGAACTTTCAGATGTAGGTGTCAGCTCAATTTGGTGATGTATATGCTCTTATGTCTCTCTATTAATGGTTTCTATTTCTTTTCCTTCTAATGACTGTATATAGAAATTAAAAGTGTTTATTTGTGTGTAACAAGTGGTGTCTTTTGTTAACAAATCCCTTGAGCCGAAAATGGAAGTAAAGCTTTTGGCAAAACAGAATTCAGGGTTTCCCTGGTGGTCCAGTGGGTAAGGACACCGCCTTGCAGTGCAAGGGGCGCCGGTTTGATTCCTGGCCTGGGAAGATCCCATGTGCCGCGGAGCGGCTGGACTGATGTGTCCAATTACCGAGCCAGAGCTCTGGGGTGCATGCGCCCAGAGCCGGCGCTCTGTGACGACAGAGGCCACCTCGACGGGAGGCCCACAGGAGGCAAAGAACAAAAGACGGATGAAAATAGAGAAATGAAAGACCAATAGAAGTGGCCTGCCCACCCCTCCTCCCTCCCCAAACCACCTCCCCCACAAAAAAGAAAAAAAAAACAGAACTCAGAACTAGGACGCAAGGCTAAGGAACAGGAAGATGGAAGGTAAGAGAACACACTCACTCATGGACTCTGTTGTCGCCATAAAGATCGCTCAGGCCAAAGCTGATGTAGTGCCAGTGCTCGGGGATGTTGGCGGAGGGGCTCCCCACATTCCTGTACATGCTAACGTAGTCCAAAGGGTCTGGACCACCCAACCTGCAAAAGACAAAACAGCAATGTTGGTGCGAGCCTAAAGCAGACAGTGTGAAGCTAAAGGGCTCTCACTTACAAACCTACAGGCTCCTTCCTGGAGGAGCCTGGGGCAAAAGAGAACTAAAAGGAGGTCACAGCTCTAGCATAAGACCAAAGGATGGGCAGTTGGAGGCAGCTCCGCTCCACGAGCACAGGAGGCTCCCTTCTCCTATTTCCAACAGGCAGAACCTCTGTTAGAACTAAAATAGGCAGGCTGACTGCCCCCTTCAACTTCCTCCTGTTTCCAATTTCCCAAGTGGCATTGGCAGGGATTGTCCCTCCTCCACGGTGCCTGTAAACATGCCAAGTTTCAAGGCAAGAAGTGCATCTGTCAATCAACTGGCCTCTGTGGAAAGACCATCCTGAGCATCCACAACAGACATTGTTACTGGGAGAAGTGCTCCACGCCACTCCTGCCTCTCAAACAGCTAATTCCTGAAAGATGATATTGTGTCCTATATTAATTATAGTTTGTTCTAAACAGATCCAAGGCCCTCAGACCCCAGCCCGCACACCCCAGACCAAAGCTAGTCTTTTATCATGCAAGTGACAAAGGGCAAACTTAGGCTAGCTTAGCTCTGCCAGAGAATTGCCACTGGAGCCGGGCTGAGCCCTGTGAGGTCTTCATCTGTAAGACGACCCCAGGAGACAGCCGCCTGAAAAGCAGAGCTGGAACATTAACTGATTTGGACCTCTGAGCCTCTGAGGACCACATTAGACTTCCCCCATAATTCTAACAGAGAGGCGGCTGAGGAAGAGATTCAGTCATTAGCCCACTCTGAGGATTTAATTTAATAAGGGTTCCCTTTAGTAATTACTGCTCTTCTTAAAACATCCTACTTTTCTTCAGAATGGATAGGGAAACTTGGTAGACTCAAGAAACGGACTAAATGGAAACTATCAGCAGAAACAAGTCTGAATTTAGCACCCAAACACTGCACTTGAGTTGCCTCGGACATTGGACTGGTACACAGACTGCAAAAACTGCTTGCCCCTAGGATGAGGATGGGGTACACTTTGCATCTGGGATCAAATGTTGAAAGAATGCTACCAACCAAATAAAAGATGTTACACGTACGTGATCCCACCAAGCATGCCAGCACCACACAATTCAAACACATTATATATATATATATATATATATATATATATATATATATATATATATTTGGCCACGTCTATTGATCTTTCATTTATTTATCTTTGTTCTTTGGCCTATGTGCGCCTCCCACCACAGTGGCCTCTCTTGTTGCAGAGCACCAGCTCTGGGTGCATGTGCTACAGAGCTCTGGCTCAGTAGTTGGACACATCGATCCAGATGGATCTTCCCAGGCCAGGGATAGAACTGGTGCCCCTTGCACTGCAAGGCAGTGTCCTTACCCACTGGACCACCAGGGAAGCCCCTCAAACACTTTAAAACCAGTAGGTTTGGTTTTCCCTCTTTTTCCAGGACATTATTTGCCTCTGTAGAAATCCTTATTCTCTGCTGGGAAATGCTAAGTTATTTATAGAACTTGTAAGAAAGTGGCTACAAATAGCTTAGAATCTCAACTCAGTGGATTAGGAAGAGGGATAAATCTCCATGTCTCTCCTTAACTCTGCTTTGACCAAGTTAGTCACTTCGTCGTGTCTGACTCTATGCGACCCCATGGAATGTAGCCTGCCAGGTTCCTCTGTCCATGGCGTTCTCCAGGCATGAATAGTGGAGTGGGTAAATCATTCAACTCATTCCACAACCACTTGGATTTAGAAATGTTTGTTGGGGAGAATTGGAAAGAAAAACTAGCTACCCCTGCAAGGACCTCGCGATGACTGCAGAGCCCTGGAACAGGTGGAAACAATTACGGGCTCCCTATCTGCTCCAGCTTCCCGCTGCAGAGTCCCAGTCCTGCCCGTCCTTCAGCCTAGGACCATCCAGCAACAAGAGGAAACTGTGTCCGATCTTTCATGCTCCATCCACCACACCCCTGACAGCCCTGGCCAAGTCTTCCAGAGGGTATTTCATCCAAAGAGAGGCTTTACCTTAAAACTCCAATTGGGGAAAAGTAGCACTTGAGTTGCCTCGGACATTGGACTGGTACACAGACTGCAAAACTGCTTGCCCCTAGGATGAGGATGGGGTACACTTTGCATCTGGGATCAAATGTTGAAAGAATGCTACCAACCAAATAAAAGATGTTACACGTACGTGATCCCACCAAGCATGCCAGCACCACACAATTCAAACACATTATATATATATATATATATATATATATATATATATATATATATATTTGGCCACGTCTATTGATCTTTCATTTATTTATCTTTGTTCTTTGGCCTATGTGCGCCTCCCACCACAGTGGCCTCTCTTGTTGCAGAGCACCAGCTCTGGGTGCATGTGCTACAGAGCTCTGGCTCAGTAGTTGGACACATCGATCCAGATGGATCTTCCCAGGCCAGGGATAGAACTGGTGCCCCTTGCACTGCAAGGCAGTGTCCTTACCCACTGGACCACCAGGGAAGCCCCTCAAACACTTTAAAACCAGTAGGTTTGGTTTTCCCTCTTTTTCCAGGACATTATTTGCCTCTGTAGAAATCCTTATTCTCTGCTGGGAAATGCTAAGTTATTTATAGAACTTGTAAGAAAGTGGCTACAAATAGCTTAGAATCTCAACTCAGTGGATTAGGAAGAGGGATAAATCTCCATGTCTCTCCTTAACTCTGCTTTGACCAAGTTAGTCACTTCGTCGTGTCTGACTCTATGCGACCCCATGGAATGTAGCCTGCCAGGTTCCTCTGTCCATGGCGTTCTCCAGGCATGAATAGTGGAGTGGGTAAATCATTCAACTCATTCCACAACCACTTGGATTTAGAAATGTTTGTTGGGGAGAATTGGAAAGAAAAACTAGCTACCCCTGCAAGGACCTCGCGATGACTGCAGAGCCCTGGAACAGGTGGAAACAATTACGGGCTCCCTATCTGCTCCAGCTTCCCGCTGCAGAGTCCCAGTCCTGCCCGTCCTTCAGCCTAGGACCATCCAGCAACAAGAGGCGAAACTGTGTCCGATCTTTCATGCTCCATCCACCACACCCCTGACAGCCCTGGCCAAGTCTTCCAGAGGGTATTTCATCCAAAAGAGAGGCTTTACCTTAAAACTCCAATTGCAGAGACAACCAAGGGTCAAACAAAGCTAGCCTTGTCTCTAAGTACAGAGTGTTCTGTTCTACTCACTCAGACCTGATCGGAAGCAGATGAGTACGTAGAAAATCATCGTATTTTGCACTTAGAAAAAGATGTTATCCCAGGACCCAGCTCATCCCTCAACATAAGTCCTTGAACACCTTACTTCACGCCACAGGGAGGCTGCCAGAGTGGAGTGGCTCAGGGCACTGGCTCTACCACAGCTGCCTGATCACTTAACCCGCAGCTTTTACCCATGATGTCTCAATTGGCTAGGGACCACTAGACAAGGAGTCATACAAGAAAAAGAATCTCAAGATACCCTGGGCCACAGCCAAACTGAGGCAGTGTCGATCATTCATCCTGCTATGAAAATTGAAGAGGGCTTCTAGGATCCCAAATGAGAAGGTTATCAGTGAACTACTTTCAAGATCTTAATTATGCAATGCCTTCCGAATCTTAGAAAGAATTAGTCACTGAGCTGTTCCCTCTCATATATTTCTGCATTTAGGCAGCATTTCTAATTTCACCAAGTGCTATACAATCCTTTTTATTCACCACTAGATGCTGGCCCATCTTTGAAGATAAGTACTGGCCTGGTTAAACCTGCAGCAAGACGGAGAAAAAAAGAAAAGGTTCTCGTGGGGGTAGGAGAAAAAAGGAGATTTCCAGACCAGTCTTAGTCCTTTGCATGTGTTCAATACTTTTTTTTTTTTTCTTTTTGCTGTACCTCATGGTTTGTAGAACTTTCCCAACCAGGGATGGAACCCATACCCCCTGCACTGGACCACCACGGAAGACCATGTTCAATACACACCTCTATCTTTCATGGCCACTTGGATGACATAGTAACAGTGGCCCAAGTCTGAGTAGGGATTTCTCCTTAGGCCTGAACAAAAGCATGGTAGGGGTAGGTTCCTTTTTCTCACAACATATGCCAAGAGTCCACCACTGTACATAATTAAATACACTGGTACAAGCCAACAAAGACCTACTGTATAGCACATGGAACCTTTCCTGGGCTCATGGTAGGTAGGCTTCCAGAGGGTATTTCATCCAAAAGAGAGGCTTTACCTTAAAACTCCAATTGCAGAGACAACCAAGGGTCAAACAAAGCTAGCCTTGTCTCTAAGTACAGAGTGTTCTGTTCTACTCACTCAGACCTGATCGGAAGCAGATGAGTACGTAGAAAATCATCGTATTTTGCACTTAGAAAAAGATGTTATCCCAGGACCCAGCTCATCCCTCAACATAAGTCCTTGAACACCTTACTTCACGCCACAGGGAGGCTGCCAGAGTGGAGTGGCTCAGGGCACTGGCTCTACCACAGCTGCCTGATCACTTAACCCGCAGCTTTTACCCATGATGTCTCAATTGGCTAGGGACCACTAGACAAGGAGTCATACAAGAAAAAGAATCTCAAGATACCCTGGGCCACAGCCAAACTGAGGCAGTGTCGATCATTCATCCTGCTATGAAAATTGAAGAGGGCTTCTAGGATCCCAAATGAGAAGGTTATCAGTGAACTACTTTCAAGATCTTAATTATGCAATGCCTTCCGAATCTTAGAAAGAATTAGTCACTGAGCTGTTCCCTCTCATATATTTCTGCATTTAGGCAGCATTTCTAATTTCACCAAGTGCTATACAATCCTTTTTATTCACCACTAGATGCTGGCCCATCTTTGAAGATAAGTACTGGCCTGGTTAAACCTGCAGCAAGACGGAGAAAAAAAGAAAAGGTTCTCGTGGGGGTAGGAGAAAAAAGGAGATTTCCAGACCAGTCTTAGTCCTTTGCATGTGTTCAATACTTTTTTTTTTTTTCTTTTTGCTGTACCTCATGGTTTGTAGAACTTTCCCAACCAGGGATGGAACCCATACCCCCTGCACTGGACCACCACGGAAGACCATGTTCAATACACACCTCTATCTTTCATGGCCACTTGGATGACATAGTAACAGTGGCCCAAGTCTGAGTAGGGATTTCTCCTTAGGCCTGAACAAAAAGCATGGTAGGGGTAGGTTCCTTTTTTCTCACAACATATGCCAAGAGTCCACCACTGTACATAATTAAATACACTGGTACAAGCCAACAAAGACCTACTGTATAGCACATGGAACTCTGCTCAATGTTATGTGGCAGCCCGGATGGGAGGGGAACTTAGGCGAGAATGCCTATATGTACACATATGGCTGAGTCCCTTTGATGTTCATCTGCAACTACTGTAGCATTGTTAATTGGCTATACCCTGATACAAAGTAAAACCTTTAAAAATAAACAAATATAGTGGTACAACCAGAATGTGTGATTAAGTTATTAAGAGCTGCTTTTTCCTCAGAAGCCCTCTTCAAAAACTCCTCTCGATCAAAGAATACCATGCCTGCCAGAGAGAACTGTACCGCCGGCCACACCTCCTCCTAGATATCAGACAGAGGCAGGCTGCTCTTGCTGCTCTCCCCAAGGCGGAGGTGGTTGCTTCCCAGACCATTCACAATGTCAGCCTTTTCACATCCTCTCACGGACACAGGGACCTGCCCTCAGTCCTTGCTCTGCAGCTCAGCTCCTGCCATCTCCAGAAAAAGCAAGAGTTGCCAGGAGGATAAAGACTCAGTCCTAAAGGGAAAGGTGACCAGTAAAGACATCCACTCTCCTCACTTCCCCCTTCGGGTGTATCTCCCACACCCCAAACAGCTGCCTGAACAGTCTTTCAGGAGTCAATGAAGGGGCTCATCTAATACAGGACCTGTATGAAAGTGGTTCTGAACAGATTCAACTTAATTCTCAGTCAACTTTTGGTTCAGAAAGACCATGAAGAAGAGTCCTTCTAACATCTCTTTTGCCCAGAGGCAGCAGGAAGAGACGTTGCAAAAAGAATGGGAAACCAGAAAAGACCATTCCTTCCCAGGAGCAGTCCACGTGTACACAGGTCTAATCTTAACAGAGCTACAGTTTCTCTGGGCTTCCCTGAGGAACTACTGCCTACATCTGGCACTCCAGACCACAAAGCGCCTCTTAACATCTCCCTGAAGGATCTTCCCTGTCCAAGTCCCAGATCTTCATCATTTACTGCAGCCTAAATTTTTGGCCACTTGGATGACATAGTAACAGTGGCCCAAGTCTGAGTAGGGATTTCTCCTTAGGCCTGAACAAAAAGCATGGTAGGGGTAGGTTCCTTTTTTCTCACAACATATGCCAAGAGTCCACCACTGTACATAATTAAATACACTGGTACAAGCCAACAAAGACCTACTGTATAGCACATGGAACTCTGCTCAATGTTATGTGGCAGCCCGGATGGGAGGGGAACTTAGGCGAGAATGCCTATATGTACACATATGGCTGAGTCCCTTTGATGTTCATCTGCAACTACTGTAGCATTGTTAATTGGCTATACCCTGATACAAAGTAAAACCTTTAAAAATAAACAAATATAGTGGTACAACCAGAATGTGTGATTAAGTTATTAAGAGCTGCTTTTTCCTCAGAAGCCCTCTTCAAAAACTCCTCTCGATCAAAGAATACCATGCCTGCCAGAGAGAACTGTACCGCCGGCCACACCTCCTCCTAGATATCAGACAGAGGCAGGCTGCTCTTGCAGCTCTCCCCAAGGAGGAGGTGGTTGCTTCCCAGACCATTCACAATGTCAGCCTTTTCACATCCTCTCACGGACACAGGGACCTGCCCTCAGTCCTTGCTCTGCAGCTCAGCTCCTGCCATCTCCAGAAAAAGCAAGAGTTGCCAGGAGGATAAAGACTCAGTCCTAAAGGGAAAGGTGACCAGTAAAGACATCCACTCTCCTCACTTCCCCCTTCGGGTGTATCTCCCACACCCCAAACAGCTGCCTGAACAGTCTTTCAGGAGTCAATGAAGGGGCTCATCTAATACAGGACCTGTATGAAAGTGGTTCTGAACAGATTCAACTTAATTCTCAGTCAACTTTTGGTTCAGAAAGACCATGAAGAAGAGTCCTTCTAACATCTCTTTTGCCCAGAGGCAGCAGGAAGAGACGTTGCAAAAAGAATGGGAAACCAGAAAAGACCATTCCTTCCCAGGAGCAGTCCACGTGTACACAGGTCTAATCTTAACAGAGCTACAGTTTCTCTGGGCTTCCCTGAGGAACTACTGCCTACATCTGGCACTCCAGACCACAAAGCGCCTCTTAACATCTCCCTGAAGGATCTTCCCTGTCCAAGTCCCAGATCTTCATCATTTACTGCAGCCTCCTTCCATTCTGAGCCAAACCATGGATCTCTCTGACCCAGCCTGCCTGTTCTAGCCAGTGACCTAGAGCAAAGCAGCTACGGAGCCAGAGGAAGCTCCGCATGGAGAAAGAGAACTGTGCAGAGTAAGCATAAAGTTGATCAGGAAAAGTTGCTCCACTAACCTCCAAACGCAAAAGCACTGCCCTGATATGAATGTCTGAGCTCATCGGGAAGGTATCAGAAAGAGACCTCCTCCTCAACCCTGCACAAGCACAGCGCTCACGACTCGCTCCCCTCCTAACTCACAGCCCCACGCCCGCCCTTGCCCGGGGTAGTCTGGAGCCCTCGGAGCTCCCCCGGCCGCGCGGCTCCAGAGCCTTCTCCGAGGCTCCCCAGGCCCCGCCTCGCCTCCCCCAGCTCCCTTCAGCAGCCCCCCATCGGCATCCCCTCGCCCACCTAGGACCCCCTCCGGGCGCCCCCTCCTTTCACCACGTTTACAGTTCCCTCTCTCCGACCGCTCCCCCCTCAGCTTCCACCCACACCCCCAATTCCCTCTATTCTCCTAAAGCTAGTTAACCCTTCATCTTCCCCTCCCTCGCTAACCCTTCGCTACCCACAGGCTCCGTTAACCCCTTTGTCCCCATGCCTAACTTGAGCCTTAACTTCTTCCCTCGCAGCAGGAAACCCCTTCCAAGGGCTTTAACCATTCTCCTTCCCGCCCGTGTTCCCCAGCAAACTCCTTAGCCCTCGGCGCTTTAACCCTTCTCAGCCCGCCCCTGTCGGTCTCCCCGCGGCCCAAGACCTACCAGTACTTGACGATAGCGGTAACCTGGAGCGGGTTCGGCTGGTCCGGGTAAAGGCGGCGACACTCTCCGTAGATGGCGTGCAGTCCTGGGGGAAAGAGCGAGGCGAAGGCCGGAGGGGCAGCAGGGCCAGGGGCCGGGGGCGCGGTGGGGCCGGGGGCGCCGCTAGGCCGCAGCTCCGCCATCGGGGCGCGCAGGGTGCTGCGGGGATCGGGGAGGGCAGCCGAGGGGAGAGCACGGACGCGCCAGCAGGCGGACTCCCCGGGTGCGACTCCCTGAGGCGGCGGGGGCTGCAGTAGGGGGCGGCTCCGCGCCTGCGCAGGGCGCCCTGTCCGCCCAGGCCGTGGCCGCGGCGGAGACGGCCGGAGGGCGCCTCGGGGGCCGCGGGGCGCTCAGGGGGCGGGGCGCCGAAGCGCCCTATCCCGACACCCATTGGCTAGAGCCTGTGCCAGTCACAAGCGAGGAAGGCGTGACTGGGCAGTAGGTCCCGCCTCCCTCTCCCAGAGTTGCGGGTTGCTCCAAGGCTCTTGGCCTCCCCCTGGTGTTAGGAGGAACCCAGGAGCGAATAGCGATCCTGGGACAGCCTCTGAGGTGCTAGGGACCCACGAAAGCACTGGACCGATCCCTTTTTCTGCGCCGAAGAAAAGCATGTCACTGTCAGGCTGACACGGTGCCCAGAACTATGTATTTCATTTATGCATTTATTTTAGAAGAATGTAAGCATAAATCTGACAATGCATGGCTTCTTTCATCCATGTTGCGTTAGCTTCAATGGATTATACGTCTGAATGTTTCCTGTCGTCTTTGAATATCCATTGCCTATATTGACTGGACTGCAAGGAACCAGTCAATCCCAAAGGAAATCAATCCTGAATTTCATTGGAAGGTCTGATGCTGAAACTAAAGCTCTAATACTCTGGCTACCTGATACCAAGAGTTGACTCATTGGAAAAGAGCCTGATGCTGGGAAAGATTGAGCGCAGGAGAAGGGGCCAGAGGATGAGACGGTTGAATGGCATTACTGACTCAATGGACATGAGTTTGAGCAAACTTCAGGAGACAGTGAAGGACAGGGAAACCTGGCACACTGCAAACCATGAGGTCACAAAGAGTCACACACGACTTAGTAACTGAACAACAACAAGACACTGCCAAATTCGGGGATCATATATTGAAATACCTATTTTGGAATTCTATCAGCAAGTAACCAGACTTAAATTAGGATCAATTAAACAGATGTGGTGATCAATAAATATTTTCAGTAATGGTGACGGTCTCTATTTTTGTTTTATTTTAGGCAGATGTGTGTAGACTGCCTTGAGAAACACCAGTACTCATTATCTACTGTGGACCTGGCCTTCTCCATTACCTTTGACTTTCTGTAACTGGAAAATTATTTTAATTCCTAACATAGTGAGTTGGGAATTATTTTCCTGCCTACAGTAACTTTTTATATAATAATGTCTTCCACTCAATGACCTTGAAGAAATTTCAAGAGAAGGGGATAGAAGAGAGTCCTGACTACTCCCGCCATTAACTAAAGGTTCCAGCAACATGAAGGACAAAGGAAGTAACTTAGAGAAAGATGAACTGGGCTCCTTAGAAATCAGTGACACATTCTCTCTTCACTTCCATTTTTCTCATTTATCAAAGTCAACTCTAGCTTCCCAGGAAAATTCAAGCTATAGTGGAACAGTTCCTGAAGCTATTAGATGATGTTTTAATGACCAAAAGATCATATATACTAGTGATTCCAAAGGCAAGTCTTCAGACCAATATTAGTATGTTCCCAAGTTTACACCTTTTCTGGGAAAAGTGAGAAAATCAACAAAAACATTCTTTTTTTTTTTTTTTAAAGAAACATACTTTTTAAAAGCAAATTTTATGCAATATGCTTTGCTTTGTTCTAAGAATATGTTCCTCCCCTGTGTGTGTATTAAAGTTTCCTTTTATTAGAGTGTGATGGTGGTAGATGTTTATTAATGTCTTATAGACCCATATAAAAACATGGTAGTCTCATATCGTCCAGGGGACGTGGTGGGGAGTGGAAGGACTGATCTGTACAATCCAAATATTCACGAGTTACTGATCGAACCGAACTACAGACAAGACTACATACTTCAGCATGCACTGCGAATCCCTTCAAAGAGACTACAGATCTAGACATGCAATGCTACCATCTATTGGTGTCCCAGCCTATTTATCTTCAGAGACTACAAAGCCCGGGGTACTGTGCGTCGAAATGCGTCACTCCGTTCCTTAGGCTAGGCGGGGCTCCGAGCGGCCTGGCCGGCTAACTCAGGTGCAAGGCATTTTGGGTGTTGTAGTTCTTCGGAAGTGAGGTTGGGCCGCTCCCTGGCCGCCCTGTGCCGGCGGCTAGACTGCGCACGCGTGTCAGTGCGTTAGCGGCGGACCGGGCTGGCAGTTCCTTCCTGGGAAGGAGAGGTTCTTCTGCCATGGAGTCCTATGATGTGATCGCCAACCAGCCTGTCGTGATCGACAACGTGAGTTGCATCCCCCTAGCAGGGTTTACGCTCTCCTCCCCGAAGGGATAGCTTCCCGTGTTCCCGTCAAGGCCACCGGCTCTTTGTCACTGGCCTGGCCTGTCAGGCGGGTTCAACTGCCGCCGCCTCCGTCCTCCCCGACCTGTAGTCTGAAGACGGGGCGGCCAGCTGGCTAGCAACCATGGGATGGAGAACCTTGGGGTGGATAAAGGGAAGGGTTATCCATAGCAGGGTCCTTGGGCTCTTGGCTCGAGGGGCCTTAACAGCCCTGTGAGCCCCCAGCTCCCGCCCCTCCCTAGTTTCCGATAATTCTATTGGTTGTTCTGGCTGTCCATCTTGACCGATGACCCCGCCTCTGGGCCTTGCCGGATGAGGGCAGCCTTCTGCAGTGATTGGCTCGCGCCCCTGCCCTTCTTCCGGGCCGCCATGGTGTTTCTCCTCTCTGAGGGGCGGGGCGGTTCACGAGGGCTATTGGGATTGGTTTCGGGGACTCCCAGTGGGGCCTGACCGACTAGGGCCCGCCCGCGGATGGAGAAGGGCTAAGTTTCCTTCGGTCCCAGCCGGCCGGTCAGCTTGGCGGTGTGTCTGGGTGGGGTCCGATAGTGTAATGCCGGAAATGGCCTGAGAATTTCAGATATTTCTGTGATTATAAATTACAGCGTTAATAAAAGTCGAGAAGAATGGCGAATGACAAAGCAAGCAGGGAGGTACCTTCCTCTTCTGGACGCCTGGTTTCTGGGAGTAAAAATTACTAAATATCGTTCTTGGCAGGTGCTCTAGTGCTTACACGGGGGGATTCACAGACATTCCAGCTGGATCGTCACAAAAACCGGGTGAATAGTTAAGGCAGTAATTTCGATCCTCGATTTACAAACGAGAAGACTTGAGGCACAAAGAGGTAAAGTGAGCTCAAGGTCGCACTGTATAGGTGCCCTAAATCCAGGGCTTTATCTGGCATTCATCCTGATGGTGCCCACGCAGATGCATCAATAGTCACAAATGCAAAGAGTCTAAATATAGCTCTTATTTTTGGCGGAGGGAGGCAGTTATTTAAAACGCCAACCAGCCTGTCGTGATCGACAACGTGAGTTGCATCCCCCTAGCAGGGTTTACGCTCTCCTCCCCGAAGGGATAGCTTCCCGTGTTCCCGTCAAGGCCACCGGCTCTTTGTCACTGGCCTGGCCTGTCAGGCGGGTTCAACTGCCGCCGCCTCCGTCCTCCCCGACCTGTAGTCTGAAGACGGGGCGGCCAGCTGGCTAGCAACCATGGGATGGAGAACCTTGGGGTGGATAAAGGGAAGGGTTATCCATAGCAGGGTCCTTGGGCTCTTGGCTCGAGGGGCCTTAACAGCCCTGTGAGCCCCCAGCTCCCGCCCCTCCCTAGTTTCCGATAATTCTATTGGTTGTTCTGGCTGTCCATCTTGACCGATGCCCCCGCCTCTGGGCCTTGCCGGATGAGGGCAGCCTTCTGCAGTGATTGGCTCGCGCCCCTGCCCTTCTTCCGGGCCGCCATGGTGTTTCTCCTCTCTGAGGGGCGGGGCGGTTCACGAGGGCTATTGGGATTGGTTTCGGGGACTCCCAGTGGGGCCTGACCGACTAGGGCCCGCCCGCGGATGGAGAAGGGCTAAGTTTCCTTCGGTCCCAGCCGGCCGGTCAGCTTGGCGGTGTGTCTGGGTGGGGTCCGATAGTGTAATGCCGGAAATGGCCTGAGAATTTCAGATATTTCTGTGATTATAAATTACAGCGTTAATAAAAGTCGAGAAGAATGGCGAATGACAAAGCAAGCAGGGAGGTACCTTCCTCTTCTGGACGCCTGGTTTCTGGGAGTAAAAATTACTAAATATCGTTCTTGGCAGGTGCTCTAGTGCTTACACGGGGGGATTCACAGACATTCCAGCTGGATCGTCACAAAAACCGGGTGAATAGTTAAGGCAGTAATTTCGATCCTCGATTTACAAACGAGAAGACTTGAGGCACAAAGAGGTAAAGTGAGCTCAAGGTCGCACTGTATAGGTGCCCTAAATCCAGGGCTTTATCTGGCATTCATCCTGATGGTGCCCCACGCAGATGCATCAATAGTCACAAATGCAAAGAGTCTAAATATAGCTCTTATTTTTGGCGGAGGGAGGCAGTTATTTAAAAGTGCGTGTCTCTCTTCTTTTCAAAGGTTTGGTTCCACAGAGATTGGTCTCTACCTTTCTGGTCCCCTCTCAGTCTCTCTATTGAGGCAAAATAGCAAATTCCCGCTGTCTTAAACTGACAGATTCAGCTCTGTTGATTCAGTCCTTGGGACCGTTGGCACTTGCAAGGTCCTTTCATCTGCATCATCTCTTTTGAGAGCTAGGACCTGAAATATGCAGAAAAGTGAGACTTGGAGAGGTTAAGGAACAGAATTCAAACTACCTGGCTTATGGATTGAGGCGCCAAGACTCAGATTGCGATTGCGCTCTGAATTCCTCACTTTTTCCAAGGAAAGTTGCTTCTTTGGTTAGCTTTCCTTCTCTCCAAAAGAGAGGTTGAGCTCAGTGAGATACCTAATTTGGAGGAGGATTTGGGCAGGGGGTGTCTCCTTTCTTAGACTATTAAATCCCAGTGGGAAAAGATGTTTGGTAGTCCTTCACTTTCTCCTTACTCTCTCCTTCCCCACTTCCCTGCACACATAAAATCTCTAGATCCTGGCACCACTGTGTGTGCACTGGATTTTTAATTTTATTGATGGGTGGGAGGATAAATGGCTAAATATCTCTATCATAGTAACAAATATGTCCCTAAATTTAAAAAACGATGGTAGGAGGAACTACTTACTGCATAGGGTTGAGTAGGACTCTTGTTCTCAATGTTGATTTTCAGAGAAGACTACTATTTCTGTCTTCAGCCAGTATGTGTGTGCTTCATCTGCCTTTTTCTTGGTTTGAAAAGAAAAAAGAAATTAGCAGTTTCCTATTTTCATCAGTAGTGCAAAAGGAGTAATCTGTCCATCCCACCAGATCCTTTGCTTCTAAAATTGTTGGGAAGCAGTTCTATCTCTAACCATTTTCTTTATGAAGCCCCGTTTTAGTCTCTGAAAATAAGTTAAGGCAGTAATTTCGATCCTCGATTTACAAACGAGAAGACTTGAGGCACAAAGAGGTAAAGTGAGCTCAAGGTCGCACTGTATAGGTGCCCTAAATCCAGGGCTTTATCTGGCATTCATCCTGATGGTGCCCCACGCAGATGCATCAATAGTCACAAATGCAAAGAGTCTAAATATAGCTCTTATTTTTGGCGGAGGGAGGCAGTTATTTAAAAGTGCGTGTCTCTCTTCTTTTCAAAGGTTTGGTTCCACAGAGATTGGTCTCTACCTTTCTGGTCCCCTCTCAGTCTCTCTATTGAGGCAAAATAGCAAATTCCCGCTGTCTTAAACTGACAGATTCAGCTCTGTTGATTCAGTCCTTGGGACCGTTGGCACTTGCAAGGTCCTTTCATCTGCATCATCTCTTTTGAGAGCTAGGACCTGAAATATGCAGAAAAGTGAGACTTGGAGAGGTTAAGGAACAGAATTCAAACTACCTGGCTTATGGATTGAGGCGCCAAGACTCAGATTGCGATTGCGCTCTGAATTCCTCACTTTTTCCAAGGAAAGTTGCTTCTTTGGTTAGCTTTCCTTCTCTCCAAAAGAGAGGTTGAGCTCAGTGAGATACCTAATTTGGAGGAGGATTTGGGCAGGGGGTGTCTCCTTTCTTAGACTATTAAATCCCAGTGGGAAAAGATGTTTGGTAGTCCTTCACTTTCTCCTTACTCTCTCCTTCCCCACTTCCCTGCACACATAAAATCTCTAGATCCTGGCACCACTGTGTGTGCACTGGATTTTTAATTTTATTGATGGGTGGGAGGATAAATGGCTAAATATCTCTATCATAGTAACAAATATGTCCCTAAATTTAAAAAACGATGGTAGGAGGAACTACTTACTGCATAGGGTTGAGTAGGACTCTTGTTCTCAATGTTGATTTTCAGAGAAGACTACTATTTCTGTCTTCAGCCAGTATGTGTGTGCTTCATCTGCCTTTTTCTTGGTTTGAAAAGAAAAAAGAAATTAGCAGTTTCCTATTTTCATCAGTAGTGCAAAAGGAGTAATCTGTCCATCCCACCAGATCCTTTGCTTCTAAAATTGTTGGGAAGCAGTTCTATCTCTAACCATTTTCTTTATGAAGCATCTCCACAGTTTTAGATCTGGGGCCTGAGGTCATTCTTGCTGTTTGATATTTAATATTTAGTTTTGTTTTGATTCAGAGTGAAAGATGGATATAAAAAATCATTTGAAATATTTGCGCCAACTTTGTATTATGAGAATAATGTGCCTCCGGCAGATATAACAGCTCCACAGCTTACCATGCTGCCATAGTCTTATTTCTGGGCTAAGGAGAGTGTAAGTAAAAGAAAGAAGAATAAAGAAAGTAGGGAAAAAAGAGAATAGCCCCATTATCAGTTCACAGCCTTTCCCAGTCTTAAGACAATTGTTGACCACCCCTTTCATTCAATTCTAGGGCCAAACCAATTCATCAGAATTTACTGAAGAAAATGGAAAGGTGTGTGTGTGTGTGTGTGCGCGTGTGTGTGTGCGTGCAAGAGCATGCATGTGTGATTTAATGACAATGACGAAAAAAAAAGTGATGCCTATTTTTTTTTTTTAACTTTTATTTATTTATTTTTGGCTGTGCTGGGTCTTTGTTGATGTGTGGGTTTAGCTGCTGTGCAGTATATGGGATCTTCCTGGTTCAGGGATCGAACCTGTGTCTCCTGCATTGGCAGACGGGTTCTTATCCACTGAGCCACAAGGGAAGCCCCATGATGCCTGTTTTAAAAAACTAAACATGTCATTCTTCCCAAAGGCATATCATGGATAGTAATACAAGAAAGAAGGGCAGCTCCCAGGCCACCTTTTGAGGACTACAACACTTTGATCAGAATACTATGTTTAATCTGAAACTCAAATCTTTGGGAAGATTTCAAGGGTTAAATTTTCACATAAAATGAATCAACATTCTGGTCAACCTTAAAACTGTTTTTGTGGCAACAGTATATGGGCCTAAATCTAGGAATAATATCAGATCTTTACAAGATCTTCAACCTAAGAGTCTCACTGTTGTAGGGGGCATTATGCTTCTTTGGCCCCCTTTTTGAAAAGTGAGATACTTTAAACACACAGAAAAGTCCAGAGGTGTATATAAGAAGCAGCTATACAGTGTGTGTCCTCTACCCCAATTTAATAAATGTTATTTGCTGTATTTACTTCAGATTTTTTAGGACATAAAACATTACAGATATAACTGAAGCCTCTTTGTACCCATCCATTATCCCGTCCTTTTTTTCTGGTTCAGCCATAACTCCGGAAGCAAGCCATCAGAGTGAAAGCTGGATATAAAAAATCATTTGAAATATTTGCGCCCACTTCGTATTATGAGAATAATGTGCCTCCGGCAGATATAACAGCTCCACAGCTTACCATGCTGCCATAGTCTTATTTCTGGGCTAAGGAGAGTGTAAGTAAAAGAAAGAAGAATAAAGAAAGTAGGGAAAAAAGAGAATAGCCCCATTATCAGTTCACAGCCTTTCCCAGTCTTAAGACAATTGTTGACCACCCCTTTCATTCAATTCTAGGGCCAAACCAATTCATCAGAATTTACTGAAGAAAATGGAAAGGTGTGTGTGTGTGTGTGTGCGCGTGTGTGTGTGTGCGTGCAAGAGCATGCATGTGTGATTTAATGACAATGACGAAAAAAAAAGTGATGCCTATTTTTTTTTTTTAACTTTTATTTATTTATTTTTGGCTGTGCTGGGTCTTTGTTGATGTGTGGGTTTAGCTGCTGTGCAGTATATGGGATCTTCCTGGTTCAGGGATCGAACCTGTGTCTCCTGCATTGGCAGACGGGTTCTTATCCACTGAGCCACAAGGGAAGCCCCATGATGCCTGTTTTAAAAAACTAAACATGTCATTCTTCCCAAAGGCATATCATGGATAGTAATACAAGAAAGAAGGGCAGCTCCCAGGCCACCTTTTGAGGACTACAACACTTTGATCAGAATACTATGTTTAATCTGAAACTCAAATCTTTGGGAAGATTTCAAGGGTTAAATTTTCACATAAAATGAATCAACATTCTGGTCAACCTTAAAACTGTTTTTGTGGCAACAGTATATGGGCCTAAATCTAGGAATAATATCAGATCTTTACAAGATCTTCAACCTAAGAGTCTCACTGTTGTAGGGGGCATTATGCTTCTTTGGCCCCCTTTTTGAAAAGTGAGATACTTTAAACACACAGAAAAGTCCAGAGGTGTATATAAGAAGCAGCTATACAGTGTGTGTCCTCTACCCCAATTTAATAAATGTTATTTGCTGTATTTACTTCAGATTTTTTAGGACATAAAACATTACAGATATAACTGAAGCCTCTTTGTACCCATCCATTATCCCGTCCTTTTTTTCTGGTTCAGCCATAACTCCGGAAGCAAGCCATCATTGTGAAATTGATGTGTTTCTTTTTTCTATGATTTTATGGACATATGTGTTTTATAATGTGTGTGCATAGTATTTATGTTCTGAATTTTTACTTAAGTGCTATATCTTATTTGCCAGCTCTCCTGATTGTGGTGCTGGTGGTGGTATAGTTGCTAAATTGTGTCCGACTCTTTGCAACCCCATGGACTGTAGCCCATCAGGCTCCTCAGTCCATGGGATTTTTCAGGCAGGATTACTGCAGTGGGTTGCCATTTCCTTCTCCAGGGGATTTTGCTAACCCAGGGACCGAACTTGCATCTCCTGCATTGGCAGTTGCATTCTTTACCACTGATGGAGAAGCTCTTCCATATTGTAGAAAATTTCAAATATAAACAAAGGAGGGGGGATATTATAACAAACATCCATATATCCATCATCTAGCTGTGACAATTATCAACTCCTGACTAGCTTTTAGAGCTACATACCAACCCACTTCCCTCTATCACAATCTTTTAAAAATATAACCAATATACTATTATCAAACCTAATAGTTAACAGTAATCCCTTAATATTATCAAATATCTAGTCAAAGTCAAATTTCATGAATCATCTTTTTTATTAAACAATTTGTCACCAGCTCTTAAGATCTACTGGTTTACTTAAGCTTAAGGGACACTAGAATTAGCTGAGGAAATGAAGTCACTATATTTCTTTAACACTGTCACTGTGGTGTGACTTTCAGCCTGTCACTTGTACAATTGCAGCAAGAGTCCTCCCTAGTTTGGTGGAGAGATTGAAGAGGAGGTGGCTTTTGTTTGGTTTGGAGAGATGTGCTTCACAAGATCTTCAACCTAAGAGTCTCACTGTTGTAGGGGGCATTATGCTTCTTTGGCCCCCTTTTTGAAAAGTGAGATACTTTAAACACACAGAAAAGTCCAGAGGTGTATATAAGAAGCAGCTATACAGTGTGTGTCCTCTACCCCAATTTAATAAATGTTATTTGCTGTATTTACTTCAGATTTTTTAGGACATAAAACATTACAGATATAACTGAAGCCTCTTTGTACCCATCCATTATCCCGTCCTTTTTTTCTGGTTCAGCCATAACTCCGGAAGCAAGCCATCATTGTGAAATTGATGTGTTTCTTTTTTCTATGATTTTATGGACATATGTGTTTTATAATGTGTGTGCATAGTATTTATGTTCTGAATTTTTACTTAAGTGCTATATCTTATTTGCCAGCTCTCCTGATTGTGGTGCTGGTGGTGGTATAGTTGCTAAATTGTGTCCGACTCTTTGCAACCCCATGGACTGTAGCCCATCAGGCTCCTCAGTCCATGGGATTTTTCAGGCAGGATTACTGCAGTGGGTTGCCATTTCCTTCTCCAGGGGATTTTGCTAACCCAGGGACCGAACTTGCATCTCCTGCATTGGCAGTTGCATTCTTTACCACTGATGGAGAAGCTCTTCCATATTGTAGAAAATTTCAAATATAAACAAAGGAGGGGGGATATTATAACAAACATCCATATATCCATCATCTAGCTGTGACAATTATCAACTCCTGACTAGCTTTTAGAGCTACATACCAACCCACTTCCCTCTATCACAATCTTTTAAAAATATAACCAATATACTATTATCAAACCTAATAGTTAACAGTAATCCCTTAATATTATCAAATATCTAGTCAAAGTCAAATTTCATGAATCATCTTTTTTATTAAACAATTTGTCACCAGCTCTTAAGATCTACTGGTTTACTTAAGCTTAAGGGACACTAGAATTAGCTGAGGAAATGAAGTCACTATATTTCTTTAACACTGTCACTGTGGTGTGACTTTCAGCCTGTCACTTGTACAATTGCAGCAAGAGTCCTCCCTAGTTTGGTGGAGAGATTGAAGAGGAGGTGGCTTGTAGATTATGTTCAATTATGTGTATTTTGAGAGCCACTGATGTGCTTCACAAGCTAGAAAGAATGTTTAGAATAGGGTTCTCAAACTCAGTGCTGGGGTGAGGCCAGGCAGATACATTAAAAAAGTGGAGGCAGGAAAGGGGGATGAGAAGGTAGTCTTGACAAGTGTGAGGAATCTGGAAGGTGCATTGAGCATATTGACCAAGGGCCAGCTGCTTCTCATTTCTCATAGGTTGTCCCTATGCAGGATGCAGGCCCAATGTTGTCAGATCATCTGATTTTTCAAGAGAAATCAGACGTTTTAAGTTTCATATGCAATCTCTAGTTTTGTTGTTTTGTTTTGTTTTAATTTGGGGGGCCATACCAGGTGGCATATGGGATCTTAATTTCTCCACCAGGAATTGAACCCCTGCCTCCTGTGTTGGAAGCACAGAGTCTTAAACACTGGACCACCAGTGTTGTCCTGCAATCTCTAATTTTTAACTGTTGGAAATTAATGTAAAAATAGTTAGTGATCTATGGAGATAGAAAGTAGATGAGTAGTTGTCTAGGGCAGGAGTGGTAAGGATGGAGAGTGGCTGTAAATGGGTAGATTTCCTGGGAGGGGGTGGGGTAGGCTGATGAAGAAGTTCTAAAATTAGGTTGTGGCGCTGGTTGTACAGCTCTGTGACTATACCAGGAACCACGGGAATATACACCTTAAATGGGCAAATTGTATGGCATGTGAATTTTATGTCAATAAAGTTGTTATTAAGAAAGTACTTTGTGGGCCAGACAAAATAACATCTTTGGACCAGAATGTCCTAGAATCTGAGGTTCTACTTCTCAGGGTCCTCTTCCCACTTGTTAAAAAGCAGACAACTAGCCTCCTCCCCAGCATGTCAAGACTGATCAGTGCTTAGCATGAGGTCGCCCAAGCCACAGGGCTGATAGCCAGCAGGTACAGTGAGGCCCATACTAAGGGATTTGCTGTTCGCTTGCCTGCATCAGGAGGAGCATGGTCTGTGGCAGCTGGCAGCAGACAGGGGTCCTGAAATGAAATATTTGAGATACGTTTCCAAATACCTCTGCAAGGCATTTAGTTGGCTCTGCCAGAGTGAATAAGAGAGAGGGGCAGCTCATTTGCCAGGTATACGGTTCCTAGCTACAAATACTCTTAAAGAAATTGATGGGACCCTTCACATTCTCTTGGTTTGGCTTGAGCAGAACAGAGGCCACTCAGCCTCTTCCCCTGCCCCACCCCGCCCATGCTGCTTGACAAGTGTGAGGAATCTGGAAGGTGCATTGAGCATATTGACCAAGGGCCAGCTGCTTCTCATTTCTCATAGGTTGTCCCTATGCAGGATGCAGGCCCAATGTTGTCAGATCATCTGATTTTTCAAGAGAAATCAGACGTTTTAAGTTTCATATGCAATCTCTAGTTTTGTTGTTTTGTTTTGTTTTAATTTGGGGGGCCATACCAGGTGGCATATGGGATCTTAATTTCTCCACCAGGAATTGAACCCCTGCCTCCTGTGTTGGAAGCACAGAGTCTTAAACACTGGACCACCAGTGTTGTCCTGCAATCTCTAATTTTTAACTGTTGGAAATTAATGTAAAAATAGTTAGTGATCTATGGAGATAGAAAGTAGATGAGTAGTTGTCTAGGGCAGGAGTGGTAAGGATGGAGAGTGGCTGTAAATGGGTAGATTTCCTGGGAGGGGGTGGGGTAGGCTGATGAAGAAGTTCTAAAATTAGGTTGTGGCGCTGGTTGTACAGCTCTGTGACTATACCAGGAACCACGGGAATATACACCTTAAATGGGCAAATTGTATGGCATGTGAATTTTATGTCAATAAAGTTGTTATTAAGAAAGTACTTTGTGGGCCAGACAAAATAACATCTTTGGACCAGAATGTCCTAGAATCTGAGGTTCTACTTCTCAGGGTCCTCTTCCCACTTGTTAAAAAGCAGACAACTAGCCTCCTCCCCAGCATGTCAAGACTGATCAGTGCTTAGCATGAGGTCGCCCAAGCCACAGGGCTGATAGCCAGCAGGTACAGTGAGGCCCATACTAAGGGATTTGCTGTTCGCTTGCCTGCATCAGGAGGAGCATGGTCTGTGGCAGCTGGCAGCAGACAGGGGTCCTGAAATGAAATATTTGAGATACGTTTCCAAATACCTCTGCAAGGCATTTAGTTGGCTCTGCCAGAGTGAATAAGAGAGAGGGGCAGCTCATTTGCCAGGTATACGGTTCCTAGCTACAAATACTCTTAAAGAAATTGATGGGACCCCTTCGTACATTCTCTTGGTTTGGCTTGAGCAGAACAGAGGCCACTCAGCCTCTTCCCCTGCCCCCACCCCCGCCCATGCTGCTCCCAACACCTGGCCTGCCAAGCCAGTCCATGGGGCTGCAGGAACAAGCTGAATCTGGTTCCACCTTGTCATCCTTCCCTGTACCACCTCTGCCTGGGGCCTCTGGTACTTCAGCTGCTCACGCAGGTCCATACCTTTGTCTTCATCTGCCAGACATTTGAGCTTGGTTTTCATTTTAGTCAGCCAGCATCTATCCAAGTCAGATGTCAGATACCACTGATATATGAAGTCTCTGACCTCCAGGAATTTGTGCTGAAAAGTAAGCAAAGTGGAAACCATAAATTCAAATAGAAAGCAGAGTGAAATGCATGCTACCTAGTAAAACAGGTAATGGTGATTTGAGGAGATAGTAGGAAGAGGGTAATGAATTCCAATCAGAGATCATCCTTCAGGAGGAAGGCAGTGATCTTTGTCCTTCTTGCTGGGAAGGACAGAGAGAAAGAAAAGAACCTAACATCTTGATCTGCTTTGTCACTTAGATTCTTGTTAGTAAACTCAAAATCCAGTCTCCAGGAAAATTATCTCTTAAAAAATATCTAGGGCTTCCCTGGCGTTCCAGTAGTTAAAGAGTCTGCCTTGCAGTGCAAGGGGCACCAGTTCGATCCCTGGCCTGGAAAGATCCCACATGCCGAGGAACGGCTAGGCCGGTGTGTCCAATAACGAGCCAGTGCTCTGCAGCAGGAGAGGCCAGTGCGATGGGAAGCCCACACATGCCAAAGAATAATAAAGATGGATAAAAAATAAGCAATGACTTAGAGGCAAAAAAAAAAAAATTCCCAAATAAAAAAATATCTAGGAGAATTCTTGATGATCCAGTGGCTAAGACTTCATGCTCCCTAGGCAAGGGGCCCCAGGTTCAATCCCTGATTGGGGAACTAGATCTCACATGCCTGAACTGTTTGTATGCCACAAGTAAAAGATTCCACATGCTGCAACTCAGACCTGGTGCAGCCAAATAAATTTTAATTTTTTTAAAAAAAGCCTCATCCCCCCCCCCCAAAAAAAATTAGAGTCTGAATCATAGGTTTCATCTTTTATGTTTCTTGTTTTCAACCTCTGCCAGGAGATCCAATTAGTCTGTCGGCATCACCACACCCAGATGAAGGCAGTGGGCAATTATCGGAAGCTTGAGCTAACAAGTTCCCCGAGTTCTCCTGTACAATGTTCTTCTAACTAGCTGCACCGTGGTCCCCAAGCCCTTGGGTTTGTGGTAGGACAGTCCTCCCTCCTTCGCAGTCTTTCAGCTCAGTTTACAGCTGCACCTTTTCCAGACTACTTGCCTCTGCCCAGACCAGTGAGTTTGCACATTGTCTTGTTTTCTCTTTTCTGTTGGCAGAAGTTCCTGCTCTCCCCCTACACCGCTTTCCCTGTCCTTCAACTACTTCTTACCTCCTGCCTCTCTCTCACTAGGATCAGGCACCAGGAGGACCCATCCCACCCCCATGCCCACACCCATCCTGCTCTTGGAGAAGAGCAGGAATAAAAGACAGATTGATCCAGAGGTGTTGCCGGGGAAGCCTTTGGTACCAGGGTAACCTTGGCTATTTAGCACTTCCTGATGTGTTTGATGCTTGCTGTGTAGTTACTGGAAACATTACACTCCACCCCGAGAGAAGCGCTCCACAGGCAGCAGGAGAAGGCTTGCTGCACCTGCAGCTGCAACTGTGTTGGGGGTGGAAGGACGAGGTGATCGGGGATGGTGGTGGAAGAATTAAGAAGAAAGAGAACAGGGTGATCTGCAGGCAGCATCAGGCTCTGATCACTGTCCTGCACAGAGTTGATGTCCAGAGTCCGTGTTTACCTTGGCTGGGCCCAGGTGGTGCCAGAGATGATGGTGGGAGATGTCAGATTCTTCTCAATGCTTTAGGGCTTTCCTGCTCTTTTTGATCAAGAGACCAATGGGTACAGCAAAGCATAGTGAAAAAAACAAAAGCACCACCACAACCCACCCTCCTCACATCAGAACCTGACGTGTGTCATAGGGGAGTGAGCCTCAAGGACGGCAGCGCTGGTGTGTGTCTGTCATAGAGAGAGCAGGGGTCCTTCAGGACTGAGCTGGGAGAGTAGGTTAGAAGCATTCCACGGTGGTTTAACAGGATCATGTGCCCCTCCCACCTTGGTTAAGTTCCTAAACTTGGCTGCTTTGTGCTTCTAGGTACTTTCCTCTTCTCTCCTCAAGTCTTCTCCTTTTCTTCCCTTTATTAATATTGTTTTTAATTCCAAAAGTAAGCCTGTTTCAATGTAGAAAAGTCAAAGAATACATAAAAATCAAATACAATGTGTAGTTGACATTCCCCTCACCGTCCCCAGTGCCCTCCCTTTGGCATGCGTTCGCTGTACAAATCCTCATATAAATGGATATGTTATACATAAATATAAGGTCTTTTTCTTTTTAAAATAAAGGCGGAGCCACATTATATATACTGTACGATATGTATCTCCTCATTCTGTGATAGTCTGACTTCTCTTTCTCTCTCTCCTCAGGGATCCGGTGTGATTAAAGCTGGTTTTGCTGGTGATCAGATCCCTAAATACTGCTTTCCAAACTAGTAAGTCATTCTGTAGCTTAATCAGAAGCTTGCTTGTAAGGCTTGTCAATTTTGTTATGATGTCAACCCTCCATCTTTTAGGGGGAAAGGATATCTCACTTGGGTCAGCCTTGGTACTCAAAACAACAAGCAAGAGACAGAGCTGGCTTTTGGAGGGAGCAAACACGTACCTGCGGAGTGCAGCTGAGAGGCCAGGTTTTTTTAACTTGATTTTATCTGATGCCAAAAATAGTATCATTGGTGACTTGCTGCTTTGGATGACAGTCTCATGATGGAGTCCTCTTCTTAAAATTCTCCTGTCACTCAGGATGGAACTTAGCACATTAAACTGTACCTACCATCCTAGGGAGAATGAGTCTTTTTCTCAGCACTGTCTTCCTAAGGCAGAGAGACTGAAGGCAGGGAAAGGGCACAGATGCCTGGGAAAGGGGCTTAAAGTAATAGAAAAAGGAGGAAGGCCGTCTCTCAGTTACAGCTGTCCTTTGTAAAGGCCCGAACAGGAGGCTAAGGAGACAAAAACTTCTTGAGTTTACCATTCTAAATGAACTCTTGTTTCCTTGTCTCTTTTGATCTGCACATGCAGTGGGGAAAGAGAAGAGCTAGGGTATTGAATCCTCCAGAATTTAATAACTTATAAAATAACATAAATGTAATAAATGGGGTTTCCCTGGTGGTCCAGTGGGTGAAGAGACCGCCTTGCACTGCAAGGGGCGCCAGTTCGATCCCTGGCATGGGAAGATCCCACATGCCGCGATGCTGCTGGACCAGTGTGTCCAATTACGAGCTGGCACTCTGGAGCGCATGTGCCCAGAGCTGGTGCGCTGCTGCAGGAGAGGCCACTGCAATGGGAGGCCCACGCAGGCCAAAGAACAAAGGTGGATGAAAAATAAATAAAGACCAATAAAAGTGGCCAAAAATTTTAAAAAATGTAATAAATGTATGAAATAATATACTAGTGACTTAACAAATATATATACAAAATACATGTTCATTATAGAAATTGTGGGAAATACAGAAAAGTAGAAAGAAGAAAAGAGCTATCCACTCTGACCTCATTCCTCATTGACAGTCATGGTTTTCTGGTATCAGATCCTAAATACTGCTTTCCAAACTAGTAAGTCATTCTGTAGCTTAATCAGAAGCTTGCTTGTAAGGCTTGTCAATTTTGTTATGATGTCAACCTCCATCTTTTAGGGGAAAGGATATCTCACTTGGGTCAGCCTTGGTACTCAAAACAACAAGCAAGAGACAGAGCTGGCTTTTGGAGGAGCAAACACGTACCTGCGGAGTGCAGCTGAGAGGCCAGGTTTTTTTAACTTGATTTTATCTGATGCCAAAAATAGTATCATTGGTGACTTGCTGCTTTGGATGACAGTCTCATGATGGAGTCCTCTTCTTAAAATTCTCCTGTCACTCAGGATGGAACTTAGCACATTAAACTGTACCTACCATCCTAGGGAGAATGAGTCTTTTTCTCAGCACTGTCTTCCTAAGGCAGAGAGACTGAAGGCAGGGAAAGGGCACAGATGCCTGGGAAAGGGGCTTAAAGTAATAGAAAAAGGAGGAAGGCCGTCTCTCAGTTACAGCTGTCCTTTGTAAAGGCCCGAACAGGAGGCTAAGGAGACAAAAACTTCTTGAGTTTACCATTCTAAATGAACTCTTGTTTCCTTGTCTCTTTTGATCTGCACATGCAGTGGGGAAAGAGAAGAGCTAGGGTATTGAATCCTCCAGAATTTAATAACTTATAAAATAACATAAATGTAATAAATGGGGTTTCCCTGGTGGTCCAGTGGGTGAAGAGACCGCCTTGCACTGCAAGGGGCGCCAGTTCGATCCCTGGCATGGGAAGATCCCACATGCCGCGATGCTGCTGGACCAGTGTGTCCAATTACGAGCTGGCACTCTGGAGCGCATGTGCCCAGAGCTGGTGCGCTGCTGCAGGAGAGGCCACTGCAATGGGAGGCCCACGCAGGCCAAAGAACAAAGGTGGATGAAAAATAAATAAAGACCAATAAAAGTGGCCAAAAATTTTAAAAAATGTAATAAATGTATGAAATAATATACTAGTGACTTAACAAATATATATACAAAATACATGTTCATTATAGAAATTGTGGGAAATACAGAAAAGTAGAAAGAAGAAAAGAGCTATCCACTCTGACCTCATTCCTCATTGACAGTCATGGTAGAATTGAGTGTATTTCTTCCCATCTATGTGCACATACTGGTACATCTTTCCTGTGTCCTGTGATGTGTTGTGTCATGAAATGAGAACTAATGGTCCTCCTCGCTCTCTTCTGTAGTGTGGGCAGACCCAAGCACGTTCGTGTCATGGCAGGTGCCCTTGAAGGCGACATCTTCATTGGCCCCAAAGCGGAGGTAATTCCCAGTCCTGCTGAAGAAAGAAACCTCAAGCCAGCAGAGGACCTTCACTCCCAACACAAGCAGTGTCCGACTGAAGGACATGAGTAAAAGGAACAATTTCCCCCTTGAAATCTCCCCTTTCATTCCTTTATTCTAAAGAGAATAAACCTAATTGGTTTATTTCTCCCAAGAACAGCCTCTGGTTTTAGAGAGGAAATATCTAGAACCCCACTTTGGGAAACAGAGACCAGTCCAAAAAAGAGGGCTTTTGCCTTCCTTCTGTACTCCATCCTCACGTTGCCAGTGATCAGATTGATGAGCTTGGTTATTTTTTTGGCAGAAGTGATGAGGGGGAGATCCTGGCTGGAGTACCTGGGGGTCAGTGAATTAGCACAGTTTGGCAGAACTCTCAGGCAGCTTCTCGGAGCAGAACCACAGAACATTGTTGCCAACTTTGGCTGTAAATGCCAGGAGATTGTGCCTGGGACTAGACAGTGAGGAGGATGACACGCAGGGGCCCACGGAAATGCAGAAGCCCTCTGCGTTGCCAGCTGTTTGGGCTCTGAGCACAGGTCACAGCATATAGCTTAGAGACCTGGAGGATGGGTGGCCCGCCTTAGCCGTTGGTGCGGACTGTGCGGTGCACCCGGCAGCCCTGCCGAGAGGCTGGCTGCGGCTACAAGGGCTGTTCTCTGCCCCCAGGAGCACCGAGGGCTGCTCTCCATCCGCTACCCCATGGAGCACGGCATCGTCAAGGACTGGAATGACATGGAGCGCATCTGGCAGTACGTCTATTCAAAGGACCAGCTGCAGACTTTCTCAGAAGAGGTGAGGGTCCTGTGTGCGGGGCGTCCCTGCGGGCTGTGCAGAGCAGACAGACCCCTACCCCTGAGACGAGGCAGACCACGAAGATAACCGCCTTGAGCATGCACGTCTTCCCTTCTAGGCATCAGGCATGTGCTCTGCAGACATGTTTGCATTTAATCCTCACAGCATTCCTGTGAGGTGGAGGGAGTATTATCTACATTTTACAAACAAGGGACCAGACGTTCAGGAAAGCCAGGTGGTGTTTCTGAGCTTACTCAGTGAAGAGAGTGGTAGAGCTGGGGTTCAAGCCCACGCCTTTCAGACTTCAGAGTCTGTACCCTTTAACTTCTAAGGAAGGAACTCTCAACTCAGAAATGCAAAGGAAGGTGCCTACTAGGCTTATCAGAATTTCCAGGAGAGGGATATATTCTGGTTTTTAATGGTATAATCAGTATTCAAATTTAATTTTCTATTTTGAAAAAAAAATTTTAACTCTTTTATCATCATAATTCCAAATGTAGAGTTGAGTAAAATCTTGACAACTGGAGCTTCCCAGAAGGTACAAGGGCCTATATGAGAATCTTGGAAGACAAGGGGGTAGTAGAGGGTGAGAGCAGGATGGCACTTTACAGGAGTGTGAATTTGGAAGTTGAGAGACTGGCTTGGGTGGGGTTGAGTGAGAAGCCCAACAAGCCCTTTTTTAGAAAGAGGCTGACAAAGGTCGCATGGGCTCTCCAGCCAGCCGCGCAGGACTAAGGAGGACTGGGAATCTGGTCTCTCACTGACTGCCGCTCGGGCATCTTTCACCAGCATCCTGTGCTCCTGACAGAGGCGCCTTTAAACCCGCGGAAAAACCGGGAACGAGCTGCTGAGGTTTTCTTCGAGACCTTCAATGTGCCAGCCCTTTTCATCTCCATGCAAGCTGTGCTCAGCCTGTGAGTAGCAGCTGGCTGGCGAGCCTGGCCCCTGGCGGGGCAGCAGTGCTTTGGCAGAATCAAGGCTGCCCCTCCTGTGGGCTGGTGCCAAGCTCCCTAAGTGCCCCCTCCAGGGACAGTTAAGGACAGTGGGAAAGGGAGCATCTCCCAGTCTCAGCACTCCCTTCTGGTCTGGTGCCAAAGCCTCTGCTGAGCCTGGCCGGGAAGGCCCCGTACTGCGACCGCTCTCCTGTCAGCCCTGCAGTGAGGTCAGGTATCTCCAGGGCCTGCAGAGCCGGGCACTGTGCAGGGCTGGTGTTGGGTGGTGACGGAACACCCCGTCACGCTCCCAGCCTGCCTCACACCAGGGTTAGGTCTACTGCCAGATCGTACACTGGTGGCCTGCAGATGGCATGTTTGATCCCATTGAAAAATTGTGAGCCAACCTTTAAAGATTGGGACATTTCCTATCAAAATCTAAATTTCCAACTTCTCTGAAAAACGTGGAAAACATCTGTTAATGCTGGCCCTGCATTCCTCTAGAACAAAAGTCAGCAGGAGCTGAAATCAGATTGCCACTGCCATTTTAGATAGGGTTTGAAAACCTGACTCCACCACTGTCCTCTCCATTGCTTGCCCTGCAACATGCAGGCTGAATGTCCGTTTCTATTTATGAAACATTGTGGGATTTTCCCCCTCATCACAGAAACATGTCTGTACACTTGTCCTTACAAAGAAAAAAACTTCAGGACAGACCTAGAAGGGCTTGTGGGAGAAAAGCTTGGGTTTTTTTGTTGTTGTTAATATTTGGCAACATTGCCCAGCATGTGGGATCTTAGTTCTCTGATCAGGAATCGAACCTGAGCCCCCTGCATTGGGAGCGCAGAGTCTTAGCCACTGGACCACCAGGGAAGAACCTCAAAGCTAGTTTTTTATGAAAGTGAAAATATTCCTATTTTCTTTTCCCCATTCACTTTTCCTGCCTGATCCCTGTAGACACTGAGTCTTTTCCTCTTGTCTAGAGAATAAAAACTGTCCCTCAGGCTGGGTCCCTGAAGCAGTTGAAGGCCAGGCCATCTCCTGCGGTTGGATGGCCTGCTCTTCTTGGGGGTTGTGGGAGAGCCTGGAGAGGCTCGGCTCCTTTCCTTCAGACATCCCAGGCTTGCTTGCTTCAGTGCTCAGGCTTTCTTGGTACTCAGACCAGCTGGAGGCTTCTGGAGAAGGCAGGCCCGAGCTCTAGTTCAGCTGACATTGAACTCTAGCAAGAAGTGAGTGCCCTTCCAGAGTGAGGAGGCGCGTGTGAGTGATGGTGTGCCCTCTTGGCTTCAGTTATGCCACCGGCAGGACCACGGGTGTGGTGCTGGATTCGGGGGATGGCGTCACCCATGCCGTGCCCATCTACGAGGGCTTCGCCATGCCCCACTCCATCATGCGTATCGACATCGCCGGCCGAGACGTCTCTCGCTTCCTTCGTCTCTACCTGCGCAAGGAAGGCTATGATTTCCACTCATCCTCCGAGTTTGAGATCGTCAAGGCCATAAAAGAAGTGAGGTTTTATTTTTTTTTGGGTGTGGGGAGTGGGTTGGGGAGGGAGGTGGGCAGTGGGCCACTTCTATTGGTCTTTCATTTATCTGTTTGCATCCATCTTTGTTCCTTGGCCCGCGTGGGCCTCCCATCGTGGTGGCCTCTGTTGTCGCAGAGCACCGGCTTGGTAATTGGACACATCGGTCCAGCCGCTCCGCGGCACGTGGGATCTTCCCAGGCCAGGGATCGAACCGGCGCCCCTTGTACTGCAAGGCGGTGTCCTTACCCACTGGACCACCAGGGAAGCCCCAAAAGAAGTGAGTTCTGCCCCCATGGGCCCAGGGCAGGGAGAGGGAAGGGGAACAGCAGCCAGGACTTCCGTGACCTGGAGTGAGAGTGGCGAAGCTCCTGTCCTGGGGATGGGGCTCTGTCCTTCCCGCCCAGGCCTCCTGGCAGCCTTGTCATCTCCAGCAGGTCCCCTCACCCTGCGGGACTGACCTTCCAAAGTGCTGCCATCTTGTGGGCAAAAGGGAGCTGCCTCTATTTCCTAAGCCAGGTTGTGAGCACACTGATGCTCATTATGGTTTTTATACATCATGTACAAATTACATGTTTTCTTTTACATCCTTGAATGCATTTTTTTCTTTTTAATATAAAATGAACCCTCCTGTCATCTATAGCTACAAGGAGACCTCTGAGCTGGGTAGGCAGGGCCCAGAACCATACAAGTAGAAAGAAAAAGACACTATAGAGTCTGGAGTAAGATTAGGGTATGGTCTCAGACCCAAATCCAGAAAGCCCAGTACACTTGCCCACCATGAAGGTGGAGCAGCTGGGGAGGCGTGTCCTAAGAAGGGGCAGGGAGGTTTCGGTCAGCTTCACTGGGTGGCACTTAGGATAAACAACTAGAACGACCTTCAGGGCAGTCACTGCGGTGGGCAGGTTTCTGCAGCAGCTCATCCCTCCAGAGGACTTTGACAGGCAGGTGCCAGCTTTCCTGCCGGCCTGACTTGTGCTTACTTCTGCAGAGAGCCTGCTACCTGTCCATCAACCCGCAGAAGGATGAGACACTGGAGACAGAAAAGGCGCAGTACTACCTGCCCGACGGCAGCACCATTGAGGTAGGCCGCTGGACCTCCCCTCAGGCCCTGAAGCACTGGGACCAGAACTCCCCATGGGGAGGCTGGCGTTGGGTATACCAGTCGAGCTGCTGCATCTCCTGCAGAGCCAGGTGCCAGGGACTTGGCTTCTCCTGTGAGGAGGGGAGGAGGTCCAGAGGCATTCTCCTGTGGGATTAGAAGGCTGATGTGTAGTGCTGGCCTTAACCACTTAGCACCATAGAGGGTTAGTTCCAACCTCCGGACCTCCACTCATAGGAAGAAATTTCCACGAATGAATGAATGCATCTATTGAGTTTCTTGCTAGAAAATGCCAGAGCTAAGACTGAACACAGGAGCTTCCTCTCTCTAGTTTCCCAGGAGCCCTGTCTTTGTTCCTTGGGGTTCTTGACATGCAAGGTCTTCCCTGAGTGCTCCAGCAGGTCCCTCACCCTGCGGGACTGACCTTCCAAAGTGCTGCCATCTTGTGGGCAAAAGGGAGCTGCCTCTATTTCCTAAGCCAGGTTGTGAGCACACTGATGCTCATTATGGTTTTTATACATCATGTACAAATTACATGTTTTCTTTTACATCCTTGAATGCATTTTTTTCTTTTTAATATAAAATGAACCCTCCTGTCATCTATAGCTACAAGGAGACCTCTGAGCTGGGTAGGCAGGGCCCAGAACCATACAAGTAGAAAGAAAAAGACACTATAGAGTCTGGAGTAAGATTAGGGTATGGTCTCAGACCCAAATCCAGAAAGCCCAGTACACTTGCCCACCATGAAGGTGGAGCAGCTGGGGAGGCGTGTCCTAAGAAGGGGCAGGGAGGTTTCGGTCAGCTTCACTGGGTGGCACTTAGGATAAACAACTAGAACGACCTTCAGGGCAGTCACTGCGGTGGGCAGGTTTCTGCAGCAGCTCATCCCTCCAGAGGACTTTGACAGGCAGGTGCCAGCTTTCCTGCCGGCCTGACTTGTGCTTACTTCTGCAGAGAGCCTGCTACCTGTCCATCAACCCGCAGAAGGATGAGACACTGGAGACAGAAAAGGCGCAGTACTACCTGCCCGACGGCAGCACCATTGAGGTAGGCCGCTGGACCTCCCCTCAGGCCCTGAAGCACTGGGACCAGAACTCCCCATGGGGAGGCTGGCGTTGGGTATACCAGTCGAGCTGCTGCATCTCCTGCAGAGCCAGGTGCCAGGGACTTGGCTTCTCCTGTGAGGAGGGGAGGAGGTCCAGAGGCATTCTCCTGTGGGATTAGAAGGCTGATGTGTAGTGCTGGCCTTAACCACTTAGCACCATAGAGGGTTAGTTCCAACCTCCGGACCTCCACTCATAGGAAGAAATTTCCACGAATGAATGAATGCATCTATTGAGTTTCTTGCTAGAAAATGCCAGAGCTAAGACTGAACACAGGAGCTTCCTCTCTCTAGTTTCCCAGGAGCCCTGTCTTTGTTCCTTGGGGTTCTTGACATGCAAGGTCTTCCCTGAGCATGCCCTTCAGAGCCACCTGGTTACTAAGCCCTGGGCAGAGGGCCCTCTTCTATTCCCACTCCCAGAGGGACCTCGGCCTGAGAAGCTTGCCCCCCACCCCACAGATTGGTCCTTCCCGATTCCGGGCACCTGAGCTGCTGTTCAGGCCAGACCTGATTGGCGAGGAGAGCGAGGGCATCCACGAGGTGCTGGTGTTCGCCATCCAGAAGTCTGACATGGACCTGCGGCGCACACTCTTCTCTAACATCGTCCTCTCGGGAGGCTCCACCTTGTTCAAAGGTTGGTCTCCGCTCTCATCGCCCTTACCCCAGGAAGCTGCCACATCCGCTGGGCCCAGACACCCAAAGGATTGACATGAGATTCTCCGTTCCTGCCCATTCAGGTTTTGGTGACAGACTATTGAGTGAAGTGAAGAAATTGGCTCCGAAAGACGTGAAGATCAGGGTAGGAGTGTGCAGGGCGTGGGGGCCTGGGCCACCAGGGGTCTGGGGCAGCACATGGTGCGGCCTCCCCTCCCGCTCTGCCCAAGCTTTTCAGGCACCGCCAGATGGCTCCTGGCTTCTCCTCTGCCCCTGAGGCCTGCTCAAGGCGGAAGGCTCATCCGCACTGTCCCTCTTCACCAGAGGGGCCAGTTCTGATACCCAGCTGGGGCAGGATGCTAGACATGTGGTCTCTTGGAGGAGCTAACTGACAGGAGCCTGAGTTCAGCTGCTCCCCGGTGACACAGTCCAACAGCTTAGTGACTGCTGAGGGGAGCTGGCCTGCCTGAGGAAGGAGCCTCCTGAAGGGAGGAGTGTGGCCCCTGCGGAGCAGTCTGCTTCCCACCAGCCCCCAGCAGAGCTGGATCTTGCCTTCAGATAGCCCCTGCGTCCCTGGGAGCCATAGGTACTTAGGGCTGCCAGAAGCCTGAGTCTCCAGATGAGCGTCAGGCTGGCCGTGGTACCCCCAGGGAGCCCCCAGGGCCCATCAGGGACAGACAGAAAAGATTGTTCTGTGAAGTGTGTCCATGTAACTGCTGGCAGTGGGAGTGGCCATAAAGACAAGTGTTGGGCAGGAAAGGGAGCGGGGCAGACGGCCATCTCAGATGCCTCTTTCCACCCACCTGGCAGATATCCGCACCGCAGGAGAGACTGTATTCCACATGGATTGGGTGAGTAGCTCTTCCAGAAATACGTGTGGAACACGAAGCAAAGGCACTGATTACCCCTCTCCACCCCAAGCCTTTGAAGAAAAGCCTGGTCTGGTTTGGCCCCAGGGGGACTGGCTGGCTCCTCGAATACCCGCTCCCTTTCTCTGATATGATTCCTTTGGATTCCTCCCCGTCCAGGGGCTCCATCCTCGCCTCCCTGGACACCTTTAAGAAGATGTGGGTCTCTAAGAAGGAATACGAAGAAGATGGTGCCCGGTCCATCCACAGGAAAACCTTCTAATACTGGGACATCGTCTTCACCTCTCTCTGAAGTTAACTCCACTTTAAAACTCGCTTTCTTGAGTCGGAGTGTCTGCGAGGATCTGCCTGTGTGTATGAGTGTGTGTGGGTACGAGTGTGTGCGCATATGCGAGTGCCGTGTGGCCCAGGGGTCCCAGGACTTCAGGACCCAGAAAGGACGATGAACTACCCGTGATGGCAATGGCCTGAGACTTGGGGTTGACCACTAACTGGCCCCTGACAGGGAAGAGAGAGGGCAGAGGGCCCCGCTCTGTCAGTTGGGCCTTTATCTGGCTGTGTGGGACTGTTTACTACCACAAGGAGACGGAGAGGGAGGTAGACCTACCCCAGGGACACTTGCTGCTGCCTGTCCTCGGCTGGGCCGCACCCCAACTCCACCCAGGGTGCCCTGCAGCCCAAGGCGGCAGCTGCCTCCCCTTGCTCATCATTCTGCTCTCGATGCCTCTCTTGATCACAACTGAGGTCAGGGTCCAGGGTTGAGTTCTGTCTGGTCTTGTTGCAGTTTGGATTTAGAAAGCTGGAAAAGCACTCCGGGAGCTGTTATTCAGATTTCAGTGTCGGGGGGGCGGGGCAGGAGGCCCTCAACTTCACGTGGGGACCAGGACCACACTGGGCATTTGAGGAGGGCGGGAGGAGGGCTGCTTCTGATCGGTGGCGGAGTTACTGCTCCATCCCCCAACCCCATCCAGGAATCTCGGGAGAGTTTCAGGAGCCTGTTGGCCTGAGGCTCTGTTAACTTGCTTTCCATCCACTCATGGGAAATGCCATCTTCAGTTTTATTTATTGAAGTGTTTGTTCAGTATGGGGACTGGAGAGGGAGCTCCTTGCCCCCTGCCCACCAGTCACCCTGTTCACACTAATGTTTACATTAGCCTAAGCTTAGCATAGTGTTCAGGGCCCCGCCACTCCCTGCTAATGGTGAACTGACAGTATCCATAGGCCTCAGGACCACTTGGGATCGGAGGCTACACTCAAAGTCACTCCAGCCTCTTTCTTTCTCCCTCTTCCATTTGCTCACTGCCCTGGAATCAACAGGCTGGTTGCTAGTTGGCTTTTCTGAAATAGGAGGCAGAAAATCACCATTTGAGAGGCTCCTGGCAAAGGAGGGATGCTGGGATTGCAGCCTCCTTATGATTGGAGAAAGAGCCGCAGTTAACCAAGCTGCCTTTTCCCATGCTAGCTGACCCAGGGGGACTAGCTTGTAGAGGCCAGACAGGCCCCTCTGGCTGATTTGTGCCATTCTTGTCTTTGGACTTGTTTGGTCAGGGAGGGAGGGGCCAGACCAGGAGCTGATGGGCTCAGGCTTACCTCTTCTGGTCCAGTGGGGCCACGTGCCTATCCTGGACTGGACTGGCCTGGCAGGTGCCCAAAGGCTCTTCAGCCCAGGTGGTGCAAAGCTGGGGCTAGCAGGTCCTCACCGGCACCCTCACCTGTGACACCAAGACTTGCCCGACCCCAGACTGCAAGCAGTGCTCCCCCATGCCGTCCGAGGACCAAAGGCCCTGCCAGATGTGGGCCGCAGCAGCAGGTGTGTGTGAAAGCAATGTGGCGACCCGCGGACTGCAGTGTGCTTAACAAGCTCACCTCCCTCCTCTTAGCCCAAGCCTGCCCCCCGCACAGCCTCGCACAAACCACGTTGCCTGGTGGGGCCCAGTGTACTTAAATAAACTTCCAATAGACACATCAGCTGGGCCTCTGTCTGACCTCCCGGGAGGGTGGGAGGAGGGAGGAGCTATGGACCCTGAATCTGAGGTGGTGACTAGACCTACTCTGTCCTCCAGAGGGCACCGTGGCACCAGCCAGGCTTGGCCACAGCTTCACCCAAGTCCAAGCCTGCCAGGTGGACGCAAAGATGCTGGTTACAAGGAAGCCGGAAGACCAGCCCTGTACACATGCCCAATCCATGGAGGAGACTCCACTAGAAAATGAGAGGCCAGCTCTTCATATCTCTGAAGTCAGAAGTAATGTTTACATTAGCCTAAGCTTAGCATAGTGTTCAGGGCCCCGCCACTCCCTGCTAATGGTGAACTGACAGTATCCATAGGCCTCAGGACCACTTGGGATCGGAGGCTACACTCAAAGTCACTCCAGCCTCTTTCTTTCTCCCTCTTCCATTTGCTCACTGCCCTGGAATCAACAGGCTGGTTGCTAGTTGGCTTTTCTGAAATAGGAGGCAGAAAATCACCATTTGAGAGGCTCCTGGCAAAGGAGGGATGCTGGGATTGCAGCCTCCTTATGATTGGAGAAAGAGCCGCAGTTAACCAAGCTGCCTTTTCCCATGCTAGCTGACCCAGGGGGACTAGCTTGTAGAGGCCAGACAGGCCCCTCTGGCTGATTTGTGCCATTCTTGTCTTTGGACTTGTTTGGTCAGGGAGGGAGGGGCCAGACCAGGAGCTGATGGGCTCAGGCTTACCTCTTCTGGTCCAGTGGGGCCACGTGCCTATCCTGGACTGGACTGGCCTGGCAGGTGCCCAAAGGCTCTTCAGCCCAGGTGGTGCAAAGCTGGGGCTAGCAGGTCCTCACCGGCACCCTCACCTGTGACACCAAGACTTGCCCGACCCCAGACTGCAAGCAGTGCTCCCCCATGCCGTCCGAGGACCAAAGGCCCTGCCAGATGTGGGCCGCAGCAGCAGGTGTGTGTGAAAGCAATGTGGCGACCCGCGGACTGCAGTGTGCTTAACAAGCTCACCTCCCTCCTCTTAGCCCAAGCCTGCCCCCCGCACAGCCTCGCACAAACCACGTTGCCTGGTGGGGCCCAGTGTACTTAAATAAACTTCCAATAGACACATCAGCTGGGCCTCTGTCTGACCTCCCGGGAGGGTGGGAGGAGGGAGGAGCTATGGACCCTGAATCTGAGGTGGTGACTAGACCTACTCTGTCCTCCAGAGGGCACCGTGGCACCAGCCAGGCTTGGCCACAGCTTCACCCAAGTCCAAGCCTGCCAGGTGGACGCAAAGATGCTGGTTACAAGGAAGCCGGAAGACCAGCCCTGTACACATGCCCAATCCATGGAGGAGACTCCACTAGAAAATGAGAGGCCAGCTCTTCATATCTCTGAAGTCAGAAGTTCATTAAAACACAGTTCCCAGGATCTATGCTCAGATATTCTGATTGATCATTCTCCATTTAAAACCTGTATACTTGGGGGTTGAGGGGAGAGGCGGATTGCTAAGCACTTTACAAATGTTAATCCATTTGGTTCTCTGAACAATCATAAAGCACAGGTATGTTTGTTATTCACTCTACAAATGATGAAATAGAGCCACAGAGAGATTATGTAATATCCCAAAAATCTGCCCCTTGTTACCTAGAATTTGAACCCAAACAATATAGCCCTAGAGCCTACATTCTTAACCATGCCACAGACCTTCAAATAACCATTAGCCCAGAGCAGTGGTTCCCAATTAAGATCAATTTTGCCTCTCAGGACACATTTGGCAATGTCTGGAGATGTTTGGTCCTCACGACTGGGGGCAGATGCTACTGACATCCAGTAGCGGAGGCCAAGGCTGCTGCTAAACATCCACAACAAAGAACTACTCAACCCCAAATGCCTGTAGGCCCCAGCTGAGAAATGCTGGCCTAGAGCCAAGGTTCTCAGTCCCCGCTGCACAGCAAAGAAAAAATTTTTAAAGTCATCTTCGGAAGCTCCCAGCAACTCCAAGTTAAAGGACCTCTAGCCTAGAAGTGGCCACTCCTTGCCCACCATGCCCCGCAAAGGCACATGGGAAAAGCACTGGGGCTACGACCACAGGCCTGAACACTGTTTGGCTCTCGAAGGCCCGTGAGGCTCTCCCTGCTACTGCAGTGAATCTGATGCAGGTGCCTCCCCACCCCGCTCACCTTTGAAAACGCTCTCAGGCTTCTCTTACTAAGGAATCCTGTTCCCCAACCCACTACTCCCACACACAGCACAGACCTCAGGAATGGAAACAGAAATGACTGACTTTAATCAGTCTGATGAGATGAGCCTCACTGAGAGGCCGGTTGCGGGTGGGGGCGCCCTGCAGCAGCTGGGGCATGCTACTCTAAGCCTGGTTGAAGCGAATTCTGAAAGAAACCACTGGAAGGGGCAAGCAGTACTCAGTCAGCTTCCCTCGACAAGGATAAGTGGTTCCCCAGCCCACGTAGGGCACCAGCCCCCGCTGGGAAAGAGGAAAAGCCTCTGTGCCCACAGCAACCCCCCGTGACCACAGGGCAGGCCCCTCCCTTCTTGGTCTTCTTCCTTCTGCCCCAAAGGAGCAAGCAGGTCCCTGAGCAGAGACAGACCAGCCTCTGCCCAAGCTGGGCCAGACAGCCAAGCAGGGGCTTAGGCCTGACGACACTCTGGGCTCAGCCCCAGGCGCTCCTGCTCAGCCATCTGTCCTCCAGGCAGCGCCCCAGGGAGGTGGAGGAGCAGGACCCCGGGCTGGCTGCCCAGGGTCGCTTGTAGTGTCCTCAAAAGGGTGGCCTTGCAGTCCCCTCACACCATCTTCACGTCCAAGGTTTGCGTCCGCGACAGGTTCTGGCGCTGGGCTTTGACCAGCTGCAGGCGTCTCCCGTGCAGCGTGAACTGGGCCCAGGTGAAGAGCTGCAGCAGAGCGCAGGTGATGGGCACCAGCACCAGCAGGTAGAAGCAGCCCTGGCGCAGCGTGGGGGCCTGGGCCGGGGGCGGCGCCGGGGGCTCCGGCCAGGGCTGGGCACTCCCCACAGGGCTCAGGGGGCGCTGCTGGAAGAGATCATGACCTAGGACGAGAGAGCCCGCAGACAGAACAGGTCAGCCCTGGCCTCCGAAGTCCAGAGCGCTTCATCTCACGCGTCCCATGGACACATCCAAACCATGACTCTCACTCCCTCCCCCAAACACACTTTCTTTTCCCTGTTCTTTACTTCCTGGGGAATAGCACCACCATGCCCCCCATAACCAAAGTCTTTGTAGATTCCTCAGTTAGCTTCACCACTCTCCAAGAGCCAATCCTTCACCTCCCCAACTCCTAAACACAGCCCAGACCAAACACGTCTTTTCAGCCCCCAGCACCACCTGCTCCAGGTCACCACTGCCTCTGCCACGGCTCCCTACCATCCATTCTCCAAACAGCAGACAGAGCGAACTTTAAAACTCTCCCAAGAGCTGCACTGAGAATAAATTCCAAGCTTTGTTCTGATCTACAGAGCGCTCTTCACTTCTTCAACCTCATCTCTAAACCACTCCTGGGCTTCCCAGGTGGCATAGTAGTAAAGAATCCACCTGCCAATGCAAGAGACATGGGTTCGATCCCTGGGTGGAGAAGATCTCTGGAGGAGGAAATGGCAATCCAAACCACTCCTAACAACCTGGGCTCCTGTACTTTCAGTTCTCTCTCTGTGATGTACTGAGATCTTTCTAGACCAAATCCTCGCCATTCAGTTCACGTCCTGGGTGCCACCTCCTCAGGGTCCTTCCCGGACCTCAGAGAGTAGCTCCTCGTCCACACGGTCTAGCTTCACCACTGCACAGATCACTGCCTGTTCTCTTCTCGTGTGGCTGTTTAGTGCCGACCCAAGCCCCTGCCCCACCCCGACTAGAATATAAGCTCCATGATGGCAAAGACCCACCCCAGAGACACCTAGAGCAGCGCCTGGCAGAGAAGGCATCCCCCATGTATTCGTTGAATGAATGAATGAACTACTGAAGGAACGGAAACCAGTTCCTCTGCCCACCTGGTTGTCATTTCCTCTACTTTACTCAATCCAGATCCCAGGCGCACCAGCAGGTCCTCCAGGTAGGTTGTGCTCCCTGGAGCCTCGAGAGCACCGTGCCAGCCCTGGGCCCTCACCTGTGTAGAAGCAGAGCAGCCAGGTGCCCAGCAGCGGGGCGAACGTCTGGCCTGGCTTGGTCACCAGAGCCACCATGCCGAAAAGAAGCGCTGAGGCTGCCTGCTTGCGGTGATTTAGCACCAGGTCCTCGTCCACCAGGTCCGTGACCACCAAGTTCAACAGCTTACAGGTGCCCTCAGTGAAAACACGGTTGCTGCCGGCGGAGAGCGAGCGGATGAGAATGAAGGGGCGAGGCACAGGTGTGGGGGCGAGGAAGGGTGGAGCCTACCTGGCAATGAAGAGGCAGAGCAGGCTGGGGTGGTCGGGGCCCGCCAGCAGCATGAACAGGCTCAGGCCCAGCTTGAGCAGGAAGAGCCCCCGCACCACAGCGTAGACACCCCAGCGCCGGCACAGGGGCAGGAAGTAGAGGTTGTTGAGGTGGGGGGCGACGTAGGAGATGCCTGTGGGAGCGGGAGCGAATGCAGCCTTGTCACGGGGGCTGCCGCAGCCTCCGCAGCTGCCCGCACTTCAACCACCAGAATCAAAGTGCGCACTGTTTCGACACGGACAAGGTCCAGGCGCTGTGCTAAGAGCTTCACATCCTTTCACTTACTCCTCACAGCCCTTTATGGGAAACATTATTCCTGGTTTACGGAGAAATGGAGGCCCAAAGAGATGAAATAAAACACACCCAAGGTCACACAGTGAAGAAGCACCGTCAAGACCCCTTCCCAGGCCTGCGGGGACTGTAGTCGTCCCTGAGAACAAGCTACTGCACCACTTGGCCTCTAGGTGGCGCCACGACCATGAGGACCACCATGAAGGCCCCCCTACCTCCTCAAGCCCAGGGAAGCTCCCTCCCTTCCTCTGGAAAACAGAGCAAGGGGCTGGAGGTGCTGCCCCAGGGCCGACTCTGCCCTCTGCCTCCTGGGCCCCATCTGGAAGGTGACTCTGTCTGCAGCCGGGTAGGGATCTGGGGTGCATGCCTCTGTCCTTCAGGCCAGCCCAAGGCAACCACTCACCCAACAGGAAGGAGCCTGTGGAGAGGGAGATGTGGTCTGACAACAGATGCTCCAGGAAGAGGGGGAAGAAGTTGCTGTTGAAGTGGCAGTGAAAGACCTGCAACCAACAGGGACACTGAGAGGCTGGGGACGGGGTGACGGGGAGCCAGGAACAGGGTGAAAGCCAGCGGGCAGGGTGCGGGCAGAGCAGCGGGAGCCAGAGCAGCCTCTTTCCCCTCGTCCTTCAACATGGAACACACCAGAACAAAACAAAAACAACATACCAGAGCAAAACCTAAAACCAAAGTCCTATGTTAATCTATAAAAGGTAGAAGGAATGATAACATCCTCACTGAAACAAAAGTTTTTTCTCCTGTAAAACCTATCAATGCTAAAACAAGCTTAATGACATAAAAACAATTTATTTCTAAATTTGGTTGGCTTATTTACTACATGTGTTCTAGGTATGGCATGTAGTGTTTTAAAAAGAGTCCTCAGGGACTTCTCTGGTGGTCCCGTGGTTAAGACGCTGCACTGCCAATGCAGGCGGCATGGTTTTGATCCTTGGTTGGGGAACTGAGACCCTACATACCCTGCAAAAATACAGATAGACGTAAGTGTTCTAAGCATTGTGCGTGCTTAATGCATGTGTAGTTGCTCAGTTGTGTCTGACTCTTTGTGACCCTATGGACTGTAGAATCGTCCATAGAATCTTCCAGGCAAGAATACTGGAGAGGTTGCCATCTCCTACTCCTGGGAATCTTCCTGACCCAGGGATTGAAACCACGTCTCCTGTGTCTCCTGCACTGCAGGCAGATTCTTTACCCACTGAGCCATCAGGGAAGCCCACAGATGCCCTGAAGAACAGCCAAAAAAAAAAAAAAGATAAGAGCCCCCAGAGGAGCACCTTTCTTTCCTATCCTTGCTTTGCAGGTGAGGATGTGGCTGCCCCAAGAGACCAAGACCAGCCTAAGATCCCACAAAGAGTTAGGAGCCCAGATGTAGCTGGAATCCAGGTTTCTAACCACCCAACTTGTGTTCCTGCCAACCAGTTGCTCAGCCATCCTGAAGCAAGGCCAGAACTGATTTCCCAGCTTCTGAGGAGGCTGTACCCTTGAGAGAGGCATTTGCAGCCAGCCCGTGAATGGGTATGCTCCCCTACCTGTACCAGGTCCATGCCCACGAACCACAGAAAGTTCCGGTGGCGCGCCAGCTGCCGGAGGTACTGGCCCAAGGAGATGCTGCCCGCCTCCTCGCCACCCACCAGCAGCTCTTCTTCACATAGGCTATGGGGCAGAGGAGAGTCAAGAACAGCCTAAGCTGGGCCAGGGCCATCTCCCACCCCGGGGAAGCCATCTATCAGCCAGGAGTCCCCATGGCAGTCACCCCGCAGAGTGCTGGCCACTTACCCGCCATCCACAGCCTCCTATGTTAATCTATAAAAGGTAGAAGGAATGATAACATCCTCACTGAAACAAAAGTTTTTTCTCCTGTAAAACCTATCAATGCTAAAACAAGCTTAATGACATAAAAACAATTTATTTCTAAATTTGGTTGGCTTATTTACTACATGTGTTCTAGGTATGGCATGTAGTGTTTTAAAAAGAGTCCTCAGGGACTTCTCTGGTGGTCCCGTGGTTAAGACGCTGCACTGCCAATGCAGGCGGCATGGTTTTGATCCTTGGTTGGGGAACTGAGACCCTACATACCCTGCAAAAATACAGATAGACGTAAGTGTTCTAAGCATTGTGCGTGCTTAATGCATGTGTAGTTGCTCAGTTGTGTCTGACTCTTTGTGACCCTATGGACTGTAGAATCGTCCATAGAATCTTCCAGGCAAGAATACTGGAGAGGGTTGCCATCTCCTACTCCTGGGAATCTTCCTGACCCAGGGATTGAAACCACGTCTCCTGTGTCTCCTGCACTGCAGGCAGATTCTTTACCCACTGAGCCATCAGGGAAGCCCACAGATGCCCTGAAGAACAGCCAAAAAAAAAAAAAAGATAAGAGCCCCCAGAGGAGCACCTTTCTTTCCTATCCTTGCTTTGCAGGTGAGGATGTGGCTGCCCCAAGAGACCAAGACCAGCCTAAGATCCCACAAAGAGTTAGGAGCCCAGATGTAGCTGGAATCCAGGTTTCTAACCACCCAACTTGTGTTCCTGCCAACCAGTTGCTCAGCCATCCTGAAGCAAGGCCAGAACTGATTTCCCAGCTTCTGAGGAGGCTGTACCCTTGAGAGAGGCATTTGCAGCCAGCCCGTGAATGGGTATGCTCCCCTACCTGTACCAGGTCCATGCCCACGAACCACAGAAAGTTCCGGTGGCGCGCCAGCTGCCGGAGGTACTGGCCCAAGGAGATGCTGCCCGCCTCCTCGCCACCCACCAGCAGCTCTTCTTCACATAGGCTATGGGGCAGAGGAGAGTCAAGAACAGCCTAAGCTGGGCCAGGGCCATCTCCCACCCCGGGGAAGCCATCTATCAGCCAGGAGTCCCCGCATGGCAGTCACCCCCGCAGAGTGCTGGCCACTTACCCGCCATCCACAGCCAGGGCTGGGCACCCTGGCTCCCTGCCGGCCGCCTCAACCCGCCGCCTCAGCAGCCGTGCAGCCCCCACAAAGCCCAGCCCGGAGCCAGTGGCCAGTGCCAGGCAGAAGGCGCGGAAGGAAGAGAAGTCCTCTTTGTTCCAGAAGGCGTAGGAGGCAAAAACAGACAGGGAGCCAGCCGCGCTGAAGAGGGAGCAGTAGAAGTTGAGGTGGGTGCGGTCGTGGGCCGAGAGGGCGAGGTCGGCCAGCAAGGCGTGGTGGTGAAGGTCCACGAGCGTCAGGAAGCCATCATAGAGGCACAGGCAGAGCAAGAACTGCACTCCAGCAGGCGCCCAGGGCACCCAGAACGCCAGGAACGACAACGCCAGCAGCGGCCCATGCCAGCCAAGAGCCCGCACCCGGGCCAGCACCACGGCCCTCGAGGAGAGCCCAGCGCCTGACCTGCCAGGGAGAGGGCGGCTGTTGGGAGATGCCCTGCAGCCTCGGCCGACCCCATTCCCTGCCTAAGCTCGGGAAACGAGATGGCCTCGCCAACGGCTGGCAGTGGTCTCCCTTTCTTTCCCCACACCAAACACAGAAGCAATCCTCCAGCCCTGGGGAGGAGGAGGTGGGAGAGGACCAGTTCTGAGCCGCAGCCAGGAAACAAACCCGGATTGGGAGCTAAGAAACCGACGGTCACTCAGCCAGCCGAAGAGAGGGTCATTGAGGCTGTTCCAGAGGAGAAACACCGTCTGTGGGCAGAGGGGAGATGGGCAGGTGGGATCCAGGCAGCCTCCTTTCCAGGGCTTTCTCTCCAGGACTTACCCCACCCCAGCCTGCTCGCCACCCTTCAAAATGATGCCAGCTCTCTTGCCAGCAAGACTTTGCTCAGGTCAGACCCTCTGCCATAACCCACAGCCACTGCCCCCATAAAACTCCCACCATCCAGGGCCAGCTAGTGAATGTATCCAGCTGATAAATACACATGGATATGTTACATTATAATTGTGTATGCAGTGCCTGGCTCGCAGAACAGTGGATAGGAGAGTTGGAATAAACCCCACTGAGGCCTCCAGCTCCAACTTTTCTTACTGAATCTTGGCGGGCAACTCAGCTTGCCCCCTGCTCCTGACTGGGACCTAGCCTTGCCACCTGCCCAGCTCCCACCCCGGCTGGCTGCCCCAGTGCTGGCCTACCTCTCCGACCCAGAAGGCAGCTTTGTTGATCTTGTACACTGAGACAAAGGTGTCCACGTAGTAAAGCAGGAACACGTTGTGCAGGACGGAGACAAAGAGTGCCAGAGAGCCGTAGACCACGGCCGTGGGCAGGCCCAGCAGCCAGGCCCAGGGCCGGCCTAGCCTCATGGCGGCCAGCCCGGCCTCAGCCCCAAGAGCACCGAGGCATGCTCATGGTCACAGGCAGTCTGGCCATCTCTGTCCCTGGAGAAGAAGGAGTCGGTCAGCTGCAGGGATCAGAGCCAGGCCTGCTCCTAACCCCAGACCTCTAAGTCATCTCACTGGGAGAAAGTTTGCACGTAAAACAAAACTGGGGGCCTGCCAATGGGAATCGCCAGCTAAAACAATGCTGGACTAGATACCACTGCTGGGAAGTAACCCAAGGAAACTGATAAAGCCGTGGGAAGAGAAAACAGACAGCCAACAAGTGCGGAGTCAGGTCGTGTGCTAGGGCGCTCTGCTCAGCATCTTCTCTCAGCCATACTCCCCAGCCTGACAGGCTCGGGCCTGCGCACACACTGGGCCCACAGGAGGACCTCGGGCAAGCGAGTCAACCCCGGCAGTTTTCTCTTCTGTAAAAGGGAAAAGTGGACAATCATAGCTACTCAGAGGAATGTAAGGATCAAATGAGGTAACTCACAGAAAGTGCTCAATAAATGGATGGTGGTGGTATCATCATCTTTATAAAAAAAAAAAAAAAATGTTTACAGCACCATTACAAGATTATAGGAGAGAAACCCCAAGCTCAGAGATGGTAAGTCATTTGCCCAACGTCATACAGCAAAAAAAGGAGCTGATTTGAAACCTGGCGTGTCTGGCTCCAAAGCCTTTTTTACCGCTTGACCTTCCAAACTGGGCTCCTTTGGGCTGCTGGGTAAAATGGAGAGTTGGAATAAACCCCACTGAGGCCTCCAGCTCCAACTTTTCTTACTGAATCTTGGCGGGCAACTCAGCTTGCCCCCTGCTCCTGACTGGGACCTAGCCTTGCCACCTGCCCAGCTCCCACCCCGGCTGGCTGCCCCAGTGCTGGCCTACCTCTCCGACCCAGAAGGCAGCTTTGTTGATCTTGTACACTGAGACAAAGGTGTCCACGTAGTAAAGCAGGAACACGTTGTGCAGGACGGAGACAAAGAGTGCCAGAGAGCCGTAGACCACGGCCGTGGGCAGGCCCAGCAGCCAGGCCCAGGGCCGGCCTAGCCTCATGGCGGCCAGCCCGGCCTCAGCCCCAAGAGCACCGAGGCATGCTCATGGTCACAGGCAGTCTGGCCATCTCTGTCCCTGGAGAAGAAGGAGTCGGTCAGCTGCAGGGATCAGAGCCAGGCCTGCTCCTAACCCCAGACCTCTAAGTCATCTCACTGGGAGAAAGTTTGCACGTAAAACAAAACTGGGGGCCTGCCAATGGGAATCGCCAGCTAAAACAATGCTGGACTAGATACCACTGCTGGGAAGTAACCCAAGGAAACTGATAAAGCCGTGGGAAGAGAAAACAGACAGCCAACAAGTGCGGAGTCAGGTCGTGTGCTAGGGCGCTCTGCTCAGCATCTTCTCTCAGCCATACTCCCCAGCCTGACAGGCTCGGGCCTGCGCACACACTGGGCCCACAGGAGGACCTCGGGCAAGCGAGTCAACCCCGGCAGTTTTCTCTTCTGTAAAAGGGAAAAGTGGACAATCATAGCTACTCAGAGGAATGTAAGGATCAAATGAGGTAACTCACAGAAAGTGCTCAATAAATGGATGGTGGTGGTATCATCATCTTTATAAAAAAAAAAAAAAAATGTTTACAGCACCATTACAAGATTATAGGAGAGAAACCCCAAGCTCAGAGATGGTAAGTCATTTGCCCAACGTCATACAGCAAAAAAAGGAGCTGATTTGAAACCTGGCGTGTCTGGCTCCAAAGCCTTTTTTACCGCTTGACCTTCCAAACTGGGCTCCTTTGGGCTGCTGGGTAAAATGGAGAGACCTGCTGTGATGTCAGGTTTCATAGAGATAAGGAGGCATAGAGTCCACAATGGCTTACGCCCTTTGATTCCAGAAATTCCATCTGAAGGTACTAAACCCAAGGGAACATGTACAGAGCTGTTCGTGGCAGCAACATTCAAAAACAGCCCAAAGTTGGAGACAGCCCAGGAACACAACAAAGGGACTGGCTCAACAAGTCCAATGTTCTTCACAAGGTCAAGTACATGGGCAATGTCAACGCATGGGATAGAAACTCAAGGACATGTTACAGAAGGAGAGAACAAAGGAGAACACGAGTGTCTATGCCCAACCAGGCCAGGCCAACTCGCACACAGAGACAGCAGGCTAGACTGATCATGGGTGAAAAAGGAAATAAAAATCCAACTCTTTTTTTTTTTTTTTCCCCCAGGGGACCTTCTTAAAACGTTGATTTTGCCTCCGAAAGTACGGCGAGGAATCTGAGAGCCTGCACTTCTAGCAGGCCCCCAGGTGGCACCCATGCAGCTGGGCCATGACCACACTTGAAGCAGCCAGGCATTAAGTCTCTTTTTTTAGATTCAGAGTTGTTGTTCTCTTTTCGGAAAAATAATCCCATCTGTGCTTGTCTGACCCCCAGAGGGAGGTGATGGGGGCTTTCTTCTCTCAAACTCCCCGTATCGAGTTGAATGAGCTCAAAAGAAATAAGTTCAAGTCCTAACCCCCAGCACCTGTGAGTGGCGATCTTACTTGGAAATAGGATCTTTGCAGATGAAACCAAATTAAGATGAGGTCATGCTGAATTGAGGTGGGCCCTAACCTACTAACAAGGGCTGCCCAGGTGGCGCTACTGGTAAGAATGCACCTGCTGATGCAGGAGACGTAGTTCAGTCCCTGGGTTGGGAAGATCCCTGGAGGTGGGCATGGCAGCCCACTCCAGTATTCTTGCCCGAGAAATCCCATGAAAAGAGGAGCCTGGCGGGTTATAAGTCCATGGGGGTCACAAAGAGTCAGACAGACTGAGGTGACTTAGCACACCCGCACGCTAACCTAGTGACTGCTGTCTTCATAAGGAGAAGGAAATATGGACACAGGCACACACAAGCGAAGACAGCCATGTGCAGATAAAGGCAGAAATCTGAGTGATGCAGCTATAAGCCAAAAACCTCTAAGTACTCCAGGCAAGCACCAAAAGCGAGGGCTTACGCCTTTGATTCCAGAAATTCCATCTGAAGGTACTAAACCCAAGGGAACATGTACAGAGCTGTTCGTGGCAGCAACATTCAAAAACAGCCCAAAGTTGGAGACAGCCCAGGAACACAACAAAGGGACTGGCTCAACAAGTCCAATGTTCTTCACAAGGTCAAGTACATGGGCAATGTCAACGCATGGGATAGAAACTCAAGGACATGTTACAGAAGGAGAGAACAAAGGAGAACACGAGTGTCTATGCCCAACCAGGCCAGGCCAACTCGCACACAGAGACAGCAGGCTAGACTGATCATGGGTGAAAAAGGAAATAAAAATCCAACTCTTTTTTTTTTTTTTTCCCCCAGGGGACCTTCTTAAAACGTTGATTTTGCCTCCGAAAGTACGGCGAGGAATCTGAGAGCCTGCACTTCTAGCAGGCCCCCAGGTGGCACCCATGCAGCTGGGCCATGACCACACTTGAAGCAGCCAGGCATTAAGTCTCTTTTTTTAGATTCAGAGTTGTTGTTCTCTTTTCGGAAAAATAATCCCATCTGTGCTTGTCTGACCCCCAGAGGGAGGTGATGGGGGCTTTCTTCTCTCAAACTCCCCGTATCGAGTTGAATGAGCTCAAAAGAAATAAGTTCAAGTCCTAACCCCCAGCACCTGTGAGTGGCGATCTTACTTGGAAATAGGATCTTTGCAGATGAAACCAAATTAAGATGAGGTCATGCTGAATTGAGGGGGGCCCCTAACCTACTAACAAGGGCTGCCCAGGTGGCGCTACTGGTAAGAATGCACCTGCTGATGCAGGAGACGTAGTTCAGTCCCTGGGTTGGGAAGATCCCTGGAGGTGGGCATGGCAGCCCACTCCAGTATTCTTGCCCGAGAAATCCCATGAAAAGAGGAGCCTGGCGGGTTATAAGTCCATGGGGGTCACAAAGAGTCAGACAGACTGAGGTGACTTAGCACACCCGCACGCTAACCTAGTGACTGCTGTCTTCATAAGGAGAAGGAAATATGGACACAGGCACACACAAAGCGAAGACAGCCATGTGCAGATAAAGGCAGAAATCTGAGTGATGCAGCTATAAGCCAAAAACCTCTAAGTACTCCAGGCAAGCACCAAAAGCAGGGCAGAGGCAAGCAAGGATTCTTTCCTAGAGGCTCCCTCCAGAGGGCGCATGACTCTGCTGATGTCCCCATGCTGGACCTCACCCTCCAAGAACCTTGAGGTTTTCAGTTTGTGGCAGCTTGTCCCAGCTGCCCTAAAACACATGCACCTCCTCAGGCGCGATTTCCTCTTTGAATCCTTGTGACCCAAGCCTACCCACAGGCCTCATTTACATGTCCGCATGCTTACACGCACCTGTGCACAACAGAAACTCCTCTTTCCCTATCAGTCAGGCCCCGAAGAACCAACTCAGTCCCAGTCCCTAAGAGGTGATTTCCCTCGGGCCCTGTTCTTGTCCCATGAGCCACCAGGGTTCCGCTTCCCTGCCCAACCTTCAAGGGCCTCTGTAGTCTGGCCTTTCCCGGCCAGTACAGCCCAGCCTCCGTGCACAGGGAAGCCTGGTGTGCTGCAGTCTATGGGGTGGAAAAGAGCTGGACACAACTAAGTGACAAACAACAAAAACAAGGCTTCAGAGACTAAGACCTCTGACCTTGCTTCTAACCTGCCTGGACTTAACACCTTAGACAAACTAGGGGACACACCTTGACATTGTTGAGCCCCTACACCAAGCCCCATGCTTAACATTCCAAGTTTTACAGGACAAAAACAGCATTAACCTGAAACTAAAACTGCAGTTTGCTCACAGACTGATGATATCAGTTTACATACAGGGCTTATAATCTTATAATTGGGAAAACCTTAACTGTAATTTTGGGACATCAGATGTGCTGTTTCATGGAAGTTCCCAGTGCTGTTTGAGTCTGGACATTAGTTAAAACCCAATTTGGGACTCATGTTGATGTCTGGCAGAAAACAGCAAAATTCGGTAAAGCAATTATCCTTCAACTTAAAAAATAAATTAATTAAAAAACAATTTGGTGATGTATCCTCTGCTAGTTTCTACTTCTCTTTTCATGTTAGTATATTGAAAGTAAGCTAGATAATTCTCTAATAAATATGGGTATTATTTATTTGTATATTACGAGTGGCTTATTCTGTTAACAAATCCTTTGAACCTGAGATGAAAGTGAAAACTTTCAGCAAAACACCACCCTCATTCCACCCCCACAGAAAACAACAGCCCTGCCTCTCTGGGGGAGGAAGAGTTTGGGGCCCACACCAGCCTAGTTGTACACCCTGGCTGAGATATCCTGAGATCTGCAAGCAACTCCACCCTCACCTTGACACCTCGTGAGCGAGCCTGTGGGCTGCACCAAAGCTCATCCCCCACAATGCCAGCTGGTAGGGTCCCGGTCCTGAGGCCTTGAGCCAGTCACTCACGCTCCCTGGACCTCAGTCTCCTCATCTATAAAGTGGGAATGACAATGCCAACCTCTTTAGATAGCTGAAATGGGGGGCTGAAATGCAAAAGATATATAAAGCACCAAGTCTCATGCCTAGCACTTAGAAGACCCTCAGTAATATGTAGCTATTCTTTGTCTCTTTCCTGTCTCTGAAGTTTGGCTTTATGATCTTTAAAGGGTTTCAGTCAGTGTCTTCTGCCAAACCCACAACTGAAGTGTGGTGCCCCAAGGACCAAAGAAGGATAGGAACAAGGAGGGTCTTGGAATGCGAGATAAACCAGATCCTTATTGTCCTTCCCTTCCCCAGGCTATAGTACACCACCCAGTCCTTAAGACCCCTATGCCACTTCTTGGACTCTACTGTCTTCCCCTCAGGCTGTAGTCACTACCCCACCCAGTACACCATCCAATCAGCAATGACCCTTAAGACCCCCATGCCACTCCTTAGACCCTAGCTATAAAAGGAAGCACAGACGCCTGCTTAAGGCTGGTTCTTCTTTGAGCTGACCCTCTGTTCTGATAGCGTTGGTTCTCCTTTAGCCGGCCCACTGTTCCAGCAGCAACTCTCCCTTTCTCCACTCTAATAAACTTTACTTTCTTTTCACTCTACCTCATGTCTGGAAATTCTTTTCCAACCCGTGCACAGATCTCAACATGAAGCTGTCTTTTCAGCATGCAACACTCATGCTTCTCACTGTCTGGTATATCACGCCATCTTTCAAATTCTTTTTTAAACCTAGTTCATGCTGTTCTTCCACTTAAAACACCCTAGATGTAACTACATACCAGTCCTCAGGCATATAAGATATGCCTGGTTTTAACACCTATCATCATGAATCCTTACCACTTACTACTATTTCTAGCTTTATCTTGTAAGTGAAGAAACCAACGCTTTGAAGGTTAAGTAACTGGCCCAAATCACAGAGCTATTAAGTGTTGGAGCCAAAATTCAAAACAGGTGACTTGGAGTTTAAAAAAAAAAAAAAAAGAAAGAAAAATAGGGCTTCCCTGATACTCCAGTGGGTAGAGTCTGCCTTGCAGTGCAAGGGGCACCAGTTCGATCCCTGGCCTGGGAAGATCCCACGGTGTGTCTAATTACAAATCAGCGCTCTGGAGCACATGTACCCAGAGCCAGTGCTCTGCAACGAGAGGCCACTGCAACAGGAGGCCCACACAGTCCAAAGAATAAAGACGGATGAAAATAAATAAATACAAAACCAATAAAAGAGCCTAAAATTAAAAAAAAAAAAAAAAAAAAAACCTCACCATTTCTCACGTCACTTTACCCACTGCCCACCACAATCATATCAAACCCTGTTTATTCAAGAAAGCCCCCCCGCTCCGCCAGAAAAAAAGAAAGGCTCAAGTCAGTGGCACAAACCTTCCCAAGAGCACCAATTTAGGTGTTATCTTCCCTTTTCAGGTCGCTTGGTTCTGTATCTGGATTCAGATGCCTTTCTTTTTTTTAGATGTCATCAATTATAATTTTTTTAAAGAAAATATTTTCATGGCATCTCTATCAGTACACTCAGCTTCCCCAGAGAGCTAAATTTAGAGGAAATTATAGGTACCTGGAATCTAACCCTCCTCCAACCCCTGAGCTCTTTACAGGCATAGCCAGGTCAAACTACGCCCTGATTTCTACCTCCAGCCTCCACCAGGCTCCTAAACCACATATCAGCCTTTTCATTAATACCTAGTGGGTCAATTTTCCCCTAAAAGGCCAATATGGACATCCCTAGACCAAGTGAAAAGAAGCTGCCATAGGAGGAGCGTCACCCCCAGATCCCACTGTCCCCCTTGGCTCTACATTCAGCTTGGCTGTGGAAATCAGAAAGAGGCAACCTGGAGAAGCTTGATGGGAAACACTGACCTCAAAGCAACAGGTGAACAAAGAGGAATAGTGATAATAACAAAATGTAACATGTATTAAGCTTTCACCATGTGCTAAGGAAAGTTGATACACTATGGGAAGAGAGCTCAGAGCAGAGAGACACCAGATAAGAAGGGCTTGGAAACCAAACACAAAATCCTATCCTGAGGACAAGAGGAGGCAGCTGGGGGCCACTGGGGGTGGCCAGGTAACAGAATAAGATGTTTAAAAGGAGCCCCCAGCATGGTGCAAAAATTCTCCCCTCTTCACCCCATCAGGCTTCTGGGAGATACCTAGAAAAGGATGGAAACAGGAGTAAATCCCTGATATTTGAACCAGTAAATTGGGTTGGGTGCTGATACATTTAGTAGAGGAAAGCAAGACAGCCAGACAGGGCCTCTGGGGTAAGAGGCTTCAGAAGGAGGGTGGGTGTTTGCTTCCAATTCCCTTCAGAAGAACTCAAGACAGTATGAGAAACAATTTGTATGGAGGGAAAAAAATCTACTAATAAGCATATTTTTGAATTGGGAGTTGTGGGTCAAGTCTGAACTTTATGACTAACTAGCTATTCACTAACTAGTAGTCACTCAATCATGTCCGACTTTTTGTGACCCTATGAGCTGTAGCCCACAAGGCTCTGTCCATGAAATGCTTTAGGCAAGAATACAGGAATGAAATGGTCAAAAAAAAAAAAAAAAAGAAAAAAAAAATACAGGAATGGGTTGCCATGCCCTCCTCCAAGGGATTTCCCTGACCCAGGGATTGAACCTGGCCTTCTGCATTACAAGCAGACTTTTTACAGTCTGAGACAACAGGGAAGCCCCTTACATCTGCAAAGTGGGAGAAAATTCCATTCCCTGTCTGTGCCAGGTCAAACTACGGATTTCTCCTAAAGGCCAACATATCAGCCTTTTCATTAATACCTAGTGGGTCAATTTTCCCCTAAAAGGCCAATATGGACATCCCTAGACCAAGTGAAAAGAAGCTGCCATAGGAGGAGCGTCACCCCCAGATCCCACTGTCCCCCTTGGCTCTACATTCAGCTTGGCTGTGGAAATCAGAAAGAGGCAACCTGGAGAAGCTTGATGGGAAACACTGACCTCAAAGCAACAGGTGAACAAAGAGGAATAGTGATAATAACAAAATGTAACATGTATTAAGCTTTCACCATGTGCTAAGGAAAGTTGATACACTATGGGAAGAGAGCTCAGAGCAGAGAGACACCAGATAAGAAGGGCTTGGAAACCAAACACAAAATCCTATCCTGAGGACAAGAGGAGGCAGCTGGGGGCCACTGGGGGTGGCCAGGTAACAGAATAAGATGTTTAAAAGGAGCCCCCAGCATGGTGCAAAAATTCTCCCCTCTTCACCCCATCAGGCTTCTGGGAGATACCTAGAAAAGGATGGAAACAGGAGTAAATCCCTGATATTTGAACCAGTAAATTGGGTTGGGTGCTGATACATTTAGTAGAGGAAAGCAAGACAGCCAGACAGGGCCTCTGGGGTAAGAGGCTTCAGAAGGAGGGTGGGTGTTTGCTTCCAATTCCCTTCAGAAGAACTCAAGACAGTATGAGAAACAATTTGTATGGAGGGGAAAAAAAATCTACTAATAAGCATATTTTTGAATTGGGAGTTGTGGGTCAAGTCTGAACTTTATGACTAACTAGCTATTCACTAACTAGTAGTCACTCAATCATGTCCGACTTTTTGTGACCCTATGAGCTGTAGCCCACAAGGCTCTGTCCATGAAATGCTTTAGGCAAGAATACAGGAATGAAATGGTCAAAAAAAAAAAAAAAAAAGGAAAAAAAAAATACAGGAATGGGTTGCCATGCCCTCCTCCAAGGGATTTCCCTGACCCAGGGATTGAACCTGGCCTTCTGCATTACAAGCAGACTTTTTACAGTCTGAGACAACAGGGAAGCCCCTTACATCTGCAAAGTGGGAGAAAATTCCATTCCCTGTCTGTCCCAAGGGTATCAAATGAATGTGAAAGGTATAATACCCTATGCAAATATTAGGTGTGTCTTTCTTTTTCCCCAACAAGCTTGTGACCTTTGAATTGTCTCGAGTTTCCTGTTTCTCTGTCCCTCTGTCTCCCAGTTCAGTCGTCCCACAGCAGGACCAGCCCTGGCAGAGCCCTTGGGGAGGCCCACCTAGAACGGGCACCCACTTTCCAGGCAGTGACAAATGGGCCCATCCTCTTTCTTGGGCTGGAAATGAATTTCACCCTATTGAGGGCTAAGACCTTTTCCCTTTCCCTCCCACCACAGGTTACTACAGCAGCACTGGAGGGTCAGTAACTTCACCCCAAGACCATCCACTCCTTCTAAGTCAAAGGAGTCTGAGATCAACCACGGGGTGTACTCCATAACTGGTGCTGAACCATGTGGTGGTTTTCTAGCCTGTCTGCACATTAAAATCACCTGAGGAGCTGCTCAGTCACACCAAGGTCCAAGCCTCACCCCTGACCAATTAAATAAACTGGAATTTCTAGGGATGGAACCCAGTATCGGTGTTCTTTTAAAGCTCCCAAGTAAGTTCCACTACGCCACCAGGGTTAAAGCCCATTATTAATAAAATGGATCCCGGCCCGCTGCGTCCTGTGACTCTAGGGAGTCTCCGCTGCAAGAATTCCATCCTCACCCCCTTGAGCCCAAGCTTTCCCATCCTGACCCAAGCACTTTCTCAATCCACAGCCAGATGATTTCAGGGACCCCCAAAGACAGCTCCCAGGACTCCTAGAGCAGACAGCACTCCTGTCCCCCTCGGGTGTGTCCTTTGGGTCTGGCCCCCAATCCGGCCCGCTGCCCACGAGCCCCGGGCGCGGGCCAGCCGCTCACCGCAATTGTGGCACGCGAAGCCTAATCCCACAGCTGCCCGGAGCCAGGTGCCAGCCAGTGCGCCTGCGCCCGGGCCGCCAGCAGCTTCTCCAGCCTCTTCTTCCGTCGCTGTCCAGCGATTGGCTCCACGCGGCTCCCGGGACCACAGTTTAGGCAGGTGCTCGCGCCCGAGGCTGCCGCCGCCATATTTGTTATGGGCCCTTGCCCTTAGAGACCAAATAGAGGATGTGTGCGCTACCGAAAAAGAGGCAGGTTGCCGGGATTCCTAACTAGCTCACCCCCTCCCTCTCACCCTCACAAAGTCTTAATGTCTGTTCAGTTCAAATCAACAGTTGTTTTTATGAGAGCTTCCCATTCTCTCCACCATCCTTCTTTACTATAATTTAAAGAACAAAGAGAGCTCAGCACCTTGCTTCAAGCCTGTGGTGTGACTAGGTGCACAGCTGAGACAGATAAGGAGAGGACAGAGGCACGACCTGGAACTCCCTGATGCTGGATCGTGAGCCTCTCAAGAGTGGACATGCCCATCTTGAGCTATGGGCACCAAGGTTCAGATCACAAGCACCAGATCCTGAGAGAGTAGCCAAGCAGCCCAACCTCATCGTATTTTTTATAGTAATAGTAAAATCGGGCTTACCGGGTGGCACTAGTGGTAACGAACCCACCTGCAAATGCAGGAGACCAAAGAGACATGGGTTCCATCTCCAGGCCGGGAAGATACCCTGGAGGAGGAAGTGGCAACTCCCTGGAGAACTCCACCAACAGAGGAACCTGGCAGGACAGAAGCAACTTAACATGCATGTACAATAGTAAACTACAAGGCTACTGAGCTCTTAGAATGTGCCCTGTGCTATGTTAAGCACTCTACATGCTTTATCTTCTTCAGTCCTCACACTGTCATCCCTGGAAGGTAGGTCCTATTATCCCATTTTACAGATGAGGAAACTGAGGTGGAGATTCAATGACTTTCACACAGCAAGAAAGTGGCCCAGACAAGTTGGAACCCAGATCTCCTGACTCTTTGAAGAGGAGTCATTCATCTTCCTACCCCTGCCCAGGACCTGAAAGTCAACTTTTGTTTTGCTCAGTCTAACCTGATGAGGGTTTCCCATGTCTTCTCCCAACGGGCCTGTGAGCCTGGTTAGGTTTTTAGGCAATCAGACAGCACAGACTCCAGACCTTCCATCTCCCTACCCTGGGATTTGGGGCAGTGATCATGGCTTTTGACTTCTGGGGACCAGTTTCCTGGCTCCACAACTTCTTTCATAGGAACGCTCATTTTGCGAGTCTCTGTTTTACCCCTTAGAGGGGATTTTGTGGGCATTATATGAGAAATAGGGGTGTAAGAGTCTTGTTGTCAACAGTAGCATCCTCACCCTCCATCCTGACAACCTGCAAAACGCCTGCCCACTACAAACGGTCCAGCATGGGAGATTAGGTGTCTGGGGGTGGAGTGTCTTCAACCAGTTCCTAGAATGCCCCAGAAAAGCCCTCATGACTAGGAGGGCTTCCATTTCTCTCCCACAGCTACCCCTTTTCCTCATCTATGCTCTCCTGGCTGTGAGACAGAAGGCAAGAGGCCAGCATGCAACCAGGAGTCTGACACACTAGGTCCTCCAGAAACTGATAAATTCTTCCATCTCTGATTAGTATGCACCTTTATTTCAAAGCAAACCTGAATCTTTGCTTAGCCCTCCCGGGGTATCTGGTTAGGGAACTGAAGAATGGAGTGAACTGCCAAGGGGTAAGAACTGGATGTGATCTTATAGGAAAGACTTTGGGCCCTGTATTACACTGAATGCCCCATAGTGACACTCTTGAGTTTCCTCAGCCTCTGATTTTATAGACAATGTAGTCAATTACTGTTTTGTGTCAGCACCAGGCTTGTGACTATCTCTGATGTCCCTTCGCAGTTGTCAAACGCAGAGATAACTGGGAAGGGATGAGCGGTGCCCCTGCAGATCATCCTGCCCGCCCTTCTGAGTTGTATCAGAGTCCTTGGAGCATGGGAAACAGATACACACTCTCCCCGAAATTCTCTCCTCCCTTGGCTTCCAACCTCTCTGATCTAGATTCCAGCATGTTCTCCTCCCACCTAACAACGCCTCAGCCTCTTCCCTGGGGCACTTATTTCCAGGGCTTTCTTGGTCAGAGAGAGAGCCCCCCAAATTTCCATTTTCAATACTCTTTTCATGTAATACTACATGGGATAAGAGGGACTTCAAAACCAAGATTGCCTGTTGATGGGAATATAAACTGATGCAGGTACTATGGAAAACTGTACAGAAGTTTCTCAAAAAAAAAATAAGACGAGAACTACCATATGACCCAGCATAAATACTCTGGGTATTTTTTTGAAAAAAGTGGAAACACTAATTTGAAAAGATACATGCACCCCAACGTTCATAGCAGCATTACTTACAATTGACAAGATATGGAAGCAACCTAAATGCTCATCAACAAATGAAGAACACGTGAGCCTATGCTGTGTGCTTAGTTGCCCAGTTGTGTCTGACTGTTTTCGACACTTTGGACACTAGCCTGCAGGTTCCTCTGTCCATGGGATTTTCTAGGCAAGAATCCTGGAATAGGTTGCCATTTCCTCCTGTAGGAGATCTTCCTCACCCAGAGATTGAACTCCGGGCTCCTGGGAGGATTCTTTACCTACTGAGCTATTGGGAAAGCCCCACCCCCCACCCCCGCTCAACACACACAGACACACACACACACACACAGATATTTTAAAAAAAGAATGAAATATTTGTAACAACACGAATAAACTCGGAGGTACTATGCTAAGTGTATTAAGTCAGACAAAGACAAATACTCTAATGATTTCATTTATATGTGGAATCTAAAAATAAAACAAACTAGTGCTTATATCAAAAAAGACTCAGGGGGTGGCGACCTCATCTAAACCCCAGCGCGCAAATGCGCAGGCACACGACCTTCATGGGCGGGGCTCAGGCGGTGGCGCCGGGGAACTGGTGGCTGGCACGTCGCCGGTTGGCCCGGCCCCGCCTCCATACGCACGGAGAAAACGAGGGAAATTCAATTCCTGGCAGAATTATGAGGAACCCAATCTCAGGCGTCATGAAGGCGTCCCGAGTTTTTGCGGAAGCTGGGGCCTTAAGCCCAGAGCAGACTACCAGTTACCTGAGAATTTAATGTATCATTTCAGCCAATGTTGAGCACTCAGCTTTCTGTTCGAAGTAATTTAAAATTGTTGCTGAAATATATTAACATATAAAAGATATGTGAAGGAGGCCAAAGAAGCAACTAAGAATGGAGATCTGGAAGAAGCACTTAAACTTTTCAACTTGGCAAAGAACATTTTTCCCAATGAAAAGGTGATGAGCAGAATCCAAAAAATACAGGAAGCCTTGGAGGAGTTGGCAAAACAGGGAGATGATGAATTCATAGATGTGTGCAACACTGGCCTGCTGCTTTATCAAGAACTGCACAACCAGCTGTATGAGTACCAGAAGGAAGGTGTAGCTTTCCTCTATAGCCTGTACAGGGATGGAAGGAGAGGTGGTATTCTGGCAGATGACAAGGGATTAGGAAAGACTGTCCAGATCATTGCTTTACTTTTTGATATGTTTGACGCTTCACTTATGAACCGTGTGCTTCTGATCATGCCAACCAGTCTCATCAACACGTGGCTAAGAGAATTTGTCAAGTGGACTCCAGGAATGAGAGTCAAAACCTTTCATGGTCCTAGCAAAGATGAATGTACCAGGAACCTCAGTCGGATTCAGCAAAGGAACGGTGTCATTATCACCACATACCAAATGTTAATCGATAATTGGCAGCAACTTTCCACCTTGAATGGCCAAGAGTTTTTGTGGGACTATGTCATCCCTGATGAAGCACATAAAATAAAAACCTCATCTACGAAGTCAGCAATATTTGCTCATGCGATCCCTGCCAGTAATCGCATCCTCCTCACAGGAACGCAGATCCAGAATAATTTACAAGAACTGTGGTTCCTGTTTGATTTTGCTTGTCAAGGGTCCCTGCTAGGTACATTAAAAACTTTTTAAATGGAGTATGAAAATCCTATTACTATAGCAAGAGAGAAGGATGCTACTCCAGGGAAAAACTAACATACGCCCGGGATTTGGCAGAATTATGAGGAACCCAATCTCAGGCGTCATGAAGGCGTCCCGAGTTTTTGCGGAAGCTGGGGCCTTAAGCCCAGAGCAGACTACCAGTTACCTGAGAATTTAATGTATCATTTCAGCCAATGTTGAGCACTCAGCTTTCTGTTCGAAGTAATTTAAAATTGTTGCTGAAATATATTAACATATAAAAGATATGTGAAGGAGGCCAAAGAAGCAACTAAGAATGGAGATCTGGAAGAAGCACTTAAACTTTTCAACTTGGCAAAGAACATTTTTCCCAATGAAAAGGTGATGAGCAGAATCCAAAAAATACAGGAAGCCTTGGAGGAGTTGGCAAAACAGGGAGATGATGAATTCATAGATGTGTGCAACACTGGCCTGCTGCTTTATCAAGAACTGCACAACCAGCTGTATGAGTACCAGAAGGAAGGTGTAGCTTTCCTCTATAGCCTGTACAGGGATGGAAGGAGAGGTGGTATTCTGGCAGATGACAAGGGATTAGGAAAGACTGTCCAGATCATTGCTTTACTTTTTGATATGTTTGACGCTTCACTTATGAACCGTGTGCTTCTGATCATGCCAACCAGTCTCATCAACACGTGGCTAAGAGAATTTGTCAAGTGGACTCCAGGAATGAGAGTCAAAACCTTTCATGGTCCTAGCAAAGATGAATGTACCAGGAACCTCAGTCGGATTCAGCAAAGGAACGGTGTCATTATCACCACATACCAAATGTTAATCGATAATTGGCAGCAACTTTCCACCTTGAATGGCCAAGAGTTTTTGTGGGACTATGTCATCCCTGATGAAGCACATAAAATAAAAACCTCATCTACGAAGTCAGCAATATTTGCTCATGCGATCCCTGCCAGTAATCGCATCCTCCTCACAGGAACGCAGATCCAGAATAATTTACAAGAACTGTGGTTCCTGTTTGATTTTGCTTGTCAAGGGTCCCTGCTAGGTACATTAAAAACTTTTTAAATGGAGTATGAAAATCCTATTACTATAGCAAGAGAGAAGGATGCTACTCCAGGGGAAAAAGCTTTGGGAATCAAAATATCTGAAAACTTGATGGCAATCATAAAGCCCTATTTTCTCAGGAGGACTAAAGAAGAGGTACAGAAGAAAAAGTCAAGCAACCCAGAGGTCCAGGTTAGTGAAAAGAGCCCAGATGTTGGTGCCATATGTGAAATGCCTTCCCTTTCCAGGAAAAATGATGTAATTATTTGGATATGTCTTGTACTTTTACAAAAGGAAATATACAGGAAATTCGTGTCTCTAGATCATATCAAGGAGTTTTTAATGGAGACGCGCTCACCTCTGGCTGAGCTAGGTGTCTTAAAGCTCTGTGATCATCCTAGGTTGCTGTCTGCACGGGCTTGTGATTTGCCGAATGTAGGAGCTGCCAGATTCTCTGTTCAAGATGGAATTGAAGGGGAAGATTCCTCAGATATGGACCATATTGATCAAATAAGTGATGATACTCTGATGGAAGAATCTGGAAAAATGGTATTTCTAATGAACCTGCTTAAGAGACTGCGAGATGAAGGGCATCAAACTCTGGTGTTTTCCCAGTCAAGGCAAATTCTAAACATCACTGAACATCTCTTAAAGAATAGGCACTTTAAGATACTGCAAATTGATGGAACAGTTACTCATCTTGTGGAACAGGAAAAAATAATAAGCTTATTCCAGCAAAATAAAGATTACTCTGTTTTTCTGCTTACCACTCAAGTAGGTGGTGTTGGCTTAACATTAACTGCAGCAAGCAGAGTGGTCATCTTTGACCCTAGCTGGAATCCTGCAACTGATGCTCAAGCTGTGGATAGAGTTTATCAAAGTGGACAAAAAGAAAATGTTGTCGTTTATAAGCTCATCACTTGTGGAACTGTAGAGGAAAAAATATACAGGAGACAAGTTTTCAAGGACTCATTAATAAGACAAACTATTGGTGATAAGAAGAACCCTTTCTGATATTTTAGTAAACAAGAATTGAGAGATCTCTTTACAATTGAGGATTTTCAGAACTCTGCAACCCAGCTGCAGCTTCAGTCTTTGCATGCTGCTCAGAGATCTGATAAGAACCTAGATGAACATATTGCCTTTCTGCACTCTTTGAGGGTAGTTGGAATCTCAGACCATGATTTGATGTACACACGTGGTCTGTCTGTTAAAGAAGAGCTTGATGTGATTGAAGACTCTGACTACATTCAACAAAGGGTTCAGAAAGCTCAATTCCTTGTTGAATTTGAATCTCAAAATACAGAGCTCTTAATGGAAAGACAAAAAACAGGAAACAAGGGTATCTGCCTGAGAGAACCTGTATTTCAAACAAAGAAACGTCCTGAATTAAATAAACCACAGCCTCGGCCTTCATCTCTTCTACCTACTTATCACACCCAGGAAGAAGAAATCAGTTCCCAAATGGCCAGCATAATCATCGATGATCTACACAAAGAAGGTGAGAAAAATCTCTTTGGGATCAAGATGAACGATACCATCCCACAAGATGGTAGGCACCCATGTGCAAGTACATTTGATGCTGATTTTGTAGCTACTTTACCCAAGGGGTGTGAAGATGTAGAAGAGATTTGCACTGACTCTGCAGACAATGGACAAAATCTTTCCAGTCAATCTTTGGAGCATGTAGACAAAGAAGATAGCTTGTGTGACTCTGCAGCTAATTCCAGAGCAGAGTCATTTCATAGCAAAGCATGTCTCAATGTGGATCTTTCTGAGGGAGATGATGATTCAGAAGAATCTGTAGTTAATGTGAAAGACAGAAGAAAAGCTAGAATGATTGATTCAGATGTTGAAGATGAACATACTTTTAAAGCTATTTCAAGGATAAACCCATTCAACACATCTCCCTTCCCATTTTTATCAATTTGATGCTTCAACTCCCAAACATGAACATCAGTTCACCAGGAAGGTTCTTTTCACCTAAAATATCTGACAGTATAAATAAGTCTATAAGCTCTAGAAGATCCCTGGCTTCTAGGAGGTCTCTTACTAAGTGGTTTTAGACCACGTGGAGGATATGGAGGAAATACTTGACAATAGCAGTGAAGCAAAGGTTGTTGAAGATTATCTGGAAGAAGGAGAAGAGGAAAGCAGTGACGAAGCCCCAGAGCATACAGAAGATCCTTCTAGAGAAACACCATCTTCAGAAAATAAGTTCAGTTGGCTAAGTATACCTACGCCTCATGCTCTCGTCCAGGAGACCTCTCCTGGTGACCCTGAGCCTTTGTCTAGCGACCCTACCCAGGATAAGGCAGTGGAGACTGTGAACGATTATGATACTCTTGTATTACGTGAAAAAGAACTGAAAGAGTGTGGAAAAATACAGAAGACCTTAGACTGCTTAGTTAAAGCACTTAACATAAAAAGCTCAGATCCTAAAGTCATGCTCATGACTTTAAGTTTGTATAAGCAACTTAGTAAAACTTGAGAATATAACCTGTTTATAGTATTTTAAAACAAAACTGAGTATGAGGTAATTTGGTCCCATAATTAGATTCTTTGGGAGCATGAAGCATTGGGAGAACTCAAAAAGTGAGTTTTTGTTTCTAAGTTTTTTGTAAATTTTGCCTTTACCACCTGCTCCTGGTTCCCCCCATACGTATATTCTGGTATTCTGAGCACTAGGTTAATATTTCTTTACTCAAATATTCTTACATTTTTCTTTTAGGCATACTCTGTATACTTAATAGAACTGTTTTATTTCTAGAGAAGTTTTTGTAACATTACTCTGATCATTTTAAATTTTATTCTGAAAATGATCGATTTTGTGTATCACAGTTCAGATATTAATATTAAAGTTACTTTTCTCAAAAAAAAAAAAAAAAGACTCAGATATACAGAACAAATTAGTGTTACCAGTGGGGAGAGGGAAGTGGGGAAGGGCAAGATAGGGGTAACACATTAAGAGGTACAAACTACTATAAAAAAAATAAGCTGATGGGGCTTCCCTGGTGGTCCAGTGGGTAAGGACACTGCCTTGCAGTGCAAGGGGCACCGGTTCAATCCCTGGCCTGGGAAGATCCCACGTGCTGTGGAGCAGCTGGACCAATGGGTCCAACTACCGAGCCAGAGCTCTGGAGCGCGTGCACCCAAAGCTGGTGCTCTGCAGCGAGGGAGGCCACTGTGATGGGAGGCCCACACAGGCCAAAGAACAAAGATAGATGAAAACAGATAAATGAAAGACCAATAGAAGTGGCCAAAAAAAAAAAAAAAGCTGCAAGAATATATAGTACAACACAGCTATATTATTGATGCAAACAACAGAAGACGTCACTCCATAGTATAATAAAACATTTAATCTTCCAAAGATTAAAAATTTCAATGCCAGGCTTCCCTGGTGGTCCAGTGGGTAGAGAGAGTCTGCCTTGCAGTACAAGGGGTACTGGTTCGATCTCTGGCCTGGGAAGATCCCATGCAGTGGCTGGACTGGTGTGTCCAATTACAAGTCAAAGCTCTGGAGCACATGCACCCAGAGCTAGTGCTCTGCAGTGAGAGGGGCCACTGCAGTGGGAGGCCCACAAAGGCCAAAGAATAAAGATGGATGAAAATGAATAGATAAAGGATGAATAAAAGAGGCCAAATTTTTTAAAAAATTATAAAAAATTTTCAATGCCCATTTCATCGCGTCTTTTGTAGTTAAATTTATATGAAGTAAACAAGACTGGTTACCTGTACAAAAAAGAGACTACATTCAAACTAGATTAGCAGGAAAGGAATTTATTGAGGGGTTGAGGGTTGAGGAGAGGGAAATTGGATAAAGCTGATCAAAAGATACAAACTTCCAGTTATAAATGTATACCATAGATGTAAAGTACAATATGATCATCAAAGTTAACACTGCTGTATGGTATATCTGAAAGTTGTTAACAGAGTATATCCTAAGAGTTCTCATCAGAAGAAAACACAAATTTTTTTGTATCTATATGAGATGATGGATGACGGATGTTAACCAAACATACTGTGGTAATCATTTCACAATAAATGTAAGTCAAATCATTACGCTCTACACCTTCAACTTATACAGTGCTATATAGCATCCATATCTCAAAAAAACTGAAAGGGGAAAAAAAGGGGAATTTAATGGTCCACGTAACTTGAAAGTCCAGGATTGAAACCATATCAGGAGGCCCCAGTTTCCCTCTCTGACCCTGGCTCCACTTCTGCGAATTCACCCTCAGAGAGAGCCTCACCTTTGGACCCAGAACTGCATTCTTTCAGTATTCAGTCCAAGGAAGAGTGAGCACTTTCCTCCCCATAAGAGAACACAGCCCTAGGTTTGGCTCCCATTGGCCCAAACTGAATCACATGTCTACCCTAAACCAATCAGTATGGCCAAAGGGATGACAGTGATGATTGGTTTAGCCCTAAATCACCTAGGTAATTTAGGGATGGGCTAAATCCCCCAGAACCACTTTCCCAAGAGTAGACAAGGTGTGGGACCCTAAAAATCAGGGGGCTGTTACTGGAGTCAGGGTGAATGAATGCTGAGAAATTTGCCTTGGTCCTTCTTTTTCTCATTTTCCCTTAAAACGTCTTCCCTAGACCAGTAGAGGTCTTCAGTAAGCATGTCAGAACCAATATTAAAATGCAGGCTTCTGTCTCAGGCTTTGACTTGAGCTTGGCCTGACATTCTCATCTCCAACTCTGGTGTGACCAGATCCCCACAGGGGAAGTGTATAGATTTCCCACTGATGCTCTAACAAATTACCACAGATATAGCAGCTTGAAACAATGCATACATATTATCTTTCAGTTCTGGACACTGAATTCTGCCTCATTAACTAATATCAAGGTCTTGGCAGAATTGCATTCCTTCCAGAGGGTCTATGGAAGAATCCATTTCCTTGCCTTTTCCAGCTTTGAGACTGCCCGCATTCCTTGGCTATGATAAAAGTCAAACTTCCAGTTATAAATGTATACCATAGATGTAAAGTACAATATGATCATCAAAGTTAACACTGCTGTATGGTATATCTGAAAGTTGTTAACAGAGTATATCCTAAGAGTTCTCATCAGAAGAAAACACAAATTTTTGTATCTATATGAGATGATGGATGACGGATGTTAACCAAACATACTGTGGTAATCATTTCACAATAAATGTAAGTCAAATCATTACGCTACACCTTCAACTTATACAGTGCTATATAGCATCCATATCTCAAAAAAACTGAAAGGGGAAAAAAAGGGGAATTTAATGGTCCACGTAACTTGAAAGTCCAGGATTGAAACCATATCAGGAGGCCCCAGTTTCCCTCTCTGACCCTGGCTCCACTTCTGCGAATTCACCCTCAGAGAGAGCCTCACCTTTGGACCCAGAACTGCATTCTTTCAGTATTCAGTCCAAGGAAGAGTGAGCACTTTCCTCCCCATAAGAGAACACAGCCCTAGGTTTGGCTCCCATTGGCCCAAACTGAATCACATGTCTACCCTAAACCAATCAGTATGGCCAAAGGGATGACAGTGATGATTGGTTTAGCCCTAAATCACCTAGGTAATTTAGGGATGGGCTAAATCCCCCAGAACCACTTTCCCAAGAGTAGACAAGGTGTGGGACCCTAAAAATCAGGGGGCTGTTACTGGAGTCAGGGTGAATGAATGCTGAGAAATTTGCCTTGGTCCTTCTTTTTCTCATTTTCCCTTAAAACGTCTTCCCTAGACCAGTAGAGGTCTTCAGTAAGCATGTCAGAACCAATATTAAAATGCAGGCTTCTGTCTCAGGCTTTGACTTGAGCTTGGCCTGACATTCTCATCTCCAACTCTGGTGTGACCAGATCCCCACAGGGGAAGTGTATAGATTTCCCACTGATGCTCTAACAAATTACCACAGATATAGCAGCTTGAAACAATGCATACATATTATCTTTCAGTTCTGGACACTGAATTCTGCCTCATTAACTAATATCAAGGTCTTGGCAGAATTGCATTCCCTTCCAGAGGGTCTATGGAAGAATCCATTTCCTTGCCTTTTCCAGCTTTGAGACTGCCCGCATTCCTTGGCTCACGAGGCTCATAACCCTGTTTCATCTTCAAAGCCAGCAACAGCTGGTTGACTCTATCTCATATCATATACTCTGACTCTTCAGTCTCTCTCTCTTCCACATTTGACTCCTGTGATTACACTGGGCCAAGCCAGATAATCCAGGATAATCTATTTTAAGAACTGCTAATTAACAACCTTAATACCATCAGCAACTTTAATTCCCCCTTGCCATGTAATGTAACATATTAACAAGTCCCTATGAATTATACCATGGACATCTCGGGGGTGGTAGGCCTCCCCCAACAAAGATCACTATGCCTTTGGACCAGTTTTTTTTTTGGCTGTGCAGCATGTGGCATCTTAGTTCCCCAACCAGGGGTCAAACCTATGTCTCCTGCACTGGAAGCACAAGAGTCTTAAGCACTAGACCACCAGGGAAGCTCCTAGGGCCAGTTTTTAAAGTGGAGAGAGGGAGAGGCTCCCTTCTTTTTTTTTTTTTTTTTTTTTGAGGCTCCCTTCTTGGAGGGGCTGGGTAGGAGTGTTAGGTAGATACCCTAATCTAGTCTGAGCTGCTGTTCTCTCTAATCCACTGGCCTGAACTAGACCTGACAGAGTGGTTCAGTCAGGAACAAAGAAATGTGACATCCCCAGGCTGAATATGAGACCCTCCCAGAGGGTAGCTGGGTTCTGAGGGATGCTGAGAATCTATGAGAACCTGGGGGTTAGTGGTGAGGCTGCTTAAATCAACAGAAGAAGAGAGAGAAAAGTATGATGGCCTAGGAGAGAGTGTCCATTTTAATCATCCAGCAACTATGACCCACTCCCCTGGGGATGAGTGGTAGAAGGTCATGACCTGCAGCCAGCAGGGACTGGAGCTCAGACAGTGCTCACCCCATCTGAATGAAGCAACCTTTCTGGCTTCAACCAAGTAGCTTCTGGGCTTTGGCATCAGTTGGACTGGGTTCAAATCCCACTGTGCCAGTTACAGACTTTGACAACCTTGATGAGTGGCCTAACTTCTCTGAGTCTCTGGTTCCATTGTTTACTAAATGAGAATGATATCACGATGTTCTTCATGTGACTAATAAGAATTAGAAGTTCTTAAAAAAAAAAAAAAAAAGCACATTCTAGAGGGGAGGACTCAGTGTGAAAGCAGCCCCAGTATGGATTGGTGATTAATCTATTGTTGAGAGCTCAAGCCTTGAGACAGACATGGGGTTGAATTGTGTCCTGACCATAACCAGCTGTGTGAGTCTGGAAAAGGTACTTAACTTACATAAGCTCCAGTCATAGAATACATTTATTGTGTACCAAATCTGAGACAAGCAGCTTCTTGCTATGTAAACTATTAATACCTTGTTCCTAGGGTTGATGTAAACTTGAAATTAGACACTCATAAGCAACTTGATTCAGTGCTTGTTCAGGTGCTTCACTCAACTGTTGGGGTAACTAAACCCATCTGGCTGGGAAAAATGCAATGTGGTGAACATGTAGCTAACCTGATTGGAAAAGGCACCCAGGATGTCCTTAGAGAGGTTGTGTCTAAGCTGGGGCCAGCATGATCAGCAGGCTCACTAAGTGTAGACACAGCCTGGTTGGCTTCTGGCCAGCTCAAGGTGTTTCCCTTCGCCTGGAAACCGGGCGGTGTGGCCAGGGCAGCGCATGGAGAAGAGCAGATCAACTGAAAAGTAGTGGAGAGGAGCCCTGTTCCTGGAGTGCTCCAGTTCCTCCAAATGCTGGGGGCCAGCTCCCCCGGGCTAAAGGAGACACGTAAGTGGGGAGCCACCTGGGAAGGGCATTTCAGGGCTGGGGCTTGAAACGCCCTTGGGTCCTTCTTGCCTGCTGGGAACCTGGGGCTTGGGTCCAGCCCTAGGACAAGATGTGACCTGGGAACAGAAGCCAGGGGCACACGCGCAGGGGCTCCTTTTGAGAACCTGAGCCCCGAGTGACCAGAAGCCAAGGTTAGCGGTGGAGACGAAAATAAAGTGCATCCAAACCCCTACTACTCCAGGTAGCTTCTGGGCTTTGGCATCAGTTGGACTGGGTTCAAATCCCACTGTGCCAGTTACAGACTTTGACAACCTTGATGAGTGGCCTAACTTCTCTGAGTCTCTGGTTCCATTGTTTACTAAATGAGAATGATATCACGATGTTCTTCATGTGACTAATAAGAATTAGAAGTTCTTAAAAAAAAAAAAAAAAAGCACATTCTAGAGGGGAGGACTCAGTGTGAAAGCAGCCCCAGTATGGATTGGTGATTAATCTATTGTTGAGAGCTCAAGCCTTGAGACAGACATGGGGTTGAATTGTGTCCTGACCATAACCAGCTGTGTGAGTCTGGAAAAGGTACTTAACTTACATAAGCTCCAGTCATAGAATACATTTATTGTGTACCAAATCTGAGACAAGCAGCTTCTTGCTATGTAAACTATTAATACCTTGTTCCTAGGGTTGATGTAAACTTGAAATTAGACACTCATAAGCAACTTGATTCAGTGCTTGTTCAGGTGCTTCACTCAACTGTTGGGGTAACTAAACCCATCTGGCTGGGAAAAATGCAATGTGGTGAACATGTAGCTAACCTGATTGGAAAAGGCACCCAGGATGTCCTTAGAGAGGTTGTGTCTAAGCTGGGGCCAGCATGATCAGCAGGCTCACTAAGTGTAGACACAGCCTGGTTGGCTTCTGGCCAGCTCAAGGTGTTTCCCTTCGCCTGGAAACCGGGCGGTGTGGCCAGGGCAGCGCATGGAGAAGAGCAGATCAACTGAAAAGTAGTGGAGAGGAGCCCTGTTCCTGGAGTGCTCCAGTTCCTCCAAATGCTGGGGGCCAGCTCCCCCGGGCTAAAGGAGACACGTAAGTGGGGAGCCACCTGGGAAGGGCATTTCAGGGCTGGGGGCTTGAAACGCCCTTGGGTCCTTCTTGCCTGCTGGGAACCTGGGGCTTGGGTCCAGCCCTAGGACAAGATGTGACCTGGGAACAGAAGCCAGGGGCACACGCGCAGGGGCTCCTTTTGAGAACCTGAGCCCCGAGTGACCAGAAGCCAAGGTTAGCGGTGGAGACGAAAATAAAGTGCATCCAAACCCCCTACTACTCCAGGTCTGGGCCAGGACGAGCCCTCAGGAACCGTGCCGGCCGCTTGAACTTCACTCAGACCATGTACGCATACTACTGCCTAGCTCCCGGGGAGGACGTCTGGCCTCTGCTGCAGCACCTCACCTGCACCTACCAGCCCGCCCCCCTGCTGCTGCCCCCCATCCAGGTCCACAACTTCTGCAGCCGACCCCGGGACGTGAGCACGGGCGAGCGGGCGGCTCCGCGGGAATACCACTGCTTCCACGCTATCGGCGCGCCCCTGGAAGTGGCGCCGCCCTTTTGGGTCTCCCCGCCGGCCTACGCCGCGGCCCTACACCCGCCTTTCCCCGCGCCCGGCTACCTGGGGCCGTCGCGGCAGGGGCCCGAGGCACCCCGGCCGGGGGCAGGCGAGAGCTGGGCGCAGTGGCCGGAAGGCGGCACGGTGAAGGTCCAGCTGCTCTGGGGCCGCGTAGAGCGCGTGCTCGGCGCGCGCCTCAAGCTGCCGGACTCCGTGCTCCGGGAGCTGCGGCGTGTGTACGGCACGTACCCGCGCACCCACGTGCGCGTCACCTACCGCGACGGCGAATTCCTGCTGCAGGGCGCGCCGCGCGTGCGCGAGCCCGAGTACCGTGTAGAGAAGAGAGTCCTGTGGCTGCCCGCCAGCAGCGGCAGCGCGGACAACAGCCCCGCGCGGGAAGCGGCGGAGCGCGGACGGCGGAAGAAGAGGAAAGGCTTGAGCTGAGGGCGCGCGAAGCCGAGCGGCTGGCCAGGGTGAGCACGCGCGCCTCTCTCCTGCCGCCGCAGCTGTGCGCTGGGACTGGGTGCACCTGTCACCTGTGGTTTTGCCCCCGTCCCCCCCCCCCCTTTTTTTACCGCCGCCACTTCATGCACTTCTTTGATTTCTCTCAGGCTTTAGCAGGATGGCTGGGCGAGGACGAGGGTGAGAAGGGATCACAGACATCTCTGAGTGGCCCTTTACTCCTTTCTATTTGGACTTGCAAGCCTCAGCGTGTGGTGGAAGAAGGGACCCTTATTTCCCACCGTCTTCCTCCCCAGCCTCTTTCCCTTGAAACCCGCCCTGCAATAAACCCCAACTTGCCCATTTTCCTCCCCTCCCTCCAGCAAAACTCTCCGAACTCCCCAAACTGAGGGTCCACTTCCTCCCAGCTTGTAATGAAAAGTAAATAAATGAGTGAAGTCAGGTGTAAGCTTTAGATTATTTGTAAATTGGGGATGTGTGGTTCACCTGTGTAATGTGAACCATAATTCCCTTCTTGGGGTACAAGGTGTGAGGGATTAGAGTGGACCTCTGAACAATGTGCTTCGTCATTGGCCAGACCGCACTTTCCCTTAATCGGCTCCTATCCAGTGCAAGAGGACATTCTCTTAGATCAGGAGGCCCACCACCTCCAGAGGGATTCTGAGGACATCAGCTATTTTGCTGAGGTGTGAATGGCAAGCATGGCTAGGGAAGGGATCCCTAAGACACAGATTTAGGGCTGGCTCTGACATTCTCTAGTCATGTAACTAGACTCTCTGAGCCTCGATTTCTTCATCTGTTAAAAAAGAAAATAAACAATCCAGCCTACCTGGAAAATTTCCCAGGGTTGAAATTTAAGATGAATGTTGCGTCTTGTTTCCTGATTTTTTTTTTTTTTTAACTTTTGTCTTGTGTTGGGGTATAGCCGATAAACAGCACTGTGATAGTTTCAGGCGAACAGCGAAGGGACTCAGCCATATGTATATTTGTATCTTGTCTCCTGATTCTTGCTAACGGTTTTTAATAGGTTGAATTTGCAGTATTCTTTGCTGGAGAATTAGGTCACACATCCAATTTTAACTATGAGTGTAGCCAGACCACCAGATCTGATGCCCAGGCTGTATAAATTTGGCTCCTCATGAAATTGCCTTTTTTTTTTAATAGTCTTTATTTATTTATTTATTTATTTATTTATTTATTTGGGGGGGGCACTTCTATTGGTCTTTCATCTATTTATTTTCATCCATCTTTGTTCTTTGGCCTGTGTGGGCCTCCCATCACAGTGGCCTCTCTTGTCGCAGAGCACCTTTGGGCACAGGCGTTCCAGAGCTCTGGCTAGGTAGTTGGTCACATCGGTCCAGCTGCTCCGCAGCACGTGGGATCTTCCCAGGCCAGGGATTGAACCAGCACCCCTTGCACTGCAAGGCGGTGCCCTTACCCAGTGGACATCCAGGGAAGCCCTGAAATTGCTTTTAATAAAATTCCATTTGTAGTTGGCCAGCAGTTACTTGACATACAGGAATGTTATTGAAGCTGTAGATCACTGGATTGAACACTGCTGGAATTATGAGCTTCATGGGAAGTTCTATTAAACCTCAGCATTTGGTAAAGATGTTTCTCCTAATGAGTGGTTTGCTTTTTATCTTTGAAGCACCAAGGATCTCATAATTGGTCATATTTTTCTGTTTGCCCTGATTTCTAGGGAGCCGAATTTGCTTAATGTCTTTTGTGTAAAACCTGGATCCTGAACTATTATCTCTAGCTTCATTTTATTTTCCTTTCCTTTATTTTTTTTTCAATTATGAGAACACAGGGAGGTGTTGTAGTGTGATGGATCTTCTGTGTGACCTTGCGTGAATTACTTAAAATGTCCCTGAACCAGTTTCCTCATCGTGAATGAGAATGATGGTATTAGGACCTGTCTCGTAAGATTATTAAGAAGATACTGTGGGGGCTTCCCCTGGTGGTCCAGTGGGTAAGGACACCGCCTTGCAGTGCAAGAAGCGCCAGTTCGATCCCTGGCCCGAGAAGATCCCCCGTGCTGCGGAGCGGCTGGACCGATGTGTCCAATGACCAAGCCGGCGCTCTGCAACGACAGACGCCACCACGATGGGAGGCCCACAGGAGCCAAAGAACAAAGACGGATGAAAATAGAGAAATGAAAGACCAATAGAAGTGGCCCGCCCGCTCCCCTCCCTCCCCAAACCGACTCCCGCCCAAAATAAATAAATAAGTAAATCTTTAAGAAGATACTGTGAAATCTTGCACACAAAATGTTTACCACAGTACCTGTCCATACTGAGTGCCAAAGGTTAGTATTTGTTTTTAAAAAGTAGTTTGCAATACAGAAATTTATAGGACTTCCCTGGTAGCTCAGTGGTGAAGAGTTCGCCTGCCAATGCAGGAGACACAGATTCGATCCCTGATCCAGGAGGATCCCACATGCTGCGGAGCAGCTAAGCCCATAAGCCACAGCTATTGAGCCTGTGCTCTAGAGCCTCAGAGCGACAACTATTGAGCCCATTTGGTGCAACTATTGAAGCCCGTGTGCCTTAGAGCCTGAGTTCCACAACAAGAGAAGTGGCTGCAACAAGAAGTCTGCTAACCTCAACTGGAAGGTGGCTCCCGTTCCCTGCAGCTAGAGAAGAGCCTGCAGCAGCCACAAAAAACCAGAATAGCCCAAAATAAATAAATAAATAAAATGCATTTCTTTTAGAAAAAGAAATTTATGAAATAGGGAGTTAAAATCTGTTCTAATATTGTGTGTATGTGTGCTAAGTCAATTCAGTTGTGTTCAACTCTGTGAGACCATATGAACTATAGCCCCCCAGGCTCCTCTGTCCATGAGATTCTCCAGGCAAGGCTATTGGAGTGGGTTGCCATGCCCTCCTCCAAGGGATTTTCCCTACCCAGGAATTGGACATCTTTATGTCTCCTGCATTGGCTGGCAAGTTCTTTACCACTAACATCACCTGGGAAGCCCATCATCCCCAAATAATCACTGAGGTCCAATCTAGTGTTTTTTACTTTTTTTTTTTTTCTGGTGCACCTAGTATTAATTACATCAAAGGAATTGCACAGTTTTGCTTGTTGCATTTTACATTAAGTATATCTTGCATATCATTTTATGCCAGTGCCCATGGTGTTACCTCATTCTTCGACAGTCATTCAATCTTTATCCCATTTGGATTCTTTCCAGTTTTTGGCTATTAAAAGTCCATCCAAGAAATTTCTTGAGTGCTTTTTATTTGCCAGGAACTATTGCAGGCCCTGAGGATACAGTAGTGGATGAGATAGCCATGGCAGTTTCTGTCCTTATGGAAAACATTTAAGCTGAGATCTGAAGAATATGAAGCCACAAGCCATGCAAAGGGAAGAGTGAGGGGAAGCCAGGCAGACAGTATGGTGGAAGCAGAAGTCCCAAGGAACGAAAGTCATCTTCATTCACTTGACACACATTTGAGAGCCCACAGTATGCTGGGCAGTATTCTAGGGACTGGGGTTACAGGAGAAAACCAAACAACTCCCTGCCTTCATGGAGCTTACTTGAGAGAAACAGAGACTGAATATGAGCAAATTGGAATATATGATATAACATCACACAGTAATAATGATGGGGTTTTTTCAGTAGGGTAGTTAGGGAAGGCTTCTCTGAAGAGATGACTCTTGAGTGGAGACCTAATAAAGACCTTTACAAGCTGTTTGAATCGCTGAGCGAGAAAAGCTGAAGTGACCTTGTCTTGTGAACTGATGGGAAAGTAATAGTTCATGAGGTTACAGATGAAGCTGGATCCTGTGGCATCTTGAAGTCATGTAGAAAGTGTTGGATTTTATTGTTAGGGAATGAGGAATGATGAGTGAAATGCGATGAGATTTTTAAAACATAATTCTGGATGATGTGTTTTAAAGAGCCTATAGAGGCGCCATTATGGAAGGGAGAGCTATCAGGAGGCATTTTAAGTAATATAGGCAAAAAATAAGCTGAGAGAGTAATGAGAAAATAAATGTCCTTGACTATGCATCTTTGTTCACAGATACAAGTGTTAAATTGTGGAATCTGAAGTCTTAGAGACTGACTCATTGAACAATGACACCCTGGTAGTCCCAAGCACAGCCGGTCCCCAGATCTTTGGTTCTTCCCTTCTGCACTAAGAGGAACCATCTCCTTGGGAAAATGGCTTATCTCAAGGCTGTGGCAGGGAAGGTATGAGAGGAGCCTGGAAAAACTTATGCAGGAAAATAAAGGACCCCTCAGAAATGTTAAAAGGACAAAGGAGCTGACTTGAAGGGACTTCCAGAGGACACTTTAAGCATGGCAACAAATAATCACAGTAACAGATTATAACCCACTGAGTAAAATAAGGATCCCTGAGTCCATACTAATATTAACTAAATAAATACATGTGAATGAAAAGCTCTTCCTTATAGTGGAAGGAATAATATAATTAGGAAATTACCATTTACAATCATAATAGTAATGATTGATTCCGGTGAGAATCATTCCTGGATAGTAAAACAAATGGGTGAAAGTTTGACAAGAAATTTGATTTTATATATACTTTCAGATAACATTTATAACTTGATATTTGTATATAGTTTCAGATAACATTTAAAACCTTATATTCATATATAGTTTCAGATAACATTTGTATATGTTCCTGTAAGATATTTATTCATTGAAAATTTTAAAATAGTAACCTGGAAAAAAAAAAGAACCTAATAATATAATAGGCAACACTGTGAATAACACTTTAACCAGCAGTAGTCCCTCTTACAGTGTTTCTTATTTTATTATCTTTTTTATTTTCTTGCTATTTTTAATGAGTCTCTTTAAAATTTTTTCTTTAATAGAGATAAATTGATATCATGTATTTTCTGACATGTTAAACTGAGAAAATATTAATTCAGTGGTAAGGCATAATCATGAGAAAACATAAACATAAATTGAGAGAAAATTGTTCAAAAATGTCAATGTCATAAAAGACAAACGTTGCAAATCGAAGGAAACTAAAGAGACATGAAAACTAAAGGCAATGCATGATCCTCATTTGGATCCTGGAAGGGAGAGCTATCAGGAGGCATTTTAAGTAATATAGGCAAAAAATAAGCTGAGAGAGTAATGAGAAAATAAATGTCCTTGACTATGCATCTTTGTTCACAGATACAAGTGTTAAATTGTGGAATCTGAAGTCTTAGAGACTGACTCATTGAACAATGACACCCTGGTAGTCCCAAGCACAGCCGGTCCCCAGATCTTTGGTTCTTCCCTTCTGCACTAAGAGGAACCATCTCCTTGGGAAAATGGCTTATCTCAAGGCTGTGGCAGGGAAGGTATGAGAGGAGCCTGGAAAAACTTATGCAGGAAAATAAAGGACCCCTCAGAAATGTTAAAAGGACAAAGGAGCTGACTTGAAGGGACTTCCAGAGGACACTTTAAGCATGGCAACAAATAATCACAGTAACAGATTATAACCCACTGAGTAAAATAAGGATCCCTGAGTCCATACTAATATTAACTAAATAAATACATGTGAATGAAAAGCTCTTCCTTATAGTGGAAGGAATAATATAATTAGGAAATTACCATTTACAATCATAATAGTAATGATTGATTCCGGTGAGAATCATTCCTGGATAGTAAAACAAATGGGTGAAAGTTTGACAAGAAATTTGATTTTATATATACTTTCAGATAACATTTATAACTTGATATTTGTATATAGTTTCAGATAACATTTAAAACCTTATATTCATATATAGTTTCAGATAACATTTGTATATGTTCCTGTAAGATATTTATTCATTGAAAATTTTAAAATAGTAACCTGGAAAAAAAATAGAACCTAATAATATAATAGGCAACACTGTGAATAACACTTTAACCAGCAGTAGTCCCTCTTACAGTGTTTCTTATTTTATTATCTTTTTTATTTTCTTGCTATTTTTAATGAGTCTCTTTAAAATTTTTTCTTTAATAGAGATAAATTGATATCATGTATTTTCTGACATGTTAAACTGAGAAAATATTAATTCAGTGGTAAGGCATAATCATGAGAAAACATAAACATAAATTGAGAGAAAATTGTTCAAAAATGTCAATGTCATAAAAGACAAACGTTGCAAATCGAAGGAAACTAAAGAGACATGAAAACTAAAGGCAATGCATGATCCTCATTTGGATCCTGGACCAGAATGAAAATTGTTATGAAGGACGGTATTGGGGCAAGTAGCAAGATTTGAATGAGGACTATAAATTAGAGAAAGCAACATGGCAGAAGGTTAACAGTTGGTGAATCTGGTTGAAGGCTAAGCAAGAGTCCTTTGTACTATTCTGGCAACTTTTCTGTAAGTTTGAAATAATTTCTAACTAAAAATAAAAAAGTGGGGCTTCTCTGGTAGTCCAGCGGGTAGAGTCCGCCTTGCAGTGAAAAGAGCACCAGTTCGATCCCTGGCCCAGGAAGATCCCACGTGCTGCATAGCAGCTGGACCAGTGTGTCCAATTACGAGCCAGTGCTCTGGAGCGCATGTGCCCAGAGCTGGGGCTCTGCAACAAGAGAGGCCACTGTGATGGGAGGCCCACACAGACCAAAGGATACAGAAAATGGATGAAAATAAATGAATTAAAAAATCAATAAAAGAGGCCAAATTTTTTTTTTAAAAAAGTGATAGTAGGTAAATAGAATCAAAAAGGAAAGTGAATGTCGCTTAGTCATGTCCAATTCTTTGCAGCCCCACGGACGAGCCATGCAATTCTCCAAGCAAGAGTACAGGAGTGGGTAGCTGTACTCTTCTCCAAGGGATCTTCCCAATCCAGGGATCGAACCCAGGTCTCCCTCATTGCAGGTGGATTTTTTTGCTGGGAAGTCCAAAGGATATACATTTACAATGAATGTACTTTGTCACAGATTTTATGTTTTAATCTTAGAGAATTGTCTGCATGTTGGTAAACCTCCTCAAATCCCTTTTTAGAAACAAACCAGGTTAAGTAAATCATGAGTCGCATACCATATAAGGGCTTCCCTGGTGTCTCAGTGGTAAAGAATCCGCCTGCAATACAGGAGACACAAAGAGTTCAATCCCTGATTCAGGAAGATCCCCTGGAGAAGGAAATGGCAACTCACTCCAGTATTCTTGCTTGGAAAATCCCATGGCCAGAGGAGCTTGGTGGGCTACGGTCCATGGGGTCGCAAGGAGTCAGACATGACTGAGCCACTAAACATGAGCAGCATACCATACAAGGTGAATTCCCTTCCTTCTCTACCCTCTCAGGCCCAGACCCTTGAAGTCTGTCAACTCTCCTCATCTCTGAGAATCCACCTTTCTCACAGACTTTCTTCCCCCATGGCTTCCACTTATGCCCTGCAAATGTCCAGAAGCTGCACACAATTTACCCCTATCTCCCTGCCCCACTGAGGGAGGAGGCCTCCAATTACAGGCTTTTTGAAGGAAGTGCTGCCACTCAGCTCAGTCCAGGCGGCCATTACTTCCAAACCCCAGTGCTCCAGCGCTATGGATGTAAGGAAGCCCTGCCAGGAGTCCTACATGCTCTTTCTTTGATCTTTTCTTTGAACGTAACCCTTAGAAGCCTAGAACTCATAAAACATCTAAGCTGCTAGGGACTTTACTGTTTATCTGACTCAACCTCCTCAAGCTACCTTACGCTGGGAAACCAAGGCCAGAGAGGAGTGACTCACTCAAGATCGCACAGCAGGTGGGAATCCAGAGCTTCTAGTCCCAGTTGGGTTGGACCACCCAACTCTCATCCTGATGGCCTTCTCCTCTTGGCCTTGCCCCAGCCTCACCCAACCCTGGCATCTGGCTTAGAGCCCTTTGCCAATAAGCCCTGACTGACCAGTTTTTTTGGGGGGAAAGGGGCACTTCTATTGATCTTTCATTTATTTATCTTTGTTCTTTGGCCTGTGTGGGCTTCCCATTGCAGCGACCTCTCTCACACAGAGCACCGGCTCCGGGCGCATGTGCGCCAGAGCTCCAGCTCAGTAGTTGGACACATCGGCCAGCCGCTCCGCGGCCCGCGGGATCCTCCAAGGCCAGGGATGGAACCGGCGCCCCTTGCACTGCAAGGCGGTATCCCTACCCACTGGACCACCAGGGGAAGCCCTGGGGGAGCTTCTTGTAAGAGGGATCTGAGAGAGGGTTTGAAGGCTGTATGGGAATCTAACAAATGGCGATGGAAAGGAGGGTTCCAAGAAGAACTGGGGAGGGATCAGCAGGGGGTTTTACACATGCTGCCTGCTCCAGCATGGCAGTAGGAGCAGGAAGTAGCAGGTTTCATTGAAAGACAGGTTACAACCAGGGAGCAGTGGAAGATCAGGCTTGGATACTTTGAAGGAGTTTAATGGCAAGTTGAGGAGTTTTGGTGAGCCACCGAAGTCTTTGACAAGAAGAGTGGGTTGAATTGAAGTTAATAAAAAATCAGGCCAGTCGCAGCACCTGGCTGATCCCCGGTGACCTCAGTATTGATGGTGTAGCACAGCCAGGCACCAGAACTGAGTCCCTAGGGCATTTGCTAGAGCTCACAGCCTATGGAATTCAGTTCTCAGAGCCAGGTGGCCAAAGTTTTCTTAGCTTTGATGCTGCCCTCCTGTGCTGTCTTCTGTGAATTTCCCCCCATCCCTAGGATAGGTCAGGCAAGGAGCCTGGGATTTCAATATTCCTCCTATCCTAGGGAGGCTGAGCGTGGAGCTGAAAATGGAGGTCCATTGCTAGGAGAAGAGGCAGGGGTTTGGTAAATTCCCACAGGACACTGATGCAGGATACGAGGGGAGGGGGCTCAGGGCCGTGGTAGGGACTCCATGGGCACTGCAGAGTCAGTCCCGTCATGTCCTAGCCAGACGTGCTCCTAGTGGGACCAGATGTGGAACTAGATCGGCAAGAGCCTGGGGGAACAGCCCACAAAATGTGGATCCCCAAGATAGAGGCCCAGGAGGCCCAGTGCCCTGAATCCCCCTCTCCCACCTGAAGTGAGCATCTGAAGTACCTAGGATAAGATATGGGAATGGGAGAGAAAGACTTCCTGAAGCACACGTGACTTTCTCACAAGTTAAACTGAGGACTGGGGTGCTATTCTCACTCAGGGAGGAGCTGCAGCCTGTCCCTGGAGAGGGAAAGGCAACTGGCAGGCTCAGGAGCCACCTTAGGCCCACCCAGCTTGGGTTGAGAGGAAGGGGTCCGCACTTACCCTTGGAGCCTCTCCTCTCCCTCCTGGAGCGGGATGGACAGGGATGCTCCCAGAGACTGCTCCTTAAATAGGGCCTGCCCCAGCCAACTCCCGCCCCCGCCCCATCCTGGCTCTTCTGAGAAAGCAGGAAGGTGTGGGAGGGCCAGGCACCTTGCCCAGAGAGCCCTTTCTGGCCTCAAGCAAGAGTGGGGACCCCCGTCTCCATTTCCCCTCCATCTTTCAATGCGTCTCCTTCCTCGCCTCAGGGTCTGACTGAGTCCCTCCCACCCCTTGAGACCAGCTCTCTAGGTTCTTTCTCTGCCCTTAATGTCTGGGAAATCTGCCCTTTCTGCCTAATTTAAGCCCAAACCCTCGCTCTGAGGTTGGATGATGGGGAGTTGATGTGCTAGCGAAAGCTTCAGCACAGGCTTCTGGCTTTTCCCATCTGCTCAGGAGACTCGGCATCAGCTGCAGAATTCATTTGTGGGAATGGGGAGAGAGGAGGTTATCAGTCTACCTCCTTTCACCTCGTGTGGTTTCAAGCCATATCCAAAGTGTAAGTGGAGTTTGTTCCCATCCCATGGAGAGGTATTGAGACCCATGGGGACAGAACCGTCAGCGGCTGCAGACCCAGCCAGCGTGGAATATCGCGCAGGACAAGTGTACCCTGAAGCCCCTGCTTACGATTTGTGTGCGCCTTTGGGTCTGTGGTGGTCCCTCTCCTCAGCCCACCCTCTGTCCTCTGACTCCAGAACCTAACGCTTGCCGCACAGAGTTGAGACCCTCCAAAATCTGAGCTGGGAACTGAGGAACTCCCCCTAAATGGCCTTTCTCTTTGGGGAAGAAAGTCCTTTCCCATGATAATATGGAGCTACATCCACTGTTGTTCAAGAAATGGACCATCAGGGAGGGGAAAGGTCCAGCCTCAGGGACAGCCGCCAGGGCCTTGGGCTTGGACTGCGGACAGCTCTACTGAGGAAACCTGAAAATTCCTGTCATGGGGGTGGTAGTGAGAGAAGAGGCATTGCATTGTGCAATGGAAGGGGGAGGGAGGGAGGGTGGAGAGCCGCGGAGGGAGCGATGGCCTAGTCTTTAGAGGGGTGGCAGCTATCCATCACCCCCTTCCCAGGGGCCTGCTTGGCCAGAGTTCAAAGCAGCTGTTACCCAACCCCAATTAACCCCAGCAGCACCAGGCTGGCAGCAGCGGTGCTTTTATAGGAACCGCGACGCCAAAGGCTCTCCTTCTTTCCTCCCTGTGCAGCCCTTTCTGGCCTCAAGCAAGAGTGGGGACCCCCGTCTCCATTTCCCCTCCATCTTTCAATGCGTCTCCTTCCTCGCCTCAGGGTCTGACTGAGTCCCTCCCACCCCTTGAGACCAGCTCTCTAGGTTCTTTCTCTGCCCTTAATGTCTGGGAAATCTGCCCTTTCTGCCTAATTTAAGCCCAAACCCTCGCTCTGAGGTTGGATGATGGGGAGTTGATGTGCTAGCGAAAGCTTCAGCACAGGCTTCTGGCTTTTCCCATCTGCTCAGGAGACTCGGCATCAGCTGCAGAATTCATTTGTGGGAATGGGGAGAGAGGAGGTTATCAGTCTACCTCCTTTCACCTCGTGTGGTTTCAAGCCATATCCAAAGTGTAAGTGGAGTTTGTTCCCATCCCATGGAGAGGTATTGAGACCCATGGGGACAGAACGTCAGCGGCTGCAGACCCAGCCAGCGTGGAATATCGCGCAGGACAAGTGTACCCTGAAGCCCCTGCTTACGATTTGTGTGCGCCTTTGGGTCTGTGGTGGTCCCTCTCCTCAGCCCACCCTCTGTCCTCTGACTCCAGAACCTAACGCTTGCCGCACAGAGTTGAGACCCTCCAAAATCTGAGCTGGGAACTGAGGAACTCCCCCTAAATGGCCTTTCTCTTTGGGGAAGAAAGTCCTTTCCCATGATAATATGGAGCTACATCCACTGTTGTTCAAGAAATGGACCATCAGGGAGGGGAAAGGTCCAGCCTCAGGGACAGCCGCCAGGGCCTTGGGCTTGGACTGCGGACAGCTCTACTGAGGAAACCTGAAAATTCCTGTCATGGGGGTGGTAGTGAGAGAAGAGGCATTGCATTGTGCAATGGAAGGGGGAGGGAGGGAGGGTGGAGAGCCGCGGGAGGGGAGCGATGGCCTAGTCTTTAGAGGGGTGGCAGCTATCCATCACCCCCTTCCCAGGGGCCTGCTTGGCCAGAGTTCAAAGCAGCTGTTACCCAACCCCAATTAACCCCAGCAGCACCAGGCTGGCAGCAGCGGTGCTTTTATAGGAACCGCGACGCCAAAGGTGCTCCCTCCTTCTTTCCTCCCCTTTCCTGCCCCTCTGCCCAGCAGCCCATTTCTTGCTGTTTTTGAGGTCAAAGGGTCCTGGTGGGGAGGGAGGAGCTGCAGTGCGGGACTGGACTGGAATAGGGAGAGTTGATCCCCTTTTTCTCCATATTTTGGCACTGCTTCAGTCCTTAGGGAAGAGAGAATGAGATTTTCTACCTTGGACTTTGAGTTCCTGAGGGTAGGGACAGTCTCTGGGCCCCTAGCAACGTGCAGGGGGGCTATCCCTGAAAAGGGGCTCAGCCTGCTGACCTGGGATGGGAGAGCTCATCCTTGAGTGGAACTTCTTTCCTCATGATCCACTGAAGGATTCCTGGGAAGGAAGGCTCTGGGCTTCCCCACAGGACAGCACTGGGAAGTGAGGCAGCAGGAACAGAAGGAGGCTGAGTTGTTACTGGCTACTGGAGTTCAGCTGTCCTGTCCTAGATGAGGAGCCCTGCCAGCACGGGCATTAAGGTACTGAGGGGGACATGGCCTGCAGGGTGTCCTGGATCTGGGCTCAGGTGGATCCTCTCTCGGAGCGCCTGCTGCCCTCCTCCTCCATTCAAACCAGGTTCCAGGTCCCAAGACCTAGGCCCTGTAACCACTCTAATCTTGGGGAGACGTGGCTGTTAAAAGAATGCAAAGGGGACAGACATAGATTTCTCTGGTGGCTTTGTGGTAAAGAATCCGCCTGCCAATATAGGAGACATGTGTTTGGTCCCTGAGTAGGGAAAAGTCCCTGGAGGAGGAAGTGGCAACCCACTCCACTATTTTTACCTGGAAAATTCCACAGACAGGGCTTCCCTGGTGGTCCAGTGGGTAGAGAGTCCACCTTGCAGTGCAAGGGATACCAGTTCGATCCCTGGCATGGGTGGATCTCACGTGCCGTGGAGCGGCTGGAGTGGTATGCCCAATTACCAGTCAACACTCTGGAGTGCATGCTCCCAGAGCCGGTGCTTTGCAGCGAGAGAGGCCACGGCAATGGGAGGCCCACACAGGCCAAAGAATAAAGATGGATGAAAATAAATAAATAAAAATCCAATGAAAGAGGCCAAAAATTTTTAAAAAACATTCCATGGACAGAGGAGCCTGGTGTGCTACAGTCCCTGGGGTTAGAGTGGAACTAGACTAAGCGCGGGAAAGTCAGTACCTAAGAGCTGATGCATGACAGGGCATGAATCTGGACTGGACACGAAGGGGAGAGACACTGAGATTTGGGATAGAACATCAAGTCTGGGAGTAGGGGCCACCAGAACCAATGAGTCACAGGTCTGTGGGAGGATAGGAGAAGCAAGAAGTCGAGGGGAAGCTACCGGATTTAAGGGAGACTTGGGGGCTAGGAAATAAAGCGGACTGGAAGACACTGAGTTGGAACGAAACGTTCTTGCTCTGGGCAGACGAGAAACTAGGAGGGGGAATAGTCACTGAGACTCCACCCACTGGCGGGACCTTCATGCCTAGCTTCTCCCTATTCTTGACAAAAATGGCCGCCGCGGGAGCCCATCCAAAACCCCGAGACAAATGAGAATAGAAACAGAAGCCCCGCCCAGTTATGGGCAACTGCCCTTCTTAAAAATGGCCACCACAGCTCTTCTGGAAAGAAGCCGCTCTGGGCCCCGCCTTTGATCTCGTTGGTGGGGCTGGGGGATGCGAGCTGCACCGCGCGGGACAAGTCGCCGGCGGCGCCCGACCGAGCAGGTGATTTCCCCTCCAGGCCCCGACCCGGGGGTGGAAGAGTCGCGGAGAGCGTTGACCCAGGGTACCCGTCCTATGTGTCTCCCCACGGTATCCACCGGACCCCCGCCTCTAATTTTCGCCGTGGCCTACATCAAGGCACAGTCTAGCTTACTCAGGCCTCCCTCATCATGTGTCCCCCAGGGCCGCAACCGCAACCGTTTGGCCTCGGGCCCTTTATTCTGGATGCTTATGGGCGCCCCTCTAACTCATTTAGGGAGCTCCTGCTCATCATTGGGGCCCCACTTCCTGTACTCCCATCAGCACGCGTTTGTGCTCCCGCCTGATTTTGGATGCCGGAATTCCTTGCATAACCCCTCGGTGCCCTTGGTGCCTCTGAGAACTGACTTGGGGGTCAGGGGACAATGTCCTCTGGAACCTACATTATGAACTAGGGCCCCAGGAGCCAGACTTCATAGGGTCTTGGAAAAACTGAAGATCTCGTTTCTAGAGCTTCGTGAGTGCCCGAACTTCTTCCACTCGGCTTCCCAGGACTCCTCCCACATGGCCTTCTGCTCTCTCTCTCCACCGTGGGCACCTCCCCGACCCAAGGGAGCAACGTGGCCCTTCTTACCCTAGTCTCACTTAAATTTTTTAAGGGGCGGTTTATGGAGCATCTGGGGAGTCCAGGCCTGTGCGTTATCCTAGGAACGGTCCCAGGCCAGCTGGCCAGTCAGGATGGGGCAGTTAGGATGGGGTTGGTTCCAGGGAGGAAGTGGGTCCTGCAGAGTGAGGGGCAAAGGGAAAGACTTTCTGACTGGGAAGAATGGTGTGAGCAAACACTCTGTGGTAGGCAAGAGGGCCAGCCAAGCAGGAGCGGAGGATCAGAGCATAGGCTGGGGACAGACTGTTGGCATCATGAAAGGTGGTGTATACGGTGGTAGCAGTGCCGGTTTTAGAGCCAGACTGCCTGGGTGTAAATCTGCAATTAGCTTCCTTTGTGACCCGGCAAGTTACTTAGCCTCACAGTACCGCCATTTCCTTTTGGATAAATGAGATAGTGTATTAGTATCTATATGTTAGGGTAATTGTGAGGATTAGGTAAGTTGCTACATGTGAAGTGCATAAAACAGATTGTAAGCAGTCAGTAAATGTTAGCTATTATTACCATCATCAGAGGCGTTTAAATGAGACTCACTGTAGGACGGGCAGTCATATTTCATGGGTGCAGCCAACCAGTGAACCCTGATTTGGAACCCCGAGGATGTAACAGGGGTTTGTGGGCTGTATCCAGAATTTGAAAAGCCTCAGGTAATCATATTCTGACCCCGGAGAAGGCTGGCTGCTTGGGCTGCAGCTTCCCCAACTCGGACTGTGAGGAGAAATATTAGAAGCCTCTGGGTAGGAAAAGAATGCTGAGGAAGTCTTAAGTGGTGGAGAAGGGCAGAAGAAAAAAATGGGGCAAGCTCCAAAGGCTGAGTAAAGTTTGGGCAGCCCAAGAACAGGAGGAAGGGGTACGTTCCATTAGGAGACAAGCCAGAGCAAAAGCCGAGTGCAGGGAGGAAACTTTTTATTTGGGCACAGTGGGGTGTTTCCCAATAACAGCTCCCTGGTTCTTGGACCTTGGTTAGACGCCTAAGCATCAGACACATCCCTGGTAGCTTCTTCCCTAGAAGTTTCCGTGTAGCATCCGTGGACCTTGGTCCCTGCAGACCACTGCTAACAGCCAGGGTTGGTGTAACCTGGGGTGAATGTCGGTCTCGACAGGAGGCTGACTTCTTTTTTTTTTTTTTTTTTTTTAAGATTTATTTATTTATTTATTTTGGGTGGGGGTCGGGTTGGGGAGGGAGGGGCCGCTTCTATTGGTCTTTCTCCATTTTCATCCATCTTTGTTCTTTGGCTCCTGTGGGCCTCCCATCGCGGTGGCATCTGTCGCTGCAGAGCGCTGGCTCTGGGCGCATGCGCGCCAGAGCTCCGGCTCGGTAGTTGGACACATTGGTCCAGCCGCTCCGCGGCACGTGGGATCTTCCCAGGCCAGGGCTCGAACCGGCGCCCCTTGCACTGCAAGGCGGTGTCCTTACCCACTGGACCACCAGGGGAAGCCCAGGAGGCTGACTTCTTAGGGGAGCTGCATGGGGGGATCTGGTCTGAGCAGTTACTTTCCTCCCCAGGGCCCATGCCAGGGTATGGAGCAAGAGACTGACCTCCCTTTATAGGATAGGGCTTCTCAATTCTGCTGTCCCAAGTGATCCCCGTCCTGTCACAGCAACTCTGTGTTACCAGTCAGGGCTCCAGGGAACTGCGATTGTAGATGGCAGCCCCATCCCATAGGTCTTGAAACTCCAGAGAAGCCCCTCGAACATATGCTCGACTAGGAGTCCTGGTTTTTAAATCTGCTGCTCACACCAGTGAACCCTGATTTGGAACCCCGAGGATGTAACAGGGGTTTGTGGGCTGTATCCAGAATTTGAAAAGCCTCAGGTAATCATATTCTGACCCGGAGAAGGCTGGCTGCTTGGGCTGCAGCTTCCCAACTCGGACTGTGAGGAGAAATATTAGAAGCCTCTGGGTAGGAAAAGAATGCTGAGGAAGTCTTAAGTGGTGGAGAAGGGCAGAAGAAAAAAATGGGGCAAGCTCCAAAGGCTGAGTAAAGTTTGGGCAGCCCAAGAACAGGAGGAAGGGGTACGTTCCATTAGGAGACAAGCCAGAGCAAAAGCCGAGTGCAGGGAGGAAACTTTTTATTTGGGCACAGTGGGGTGTTTCCCAATAACAGCTCCCTGGTTCTTGGACCTTGGTTAGACGCCTAAGCATCAGACACATCCCTGGTAGCTTCTTCCCTAGAAGTTTCCGTGTAGCATCCGTGGACCTTGGTCCCTGCAGACCACTGCTAACAGCCAGGGTTGGTGTAACCTGGGGTGAATGTCGGTCTCGACAGGAGGCTGACTTCTTTTTTTTTTTTTTTTTTTTTAAGATTTATTTATTTATTTATTTTGGGTGGGGGTCGGGTTGGGGAGGGAGGGGCCGCTTCTATTGGTCTTTCTCCATTTTCATCCATCTTTGTTCTTTGGCTCCTGTGGGCCTCCCATCGCGGTGGCATCTGTCGCTGCAGAGCGCTGGCTCTGGGCGCATGCGCGCCAGAGCTCCGGCTCGGTAGTTGGACACATTGGTCCAGCCGCTCCGCGGCACGTGGGATCTTCCCAGGCCAGGGCTCGAACCGGCGCCCCTTGCACTGCAAGGCGGTGTCCTTACCCACTGGACCACCAGGGGAAGCCCAGGAGGCTGACTTCTTAGGGGAGCTGCATGGGGGGATCTGGTCTGAGCAGTTACTTTCCTCCCCAGGGCCCATGCCAGGGTATGGAGCAAGAGACTGACCTCCCTTTATAGGATAGGGCTTCTCAATTCTGCTGTCCCAAGTGATCCCCGTCCTGTCACAGCAACTCTGTGTTACCAGTCAGGGCTCCAGGGAACTGCGATTGTAGATGGCAGCCCCATCCCACCCCCCTTAGAGGTCTTGACACCCCCCATCTCCAGAGAAGCCCCTCGAACATATGCTCGACTAGGAGTCCTGGATTTTTCTCTTGACTACTGCTGTCAAGCCAGGTGACTTTTGACAAGTCATTAAACCCACTGAGCTTCAATCTCTTCGTTTATAAAGTGGGGAGTAACTTTATTGAGTGTGTACTTCACAGGAGGCATTGAGTATACCCTGACCAATAAATCAGGTATGTAGTGTCTGCCCTCATGAAACAAGTGGAAGAAACATTAAACATTGCCCAATAATTTTTAAATTATGGCTATAAAAGGTGCTGCTAAGGAAGGAAGAGTGTAGTCTGCAATGAGGGTGTAAGATAGAGGAGACCAAACTAGTTCTCGAGGGACAACATCCCTTGGAGGAAATTATAAAACGAAACCTGAAAGGTGAGAGGAGTTAGCAAGTGAAGGGGTGGAAGTGGCAAGTAGCCCAGGCAGAGGAAACAGTTTGCGCTGAGACCCTTGCCATGAAAAAGCTGGCGTGCTGGCAAGCTGAAAGCAAGCCAGAGTGGAGGGGTGAGATCCCCGGGGCAGGGGTGTGGTGCATGAGGAGGCTGGACAGTTAGAGGCAGGAGTTAAGGCCCTAAACTGAGGGCCACAAAAAGTCTGGACTTACTTGAAGGGAAGCAGGAAATCACTGATTGCTGTTAAGCAGGAAAAATACGTTTTTTTTGGTAAAGACTACCGCTATGATCTTTGTGGAGAATAGATTGTTGGCGGAAAGATGGCAGTGGGGGGAAGGATTGGGAAACTTTCAGTTAAAACAAGAGGTGGGGCTGAGTGGGAGGAGAGATGGAGAGAAGTGCATGTGTTGAGAGATAATGGTTAGGGCTTGGTGACTGATCGGATGTGGGAAGGCAGAGGGTAGGATGATGTCAGGGATAATTCTCAGATTTGTAGCAGGAAGAGCTGGGTAACTGGACATGTGTAAACTGAGGACAGCCTTGGAGGAGTAGACGGCTCAGGAGAAGGCCAGTTTGGGACACGTGAAGTCATCCATGGAGATGTCAGAGAGGCAGGTGCAGAAGTGTGAAGCTCAGAGGAGAGGCCAGAGGAGAGCACTGAATGTTGGGGAACTGGTGGCGTGGAGCTGGTACAAGACGATTTGGGCCCCGATGAGATCTTTCAGAGACAGAGGGCGCAGACTGAGCAGAGGAGAAGCCGCTTCGAGCCTGAGCTTTGCTGCCTCAGGGGGAAGCAGAGAAGGGAGGCTGGGAGGAAGTGGGCAGAGAGGCAAAAGAGAAACAGGAGGATGTGCTGGCTTCTAGGTCAACAGTGATGCTGCTTGAAAGGCAAATCCTAGGTAACACTGTAAAGAGTTGCCTTTAAAACAAGAAAAAGAAATTGCCTTTTTCTTTCTTTTACTCTCTCTTTCTTGATCAAAAATGGATAATATTGGCAAGTTCATAGGGTTGAACCTAATTAGACCAATTAGGGCTTCCCTAGTAGCTCAGTGGTAAAGAATCCACCTGTAATGCAAGAGATGTGGACACCATCTCTAGGTTGGGAAGATCCCCTGAAGAAGGAAATGGTGGGGCTTCCCTGGTGGTCCAGTGGGTAAGGACACCGCCTTGCAGTGCAAGGGGTGCTGGTTTGATCCCTGGCCTGGGAAGATCCCACGTGCCGCGGAGCGGCTGGACTGATGTGTCCAATTACCGAGCTGGAGCTCTGGAGCGCATGCGCCCAGAGCCGGCGCTCTGCAACAACAGAGGCCACTCAATGGGAGGCCCACAAGAGCCAAAGAACAAAGATGGATGAAAATAGAGAAATGAAAGACCAATAGAAGTGGCCCGCCCATCCCCCTCCCTCCCTACCCCACCCCCCAAAAGATAAATAAATAAAATAAATGTTTAAAAAAAAAAAAGAAGAAGGAAATGGCAACCCACTCTAGTATTCTAGCCTGGAAAATCCTATGGACAGAGGAGCCTGGGGGCTATAGTCCATGGGGTCACAAAGAATTAGACACGACTTAGCGACTAAAAAGTTAGACTAAAACCTGAACAAAGCAACTCCTGACCTTAATCTGAGAAAACTTGGTAGATGTCGGGGCAGAAGCCAGACTGACATTGGGGAGAAGTGGCTAGGATGGAGACTAATAAGGGGATAGAACTGACAGGACCAGGAGATTGACTGATTGCAGCAGGGGGAGGCTGAGAGAGGGTGAAACCGAGGATAACCCCCAAGTTTCAGGTTTGGCAGCTGCGTTGGGTCAGCCAGTGAAACGGGAGGAGGTGCCTGTTTGGAGGGAGAGTACACAAGTCGAGATGGTGAGCTGGCGGGAGGTGGAATTTGAGGTTGCTCCTGCGTCTTCTGAGTGGGATAAGAAGCTGACATCAGGACCAGAGTTTGTTACCATCTCTATGTTCCTGGCGACCAACGACAGACGTTATGGAGTCAAAAGCATGTAAGCAGAATTGAAACAAGTCAGTAAGCACCTATAAGTGCAGGCATTTTTCTAGGTGCTAGGGCTATACCTACAAGGAGACCGCAACCCACTCCAGTATTTTCTCCTGGAGAATCCCATGGACAGAGGAGCCTGGCAGGCTACAGTCCATGAGGTCACAAAGAGTCAGACACAACTGAGTGACTAAACAGGGCTATACCACTGGATAAGATACAGTCCCTTCCAGCTCCCTCTTCTTGAAACTTAGACAGACAACAAGCAAATCAGCATAGCAACAACATCAAGCTGTAGTATACGCCATGTAGGAAATAAAGCAGAGAAAGGGATTAGGGAGCATGATGAGTGCTTATTTTCGATTGGTTAGCCAGGGAAGGTCTCTCTGGAGGAACATTTGAGCAGAGCCCTGGCAGAGGTAAGGGGATAAGCCCTGTGGCTATCTGGAGGAACAAGGCAGGAAGAAGCCGGGCAAGAGAGAGGGACAACAAGGAGGCTGGTGGGGTTGGAATGGAGTAAGTGAGGAGAGAGTGGTGAGGTTGGAAGGGAGGCAAAAGGCAGATCTTGTCGGGCACTGTAGGCTTTGGGAAGGAGAATGGATAGCCTCTACAGATAGCCCCAGAGTGGTGGAAGGGCAAGGACCAGGCAAGGAGATAGAATTCATGAAGGCTTCGCCTTCTATCTGGGCCCCAGAACCAGAAAAGCCCCTTTGTGCAGTGGGTGGGTGGCCCACTCTGGGTGGGGGAATGGCTGTGCTCGGTCCTGAGGCCTGCTCCTTGAGGGGCTGGACAATGGGCCCCTTGTGGTTGGATTTGGGGGCCAAGTGGCCCTCTCAGTGATGGGATTCCTCAGCCAGGAGGCATGTGACTTCAAGACCTTGGCATCTTCCCAGAAGGTCCTGGGCCTACGGCTGGGGAGAAGGGCAGGGAGATGGGGAGAGGTCAGAGCGAGGGAGGAGGGAAACCTCCACTCTGGAAACTTTCTCCTGAAACAGTGTCCTGCCCTGTCTCAGGCTGGAGGAGGGGTAAACAGGCAGGCAAGGGACTGGGGCTCTGCTTGAGGGAGCGGGGGAGGGTCAGAGAGCTGGAAGCTATGGGCAGCTTCAACAAATGGTTTCCACAGCGAGGCAGGAGGGAGGAGCTGGCCGCCCCTGGACCTGGTGGGCAGGGGCAGGCAGAAGAGGGCCTGACAAGCCTCCGTCTTGTATCCCTTCAGCAGAGGAGAGAGCATGGAGCTGGAGAGGATCGTCAGTGCAGCCCTCCTAAACTTTGTCCAGATGCACCTCCCAGAGGCTGACCTCAGGTAGAAGCTGCTCTCCGAGAAGGGTCTTGCTGGGCCAGTGCTGGAGCTGCTGGGCAGGACTCTGGGTCCTGGTCAGTGGAAAGTCTGGGGTGGGAAGCACTCAACCCTATTCCTGAGGTAGGGGAGGGCTGATTATGATCTGCTGGTGTGGCCTTGCCTCTCAACCTGCTTCCGTCACTCCCTTGTTGAACAGATGGGAAACCAAACCTCTGAGGGTGTGAGGGGAAGGTGGGATACTCTCTGGGCTTTAGGCTCGAGGTCTGGCTCACAGTCCCCAGGAAGCCAAGGGTCAGTGTCCCAGGCTAGGTGGCGATGCTGGAGATAACAGGGCCTTTCTTGTCCCCTTCCTGCAGCGGCTTGGATGAGGTCATCTTCTCCTATGTGCTCGGGGTCCTTGAGGACTTAGGCCCCTCAGGCCCATCGGAGGAGAATTTCGATATGGAGGCCTTCACCGAGATGATGGAGGCCTATGTGCCCGGCTTCGCTCACATCCCCAGGTAGGGCCTGGCTGGGGCCCGAGGACGAGGCGGGCTGGCTGATTGTGGAGGGTGGGCAGAGTTGTCCTCTGACCACCCTCCTTGTCTTTTCAGGGGTACAGTAGGGGACATGATGCGGAAGCTCTCGGGGCAGTTGAGTGGTGCCAGGAACAAGGGTGAGTCTGGGAATCGGGCACCTGGGTGACGCAAATCCCCATCCTCCAAAGCCCTGGCCAACCTGTTGCTCTTTCTGCCTCTTTAAGAGAACCTGCAGCCACAGAGCTCCGAGGTCCGAGGTCAGGTATCTGTCTCCCCAGAGGCCCTACAGCGGCCTGGGAAGCTCAAAGAAGAGACGGGGCATTCTGCTGCTGCCGGTGACACCCGGGATGAGGTACGGATGGAGGAGGGCCCCAGGAGGGAACTAGGGGCGCCAGAAAGGAGGAAGTAGTGCCTCTTGTCGACATTTATGCCCACAGGCAGCCGGCCCTGAGGAGGAGCTGCTGCCAGGGGTGGACGTACTCCTGGAGATGTTCCCTTCCTGTTCGGTGGAGCAGGCCCAGTGGGTGTTGGCCAAAGCGCGAGGGGACTTGGAAGAAGCTGTGCAGATGCTGGTAGAGGGGAAAGAGGGGCCTCCAGCCTGGGATGGCCCCAACCAGGTATCCTCTGCTAGACCCCCACCCCACCCCATGTCACCTCAGCTGTGCTCCAACTTAAGTGTTAGGCCCCCACTCCTACCTTATCCCTATGTGTGTCTCCTGCTGACACTCTAGGCCCTAGACCAGGCTTTTCTCTGCAGGACCTGCCCAGGCGCCTCAGAGGTCCCCAAAAGGATGAACTGAAGTCCTTCATCCTGCAGAAGTGAGTCTGGGCTGGGCTGGGCTGGGCCCTTAAGAGGGTCTTCCCAGGGTGGCAGTAGCTTCACCCAGCCAGTTTTTGGCAGGTACATGATGGTGGATAGTGCAGAGGATCAGAAGATTCACCGGCCTATGGCTCCTAAGGAGGTGAGATGGGGCTGCCTGGGTCGTGGAGCAGGTGCATCTGTCTCCAGGCTTCGGCTACTCACTACCTGATTGCCTGACAGGCTCCCAAGAAGCTGATCCGCTACATCGACAACCAGGTAGTGAGCACCAAAGGGGAGCGATTCAAAGACGTCCGGAACCCCGAGGCTGAAGAGATGAAGGCCACATACATCAACCTCAAGCCAGCCAGAAAGTACCGCTTCCACTGAGGCACTTGGTAGACTGCCCGTGGTGCCAGGAACAAGGGTGAGTCTGGGAATCGGGCACCTGGGTGACGCAAATCCCCATCCTCCAAAGCCCTGGCCAACCTGTTGCTCTTTCTGCCTCTTTAAGAGAACCTGCAGCCACAGAGCTCCGAGGTCCGAGGTCAGGTATCTGTCTCCCCAGAGGCCCTACAGCGGCCTGGGAAGCTCAAAGAAGAGACGGGGCATTCTGCTGCTGCCGGTGACACCCGGGATGAGGTACGGATGGAGGAGGGCCCCAGGAGGGAACTAGGGGCGCCAGAAAGGAGGAAGTAGTGCCTCTTGTCGACATTTATGCCCACAGGCAGCCGGCCCTGAGGAGGAGCTGCTGCCAGGGGTGGACGTACTCCTGGAGATGTTCCCTTCCTGTTCGGTGGAGCAGGCCCAGTGGGTGTTGGCCAAAGCGCGAGGGGACTTGGAAGAAGCTGTGCAGATGCTGGTAGAGGGGAAAGAGGGGCCTCCAGCCTGGGATGGCCCCAACCAGGTATCCTCTGCTAGACCCCCACCCCACCCCATGTCACCTCAGCTGTGCTCCAACTTAAGTGTTAGGCCCCCACTCCTACCTTATCCCTATGTGTGTCTCCTGCTGACACTCTAGGCCCTAGACCAGGCTTTTCTCTGCAGGACCTGCCCAGGCGCCTCAGAGGTCCCCAAAAGGATGAACTGAAGTCCTTCATCCTGCAGAAGTGAGTCTGGGCTGGGCTGGGCTGGGCCCTTAAGAGGGTCTTCCCAGGGTGGCAGTAGCTTCACCCAGCCAGTTTTTGGCAGGTACATGATGGTGGATAGTGCAGAGGATCAGAAGATTCACCGGCCTATGGCTCCTAAGGAGGTGAGATGGGGCTGCCTGGGTCGTGGAGCAGGTGCATCTGTCTCCAGGCTTCGGCTACTCACTACCTGATTGCCTGACAGGCTCCCAAGAAGCTGATCCGCTACATCGACAACCAGGTAGTGAGCACCAAAGGGGAGCGATTCAAAGACGTCCGGAACCCCGAGGCTGAAGAGATGAAGGCCACATACATCAACCTCAAGCCAGCCAGAAAGTACCGCTTCCACTGAGGCACTTGGTAGACTGCCCGAGCCGGCTAGGCTCAGATCCCAGAGGGATGCAAGACCCTACGCCCCACAGAGGGCCCGCCCGAGCTCCTGTCCCCCTTCTTCCCTATGTCCTTGCTCCATCCACAGTGTTAACCTCCTCTTGGAGCTGCCTGGGTACAGTAAAGGTTGCCCCAGGAAGGTGTGAGTGCATTCTGCTCATTTCACAGCTGAGGTCCTAGAGAACTGTGTCTGTCTCTCGCAGCCTCACATCCTGTCTCCAACAGGGCAGCAGCATCAGGCAGGATGGGGTAAAAAGCTCTTTATTTGAAGCTCCAGGGTGGGACAGGATACTGGCCTCTCATCTGAGGCCCCCTCAGTTCAGTTTCCCGACAGTCCACTGTGCAGCCCGGCCACAGAGTCCAGCTGTGCCCATTGACAGGTAGGTTAGACCTGCAGGTTGACAAAGGGTGCAAAGCCCGCCATGTCCTGCAGCAGCACCAGGGCCTGATGCAGCGGCGGCTCCACGTCGATGTCCACGCCGCGCTTCCTCAAGCGGCTTAGGCTGGGCTCCGCCACGTGGTGGCAGTGCCGCACCCTCAGCGAGCGCAGCGCCGGACAGTACTCGGCCAAAGTCCTGGGGGAGGCAAAGGGCATGAAGCTGCTAACACCACGGTGGGAGAGCCAGCAGGGCCCCAGTCTTCCCCCAGCTCAGGCCTAAGTGCCTTCACACACCAGGGAGGGGGCTTGATTTGAGGTCATACACTCAATGCCTCCAGTGCACCAGACTTCCTGTCTCTTAAACAGCTTCTCAGCTGCGACCAAGATTGCAAGGTTTTCCCTTTGTTGAACAGCCAGAAATCTGACTTTACACTTTGGATGTGAAATCTCCCAAGGTGTAAATGCTGGTTCAAAAAAGATTTTAAACTGTGGGCTCTCTGGTCTAGGCATTCCCAGAAGCCCTTGCTGTTCAGAATGGGGTTCCTTGGTAGAAGATCCAGAAATCCCAGTTCTGCCTTTGGACAACTAGAGCCTGCCCCCAACCCCTAGAGACTTAGGTTAGTGATGGCCCTCCTCCCACTGACCCCAGGCACCTGACACCATCGCTTCCTACGCGGAGGCAGCCGGTTAGGTCCAGGTGCTGGAGTTCCGGGCAGTTCCGAGCCAACTCCTGGACGGCGGTGTCCCCTACATTGGCGTTGACTGCTAGCGAGAGGCTGCGAAGACCTGCGCCGCGCCTCTGAGCCAGGTACACGATGGCCTCATCCTTGAGCTGTCGGCAGGCGGTGAGGTCCAGCTCCTCAAGGGCCGGACAGCGGTCAGCGAGGCCGCGCAGCGCCAGCCCATCTACCCAGTCACAGTGTGCGAGCGAAAGGCGCTGCAGCCGAGGGCAGCCCTCTGCCAGTGCCCCCAGTGCGCGGCGGCTCAGTTGCCCGCAGCCGGCCAGCGCTACACTCCGCAGCTGCGGATTCCGCGCCAGCACCGGCACCAGATCCTCGTCCGACAGCCATTCGTGACAGGGCGCCAGCGCCAGTTCCTGCAGCCCCTCGGCATCCCGCAGCAGCCAGGCCAATGCGGCCCGCGGAATCTGCGGACCCACCTACGGGCGGGGAGGCACCTCGACTCTCAGCGTTCCCGGAGGAGGATACGCTGCCTACCCGCCCTTGGGGAGTTCTTTCCTGGCAGCAGGTCGCCCTTAGGGCTTGCCACCTGCCCTCCCAGTAGAGACCCTACACGCCCTCAAGCTGACCCCCGGTACTCGCCCTTTGAGAGTACTTCTTGCTGGGTGGATTACTTCCCGGGCATTCCTAGAGACCCAAGGGGGATCCGGAAGGGTAGACAGCAGGGCTAGGGGCTGGAGGTTCAGGGCTGGGAACTGGGGGATGGAGGCAAGGGACTGGGGGGAGGAGAGGGCGGCACGGTGATTCCTGTCTCTTAAACAGCTTCTCAGCTGCGACCAAGATTGCAAGGTTTTCCCTTTGTTGAACAGCCAGAAATCTGACTTTACACTTTGGATGTGAAATCTCCCAAGGTGTAAATGCTGGTTCAAAAAAGATTTTAAACTGTGGGCTCTCTGGTCTAGGCATTCCCAGAAGCCCTTGCTGTTCAGAATGGGGTTCCTTGGTAGAAGATCCAGAAATCCCAGTTCTGCCTTTGGACAACTAGAGCCTGCCCCCAACCCCTAGAGACTTAGGTTAGTGATGGCCCTCCTCCCACTGACCCCAGGCACCTGACACCATCGCTTCCTACGCGGAGGCAGCCGGTTAGGTCCAGGTGCTGGAGTTCCGGGCAGTTCCGAGCCAACTCCTGGACGGCGGTGTCCCCTACATTGGCGTTGACTGCTAGCGAGAGGCTGCGAAGACCTGCGCCGCGCCTCTGAGCCAGGTACACGATGGCCTCATCCTTGAGCTGTCGGCAGGCGGTGAGGTCCAGCTCCTCAAGGGCCGGACAGCGGTCAGCGAGGCCGCGCAGCGCCAGCCCATCTACCCAGTCACAGTGTGCGAGCGAAAGGCGCTGCAGCCGAGGGCAGCCCTCTGCCAGTGCCCCCAGTGCGCGGCGGCTCAGTTGCCCGCAGCCGGCCAGCGCTACACTCCGCAGCTGCGGATTCCGCGCCAGCACCGGCACCAGATCCTCGTCCGACAGCCATTCGTGACAGGGCGCCAGCGCCAGTTCCTGCAGCCCCTCGGCATCCCGCAGCAGCCAGGCCAATGCGGCCCGCGGAATCTGCGGACCCACCTACGGGCGGGGAGGCACCTCGACTCTCAGCGTTCCCGGAGGAGGATACGCTGCCTACCCGCCCTTGGGGAGTTCTTTCCTGGCAGCAGGTCGCCCTTAGGGCTTGCCACCTGCCCTCCCAGTAGAGACCCTACACGCCCTCAAGCTGACCCCCGGTACTCGCCCTTTGAGAGTACTTCTTGCTGGGTGGATTACTTCCCGGGCATTCCTAGAGACCCAAGGGGGATCCGGAAGGGTAGACAGCAGGGCTAGGGGCTGGAGGTTCAGGGCTGGGAACTGGGGGATGGAGGCAGGACTGGAGGAGAGGCGGGCACGGTATCCAGAAGGGGGCGGGGCTCCGGCCCCAGGCTCACCTGAGCTGCGTCGAAGCGGCGCAGCCGGGCCAGGTGCAGCTGCACTAGCGCCCGGAAGGCCCGACTGACGCTCTGCAGCCAGAGCAGCTGGCGCAGCGGCACCCGGCTCAGGACGTGTGGGAGCAGTACGTCTTCCCAGGGCAGGTCCAGGAGCCTGCGGGTAAAAGGGCGTTGGCGGCGGCGTCCCTGGGTCGCTGTTACCTTCGAGTCCGCCTCAGTTACGCTCCTGAGCCTAGGCTCCTAAAAACGGCCCCAGAACCGGCCCTAGTTCAGCTCCCCTTCCCCAAGTCCTTCTTCCCCCTCTCGGCCCCTCCGGTGCTCGGTACCTGACGGCTCCGGGCTCTTGCTCCCCTCCGGACGGCTCCATCTGTAGCTCCATCGGCTGTCTACTGCGCGTGCGCAGTAGGGTCTCCTCGCTATGGCCTCGGAGCGGCCGCAGCGAACCCGCCTCTTTGGGCTGTACAGACAGACCGATTCAATCGAGTGCCGGCTCACTGAGGATCCTATCTGAAAGCGTTCCGGACGGATCCCGAAACTAAAGGCGAAACAGACCGGTGGTGTAAACTTAGGACTTGGCTTTCTCCGCTATAGGGCTTAAGACTCGAGGCAGAAGAACGCGATGGTGCAGCATACTGGTTTTTTTCGTTTGGGGCCAGTAAAGTGATGGGAGGAGCAGGCAAAACCAAATGCATAAGGGGCGGGGCCAAGACTCTGCCTGCTTTCTCTGCCCTACGGTCGAGTTTAGCGTTTGAAAAATGGGGAGAAACTGTTCAGGCTGTTACTGTCTGGCACGTAGCAGATGCCCAAGAACTGGTGAATGAATTGAATGGGAAAAGCTAGAATTTATCTTTCTTCATCAAGCAAACTTACCCAGACCTTCCATATCCTTGGTTGATTCTGAAGTAGAGAGCTATTCAACCCCTTCCACTCCCAGATTTTGAACGGGTTTACACCTTGCGGGGCGGGGAGATGTTGGGGCGAGAAGAAGGATTATATCTCCAGGGGGTCCCATTCCTTTATCCCGAATGTCTAGAGTCCTGAAAAGAATAAGTGTTCAGGTCAGCCCACCAGGAATACTGCTTCTCCGTAGTCCTGGCGTTGGCTTGGGGGTTTAGCTGTGGGGTCGGGGACTGGGCATGCCCTGGGGCAGCAGTCCCCCCAGACCTCTGTGTTCAGACTCTGGGTCACCCTCTCACTGTGTCCCCAGGTTATAGTTCAGAGTGCATTCCAGGGGATCCCTGGAGCAGTGCTTTCTCCATCATCCATTGGCAGGGAGGGTGTGAAGGAGACGCGGAGAGTTACTGCTGTAGCCCTTACCCACCCCAACCCCCGTCCTAGCAGGGTTGCATTCGCCCTTCGTACAACTGTTTCACCTGCCTCTTCATAACGAAACTGTTTCCCATCCATTATCAGGGCTTTAGGCACCTATACAAGGTGGACAGGTCTGTCACTCCACTTTAAAGATGAAACCGAGGCCCTGGAGAGGAAGCACCTTGTCTGGGGTCAAGGGAGTCGGGGTAGAGTACCCAGGCATTCTGGTTTTCACCGAATCCCTTTCACACTCCTCCAACCTCTCCCATCCCACCCCTACTTCCATACTGCGAGAAGAGAGTAAACAGTAGCAGGGGAAGACCAAGGAGGGTCAGTTAGGGTGAGGGCTGCGCTCCCTTTTCCTCCGCCTGCCTGGGGAACGGTAGCTGGGAAGACAGATCTCGGTTAAGATAGTGTCAAGTGGGCGCGCACCACCCGGGCCGCGCGCCTCCTCCCCCTTCCAGCTTTGTTCACGCTTCTGCGCCTGCGCAGTGCGACAAATCTGGCGCTGTCCCCTTCAGCACCACGCCGAGCCCGCGCCGCCCCTCCCCGCGGTGAGCCCCGCGCACCCCCGCCTCGCACGTTCTCGCGCCCCCCTGACCGTTCGAACAGACCCCTTCTTCCTTCCGAGGTCACCACTTGCCTGCTTTGGAGTTCCCAAGGAGAGCAGTTGCCATAGTAACTCTAGAGGCGTTTTCTTAAAATAGCCGGGCCCGCTTCTACCTTGGCCAAGGGCACAAGGGTTGCCTGTCTCCCGCTTCCTCTAGGCTAGGCGCTATTCCGTCTGACCTCTTACTCCCAGACGGCCGGATGCCTAGCTCAGGCAGCACGGAAGTTCTTTTTGAAGTCTGACTAACACGCCTCCTCCTGCATCCTGGGCGAGTGGTCAGGGTTGTTGTCCCCTGAGTCCTAGTCCCGGAACCTCCGGAGGGTTTGAGGCAGGGGTCCTTCGATATTTCTTCCATAAACTGATGGTCTCTTGGAGTTAGGGGGCAGGTCCAAGTGTACACCCGCACCGTGTGCTGGCGCGGCCGCGTGCTCGTGGGGGCGGGAGCGCGTGTGGCATGTAACAGGTCATGTGGCAACCTCCTAGGGACACGCGTGGGGTCTGGAGCGGGACACGCGTGTGCAGCTGGGTCCTGCGTGCGGCTCAGGGGATGGTGGACGAGAGGGACGTGAACACGATTGGGGTGGGGCATGTGAGGGTCTGAAAGAACAGACCAGAGCTTCCATACGTCCTCCCCCCTGTCAGGGGCGGGTCTCAGGTTGGCGGGAGAGCCCAGCGGGGACCTAGTCTCGAGAAGGGAGGGCAGCCTCTGGGGCTCAGGGCCCCGGGAGAGGGCGGGGGGTGGGTGGGGGGATTAGCTCTGAGCCGCGCGTAGGGGGGAGGAGGAGGGACTGAGAGGCGGGCGGGCCTGGAGCAAGCGGGAGCAAGCGGGAGTCGCGGTGCCTTCACAGCTGAGCTGGGCCCAACCTCTCCCCCTGCCTCTCCTCGGCCCCAGCTCCAGGCGAGCAGCGGTGAGTACCGACGCGGCTGGAGTCCAGGGCTGCACTGAGGGCTCCCCAAGCCCCGATTGAGCTTCAGAAACCTCCCTGGCGGCCGTTGCTGTTCCAGACCCTTGCCCCTACCCTTCATGGCCACCAGGGGCCCCTTTACCCCTTTATGGTCTTTCCTGGGCTGGACAAGATCTATCCTCTCCCTGGGAGGGTGGAGGGAGAGATGGAAAGAGGGGTCTGGTGCAGCCTCTTCTGCAGCCTCCCCTCAGAGACCAGTGACCGGGGGCGGTTAGGGGAGAGGGTGTCTGTCCCTGTTTAAGTATGTGTGTGAGTATGCATCTGTATTTGGATACGATCGTGACCCGTAGGTCTCTGTGTGAGTAGTGTTGGATATACCCGCGTCTCCGTGTCTTGGAGAATGAGGGCCTTGTGTGTATATTTGGGTGTCTCTTTGTGTGTTCCTGTTCGATTGCAGTGTGTGTGTGTAAAACAAGCATGTGCCTTTCCATTACACACATATTTGTTATGACTTTGAGTGTATGAGGGTGTGTCTTTGAGCAATGTGTGTGTGTGCCTGTGTCTGTGTGTGCTGGAGGGTGTAGCCTGTGAACATGCTAGCTGTGTACTGATATTATTTGTCCGTACGCGTGTGTGTGCGTGAGTGTGTGTACCTATATGGAGAACAGGAATGTCCTTTTCCCATTCAGCATGTATATATGAGAGGAGGAGCCTCTGTCCAGGCTTTCTCTTCCCTTTCACCTGTGCCCCTCAGCTCCCTATATACCACCCGCATTTTCCTCCCCTCCTTCCAGGAGACCCGAGTTCTCTCCCCCTGAGTGAGGAGCTCCCACCGAGAGACTGCGGGAAGCCCCCAGCCATATGACCATGATGACTGGCTGATACTTCTGGTCCTGAGAGTGGGGTAGCCTCTTCCTCTCCCCCACCAGAAGTAGTTCCAAAAAGCCACAGGGACTCAGGGCTCACTCAGCTTCTGAAAGAGCTTCCTCTCTCCTCCTAGGGTGACGCTTAGGGCCCCAGACAGAAAGGAGAGGAGCCAGGGGCCCTCTGGGCATAATTCTTTTCTCCTCAGGTCTCCATGCAAGTAGCCCAACAGGAAGACTGATCCCACCCCCCAGGTGGCATCAGTGCTGCCATATTCCCAGGGTAGGCCAGACGCCTGGTGCTCCGTGACCCCAGCTGCTTTCCCCTCCCTGTCTCTGCTATCCCGTCCACCCAGCTCCTCAGCAGTTCGCCCCCTGCTCCCCTTTCTCTCTTGCAGGCCTGTCTGAAGAGCATGCTGCCCCCTCACTCCCCACCTGGCCTGGCCATCCCTGCCCCCCCAGCCTGACCCCCGGCCCCAGCATGGCCCAGGGTGCCATGCGTTTTTGCTCGGAAGGCGACTGTGCCATCTCCCCACCACGATGCCCACGCCGCTGGCTCCCCGAAGGCCCAGTGCCTCAGAGCCCCCCAGCCAGCATGTATGGCAGCACAGGCTCCCTACTGCGGCGAGTGGCAGGTCCAGGTCCCCGAAGCCGGGAATTTGGACGTGTGACAGCACCCTGCACACCTCTGCGTGGCCCTCCTTCGCCGCGCATTGCTCCCTCTCCCTGGGCACCCTCTTCACCCACTGGCCAGCCCCCGCCAGGGGCCCGGAGCTCTGTGGTCATATTCCGCTTTGTGGAGAAGGCCAGCGTGAAGCCACTGAACGGGCTGCCTGCTCCTGGAGGCTTGAGTCGGAGCTGGGACCTGGGTGGGGTCTCTCCTCCCAGGCCCACCCCAGCCCTTGGGCCTGGCTCCCATCACAAGTTGCGTCTAGAAGCATCCACATCAGACCCACTCCCAGCTGGAGGAGGCTCAGCTCGGCCTGGCAGCCAGGGCCTTTTCCACAGGCCACCAGCTCAAGCCCAGGTTGGAGCAGATGGTCTTTATTCCTCTCTCCCCAATGACCTGGGGAGACCCTCTGAGCACCTGGCCACATTATTTCGAGGACCTGCTGACCCTGGGCTCCTGAACCAGGTATGTGACCTCCCTTGGGCTCCCTGCAACCCCAGAGACCCAGCCTAGGCCAAGGCTCATCTCCTTGGTGGTCTCGGGCCTATCAGCTCTTCACTCTGAATTCTTCACTCTGTGCTAAATCTGCCTTTCTTGCCCTCTGTGTTTGTCTTTATGTCTCTGCGCCTCTGCCCCTGTATGCTTTTCTTTCTGTGCTTCTGTCCCATGTTCCTGTGTTGTATGTCTGGCTTTGTCTCTGGGGACCTGTGCCTATACTCCCTCCTTGACTTAGGGGGACATCTGGTCCTCACCCCGAGAAGTCTCCTCTCATGCCCAGAGAATCGCCCGAGCCAAATGGGAGTTCTTCTATGGCTCTTTGGACTCCCCCAGCTCAGGTAAGGCCTGGGACTGAGGCGGGGAATAGGACAGGGCCTTTTCCACAGGAGCCATGGGGTGCTAGGGAGCCTTCCTTTAAACCCCTCACCCCTCAATCCTTTCCTGGGCTTCTGAGTCGGTGAATGCTTCTCTAGGCCCCAGTCTTTCCATCTGTGTTATGATAGGGGTTGGGGATGGCAGCTCATCGGGGCACCTGGAGGCAGCTGGGTAGCAGAACGGGGGATGGCAGGATACCAAGGGCCATTCCTTGGAGTAGCAAAGAGGCTGGTCTCCCTCAGGCCCCCTCAAAGCTGTTTGACAAGAACTTGATTTGAAATGAGTTCCACCCTGAACAAGCTGAGCTTGCAGCAGGAGAGATGGTGGCTAGACAGCAAAAGAAGTTCTGGCCAACATGAGGCAGTTGGGGAGAGTTCCTTCCAAGAAAAGAATCAGGACAGGGAGCTGACCTGAATAACTGCCTGACCGGGATGCCTGTGTACATTGCAGGTGCTAAGCCCCCAGAGCAGGCCCCCCCACCTCCATCTGGGGTGGGCTCAGGGCAGGGCTCTGGGGTGGCTGTGGGGCGAGCAGCCGAGTACTCCGAGACGGACCTGGACACGGTACCCCTGCGGTGCTACCGCGAGACCGACATCGACGAGGTGCTGGCCGAGCGGGAAGAGGCTGACTCGGCCATCGAGAGTCAGCCCAGCTCTGAGGGCCTGCCTGGCACGGCCCGCCCCCCTGCCCCACGTCCTGGTCCATGCCGTGGCCCTCCTCCCAGCCTGGGCAGTGGCAATGAGGATGAGGATGAGGCAGGTGGGGACGAGGATGTGGACGACGAGGTGTTTGAGGCCTCAGAAGGGGCCCGGTGAGTGGGGAGTGGGAGAGGAAAGTGACTTGCTCCTTCCCACTGGCCAGGGTTGGGTGCCAGGTGACTGCAGTAGGAATGAGGGTGGGGCAGGAGGGGCAGGACCAAGATGGAGTACTGGCATGGGGGTGGAACACAGGACTCTGGACAGAGGCATGAGGCCTGACAGAGTACCGAGGATGTGGGGGCCATCAGCAAGAACCCAGGAGGGCAGAGACATCAGGACAGGAAGAAAAGGGTTCTAACGAAGGCCAGGGGGCAGAGTGAGAGGCCAGAATCCAACCTGGGGGCATGGCAGCATTGGTCTGGATCCTGGATCTCGGCAGGAGAATGTGGAGTGGGGGGGCTTTCCTTTCTGTCACACCTCATTGCAGCTTGGAGCCTCATCTTCTTTTCCTAAGATGTTGCCAGAAATAGAAATGGAATGGCAGGAGGGGAGAGGATCAGGGAGAAGGAGGAGAAAGGGAGATTAGTGGGGAGTGAGAGAGGAAGGGGATTGGGTGTTGGGGATGGGCAGGTCTGGGGTGCTCCAGGGGCACTGAGTAGTTTGGCGGACCTGTGGTGAGGCTCCTGTGGCAGGCGGGGAGCCTGTGAAAACGGGTGATGATCCCCTTCACGGAGCTGGTGTGAAAGCTCAGTGAAAGGCCAGCTGAGAGCTGTCCTCTAGGTCCCTGATCAGATGTTCTCCCTGCCCCTGCAGGCCAGGCACCCGAATGCTTCACTCCAGGCCTCTCAAGTCGCCTCTGCCCTTTCTACCTGGGACCAGCCCCTCGGCTGATGGGCCTGACTCTTTCAGTTGTGTGTTTGAAGCCATTTTGGAGTCACACCGGGCCAAGGGCACCTCCTACACCAGCCTCGCCTCGCTGGACGCCCTGGCCTCGCCTGGCCCGACTCAGAGCCCCTTCTTCACCTTTGAGATGCCTCCCCAGCCCCCTGCCCCCAGGCCTGACCCACCTGCTCCTGCCCCATTTGCCCCTCTCGAACCAGATTCTGGTACCAGCTCTGCTGCTGATGGGCCCTGGACACAGAGAGGGGTGGAAGAAGAGGCAGAGGCTGGAGCCAAGCAGCCTTCAGGGAGGGAGCCCCCTAGTCCCTGCCACTCAGAAGACAGCTTTGGGCTGGGGGCAGCACCGCTGGGCAGGTGAGTAATTCCTTTGCTTCCTTAGACCTGAGGCCCTAGGGCACCAGGAACAGTAACTCCAAGGGATGAAGCCTGAGTGCGAAAATGTGGTTTATATTCCTGACCCCTGATTGAGGATACAGATGTGTCTTCCCATTTGTCCTCCCATTTGGAAGAATACTTCCACTGGCTGGGCGTGGGAGTCCCTCACAGCCTGCCACCTTGAGCTCCAATGACTTGTAAAACCACAGTTAAGAATGGAAGGATCCCTAGAAAACACTCTCCTTTTTCTCTGGAAGGCCCCTTCCCTCCCCAGATAGAGCCTCTAACCTGCTTAGGATTATTCTGCCCTGGCCCCCAGCCCCAAGCCTGGCCTAGAGGTTTCTCCCAAAGATGCAGCCACCAGCCTCTCCTATTGCCTCTCTCCCATGCTGCCTCCCCCTCCAATCTGGAGTCTCTCACCCTTCTCCAGGAAGTCCTTTCACCAGTCTAACCTTTCTGCTCTCCCCTCTGCCAGCTACCCTCTCAGTCACTGAAGCCATGGCAACAGGAGGGGGTGGCCAGGGAGACAGGGTTGCCTAGCAACCAGGAGTTTCCGGCCTCTGTCTCTGGGGTGACAGGTGGCTTTGTGAGTAGAGCAGCTAGGGTGGGAAGGGAAGGAAGGAGAAGACAGGGGATGGGGGTGTGTGCTCTGACGTCCATCCCCTCTACCTCAGAGCCTACTTCTTTCTGAGTGGAAGAGAAGGACCAAGGAGGAGACTCCTCTCGCTAAAATGTGGGAAGAGGAAAGACAGAGGAGCAGGAGAGTGTCCCTACTGCCTCAGATCTTTGACCCTCCACTCTTCCTTCCTGGCAGTCCATCTATCCTATTTCTGTCCGTATGCTCAGAGAGGGAGGGCTCTCTCCTGAGTAGGGCCAGTGTGAGGATAGGGAATCTATGTCTAATAGCAACCTTTGGGGCAAGCAGCCAGAACTCCCACAGCAGCAAGATGGACGTGGGTTAGACCTAAGGGAGGACTTCCACAGAGACGTGATGATGATAGAGTTTGACTGAGGGACAAGTCTCCTCTGGAGAAAAGAAAAATGGTTTCCTTATGTCCCAACTTTCCCTTCTCTGTCTGCTGGGTCTGGAGGCAGAGGAAGGGTCTGGCTGGCCCCTGAGAGTTCGCCCCACCTCTGAGCTGGTGTTCTACCCTGGCAGCGAGCCACCCCTGAACCAGCTGGTGTCTGATTCCGACTCCGAGCTGGACAGCACAGAGCGGCTGGCCCTGGGAAGCACAGACACCTTGTCCAATGGGCAGAAAGCAGACCTGGAGGCTGCGCAGCGCCTAGCTAAGAGGCTGTACCGACTAGATGGCTTCCGGAAGGCGGATGTGGCCCGTCATCTGGGCAAGAAGTAAAGACTCTGGGCTGGGATTGAGGATGGGGGAGAGGGGACGCAAGCTGTAGGCATACCTCCACATCCCTGTATCTGATGCCCCCAGGTCTTTAGGTAACCCCTACCCAGCCCCTTGACACTTGCCCTTGAGACTCCATCTGTCTGTCTGCCCTGCCCACAGCAATGACTTCAGCAAACTTGTGGCTGGCGAGTACCTGAAGTTCTTTGTCTTCACGGGCATGACTCTGGACCAGGCTCTCAGGTGGGTGTCAAGCCCTCTGAGGGCAGCCCCTACTCTCCAGGCCTGGTGCGCGAGGCTTCCGTGAGGCCTCCTCTGAGCCCTGTGCGTCCCCTGAGCTGCCCTGAAGTCACTCTTCCCAAGCCGACTGGGCATGGCCAAACGTCAGAGCTGTGTGATAAGGGGACCTTGGGTAGAGGTGACAAGTCCCCTCTCCTCCTCTCCCCAGGGTGTTTCTCAAGGAGCTGGCTTTAATGGGTGAGACCCAGGAACGGGAGCGTGTGCTGGCCCACTTCTCCCAGAGATACTTCCAGTGCAATCCTGGAGCCCTGTCCTCAGAGGGTGAGGAGGCCAGGGGCAGGGCTTTCCCGTCTGGTCACAAAGGCAGATGGACACTGCATCTGTGCTAAGCAGCATGCATGTGCTGAAGAACATGAACGTACAAGCTTGCAGGCATGCAGGCACGCGTGTGTGCAGACAGTACTGGCACGGCTGCATGGATGTGGAACTGTGCTGCCAGGAGTATAGTGCTAGGGTCTAATGTGTGCTGTGAAGAGGCACGTGGCAGGTGTGTTTGCATGCCGTTGTTCACATAAATGTGAAGATAGTGCTTGGCCTGAGGAGGAATTCTGTTTGGTCTGCATAAGTGTGTGGGGCCCAACTACTTATGTTTAATGCACAGAAACACAGAGGCATGTTGGTGTTGGGGGTGAGCAGTGGGATGCCCCCAGAACCTTTGGGTGTTAGGTAGGGTGTCCTAAGAAGAAAGAGAGGTCCTGGCTGAGGGATTTGCTGGAGGAGAGAGGTCTTTGCTTTGGACAGGTTTGCAAATGAGGTCCAGGACGACGCAAAGTGTGGTTGTGGGCCAGAGGGCCCTGAAAGGGTGCAGGGGGTGAACTGGAAGAGAGTTGCGGGAATAGTCCCTGGGAGGTGGTAGGCTAAATGTCAACTCTTCCCTAGACGGAGCGCACACCCTGACCTGCGCCCTCATGCTACTCAATACGGATCTCCATGGCCACGTGAGTGGGGGACTGGTGGGCGGGAGACCCGGCAAACTCCCGTGCAGAGACTTCAAGGCCTGGAAGGCGAAGGACTCCCCAGGCTCACAGGCCTCTGTGCCCTCCATTAGAACATCGGGAAGCGCATGACCTGCGGAGACTTCATTGGTAACCTGGAGGGCCTCAACGAAGGCGGCGACTTCCCCAGAGAGCTGCTCAAGGTGGGGGGTGGGGCAGGGCAGAGGTGGCCGGAGGGGAGGGACAGGAGACCTGTCAGCAGGCCTCCGAGGGAGGTGAGGCGAGGGGCCTGCCAGCACCCAGCTCCTGCTGTGGAAGCCTGGGCTCTAGTGACTCAGCCTGGGGACCGCCCCCTCCCCCAGCCCCCACAGGACTGGCTCTTCTGGAGCATGCGCACTCACCATTGCTGCGTGCCGCGGGGGAGGGGGAACTGTTCTCGGGAACACGTGATAGAGGGCCCTGGACTCTGTATGTTGCCTTCATTTGTGCCCCTCCTGTTGTGTTCAGTGAGTTTGGGCGGGGGAAGCGGGAGGGGATCCCTCCTGGCGGGCCGGGGGCCCACAGGTACACCAATTCAATTCCCTCTCCGCCTCTAGCCCCTCACCCCAGGGTGTACAGCCGACAAAAGCCTCTCTGGTACCCCTGCAGTGAAGGGGCCTGGAGGTAGAGGGTCGTGAGAGGGACAAAGGCTTTCCAAGATCTTGAAGTCAGTTTGCAGGATGCTGGGACTGCCTACTGCGCTTCGGGTCCTTAATGGGCACTGCCTGCATCCAGGCACCAGAAACCAAGGGCTTAGCTCCGCTGGAGCTGGTAGGATGGGAGGAGAGGTGGATGTCCTGGTCCCCAACTTCAGTGCTCTCCCAGGTCGGGTGGTGTTTTACCAGAGAAGGCCTGCACTCCCGGAGTTGTCAGAAGTGCGGAGGGGGTTTCTGCAGGCACCATAAACATGTGACAGCCCAGGAATGTTTGGGGCATGTCTATAAACTTGGGGTGTGTTGAGCTTACGAGTTTGGGAATGCATCTGAGTGGGGCTGTCTACTGTGAGTTGTGGGATGATTAATGAGTTGGGATATATGCGGAGTTTAGTTGTATATGTGTGATTTAGGTGAACCAAAGGGGTTTGTCTGACTTGGAGTGTGTTTGTGCTTAGGCCTTGTGATTTAAGAGTGTATCCGAGCCGAGGTATCGGTGGCGTATTTGTGTGCGTAGGGGTGTCTATCTGCAGAGTGGTTCTCTGGTTAGTGATGTGTGTCCATGCGTAGGGGGGGGGTGTATGTTTGTGAGTTAAAAGCTAAAATTTGAGGTGTACCTCTGACTTTGTAGCCCCTGTGAGTTGAGGTGAGTATGAATTGGTGCATCTGGCTAGTTGGGGTGTCGGTAAAGCGGGGTGTTTGAATGTGATCTGGGGAATATACACGGGCATTTGACATATCTGCGGCTTGGTGAGGTGGGTGAGTTCACGGCTGTCTCTGTCCCGCGCCGCTGTCTCCAGCCTCTTGGCCCTCCAGGCTCCATAAAAAAGGGCCGCCAGGAGGCGTTCCGACCTTTCTCCTCGCCACCCCACCCTGCCGAGCCTGCAGGGCGCTCCAGACCTTTCAGGCGCAGCCCCCTTTCACAGCCCCAACCTCCCCGCACTCCTAGAGCAGCCGCCTCCCCGATCCCGGCACCGGCCCCCCCAGGCGCCTCCCTGGTGACGGCGCGCGGCGGGCCCTCCTCTCGGTCGGACGCCTCCATTTTGTGCCGTCCCCGCCCCCAGCCCTCGCCCTCCCCTCCCCTTCCCGTCTGCGCCCCCCTCCCGCTCTCGCCGAGCTGCAGAGCCGTTCGCGCCGCCGCCGCGCGCTCTGTGCGTCGGTGGGAGCCGAGCCGGGCCGGGCTCGGGCCGGGCCGCTCGCGCCGGCTGTCGGGGGAGCCGTCCGCGGGCCGTCCGGGCCGTCCGGGGCCGAGGACGGACGGGGGCATGGCCGGGGGCCGCGGCGCGCCGGCCAGGCCAGCATGATCGGTGTCAACAGCATCCACAGCAGCGCCGGGCGGCTGCGCTCGCGCTCGCTGTGCTCCGTGCGCTACGGACGCACCCACCGCGGCGCGGAGACCCTGTGCTACGGCTGGCCGCAGCGCTCGCGCAGTCTCAAGCCCGTGCTCTACACCGACCTGGTGGTCAGCCGCCTGCAGAGCCGCAAGAAGAAAAAGGCGGTGAGGGCGGTGGGGCCGCGGCTCACGCCAGGCTGGGGGGCGACCGAGGGGGCTGCTGAGGGCGGCGCGCGATTGAGAGGGCGGCTTGAGGGCGGCGCCGCAGGCAGCGCGAGAGGATGGTGCCGAGGGGGGAACCCGACAGGGATAGAGCCCGTGGGTAGCCTGGGGTGGGCATGGATGGAGCGGGTAGGGCAGAGGCCCTTGTGTGCAAGTTGGGGATCTCAGACCAAAGGGTCCTTCTAGCTGAGAGCGTGAGGTGGGGCTCGCCGGAGGGGTTTAGGACTTTCCGAAGGAAGATGTGGCTGTGGGCCGACGGAAGCGCCGAGATAGAGCAGGGGATGAACTGGGAGCCTGGAGACATGCATTGCAGGCTGGATCTCAGTGACCACGTCTGCGTCCTGGCCAGAGAGTTGGAGAGTGAGAGGTTGGGGTCTGAGCTATGCTGAGTCTGGGCTGGACCTGTGCTGAGAGGGCTGTGTGCTGGGTTGTGCTGTAGGATGGAGGTTGTGGGGCGAACCTAGCCCGGACATGGTGCGTACAGGTGAAATGCTTGGCACTTGTGGCTGGGCACAGCCGTGGACAGTGAGAGTCAGAGACCATGTTGTGTGGGGAGCTGGGGAGGGCAGTGTCCCATCTTGGAGAAGGTACCGACGTCACCACTGCACCCAACTCCTCGCACGCAGGCAGCATCACACGCCACCACACGCCACACGCTTAGCCGCACATGCTGAGGACACACCCACTCACAGGCTGGTGGAAGCACCCCCACCGTGGGAGGCAGTGGTGTGAGCCCATGTCGCAGGGACTCCCAAGAAGAGGGGTCCCTGCGCCTCTCCTGGAGCTCATCCTCTCCTCCCACCGCTCAGAGGCCCCCCCAGGCCGCCCACACAGAGGGAAGTGCTGGTTCCGAGTTCACAGGGAGTTTGGGGTATGGAGGGTTTGGGAGCTACAACTGTTGCCCTTTAGACTACTGTCCATTTCCCAGTGACAGGAAATACGCGCGTGGCCAAGTTGGGGGCTGCAGCAGCCTGGCACGTGGCTGGGTGGGGCTGTCTGGGTTGGGGAAGCGCTCAGTTTGGCCTGGGGTCGGGAGCCATGAGTGTGTTCTCTATCAGCCAGGGTGACAGGGAGCGCTGTCCCGGGGCCTCAGTTTCTCCATATGCTCTGTGTGGACTTATCCTGTGGAAGTAGGCCCAAACACAGGGTTGGGGAAAGGAGAACTTCTTAGGCTGCTCTTTCCATTCCCTCTAGAGCTGGGCTTCCCCCACCCCAGATCTGGACAGGATAACCTTTATCAGTAACAACAACAGTAGAGATGTGTGCTTGGTTGCTTCAGCCATGTCTGACTCTGCAATCCCACGGACTGTACCCCGCCAGGCTCCTCTGTCCATGGGATTCTCCAGGCGAGAATACTAGAATGAGATGCCATGCCCGCCTCTAGGGCACCTTCCCAACCCAGGGATCGAACCTGTGTTTCTTATGTCTCCTTGCCCTGGCAGTTGGGTTCTTTACCACAAGCGCCACCTGGGTCTGAGCTATGCTGGGGCTGGACCTGTGCTGAGAGGGCTGTGTGCTGGGTTGTGCTGTAGGATGGAGGTTGTGGGGCGAACCTAGCCCGGACATGGTGCGTACAGGTGAAATGCTTGGCACTTGTGGCTGGGCACAGCCGTGGACAGTGAGAGTCAGAGACCATGTTGTGTGGGGAGCTGGGAGGGCAGTGTCCCATCTTGGAGAAGGTACCGACGTCACCACTGCACCCAACTCCTCGCACGCAGGCAGCATCACACGCCACCACACGCCACACGCTTAGCCGCACATGCTGAGGACACACCCACTCACAGGCTGGTGGAAGCACCCCCACCGTGGGAGGCAGTGGTGTGAGCCCATGTCGCAGGGACTCCCAAGAAGAGGGGTCCCTGCGCCTCTCCTGGAGCTCATCCTCTCCTCCCACCGCTCAGAGGCCCCCCCAGGCCGCCCACACAGAGGGAAGTGCTGGTTCCGAGTTCACAGGGAGTTTGGGGTATGGAGGGTTTGGGAGCTACAACTGTTGCCCTTTAGACTACTGTCCATTTCCCAGTGACAGGAAATACGCGCGTGGCCAAGTTGGGGGCTGCAGCAGCCTGGCACGTGGCTGGGTGGGGCTGTCTGGGTTGGGGAAGCGCTCAGTTTGGCCTGGGGTCGGGAGCCATGAGTGTGTTCTCTATCAGCCAGGGTGACAGGGAGCGCTGTCCCGGGGCCTCAGTTTCTCCATATGCTCTGTGTGGACTTATCCTGTGGAAGTAGGCCCAAACACAGGGTTGGGGAAAGGAGAACTTCTTAGGCTGCTCTTTCCATTCCCTCTAGAGCTGGGCTTCCCCCACCCCAGATCTGGACAGGATAACCTTTATCAGTAACAACAACAGTAGAGATGTGTGCTTGGTTGCTTCAGCCATGTCTGACTCTGCAATCCCACGGACTGTACCCCGCCAGGCTCCTCTGTCCATGGGATTCTCCAGGCGAGAATACTAGAATGAGATGCCATGCCCGCCTCTAGGGCACCTTCCCAACCCAGGGATCGAACCTGTGTTTCTTATGTCTCCTTGCACTGGCAGTTGGGTTCTTTACCACAAGCGCCACCTGGGAAGCCCAAGGCTAATAATAGCAGCTGCTATGTATTATACACCAACCATGTGCCAGGATCTCCTGTGCTAATTGCTCGCCCTATGTTAAACACGTGGTACTGGGACTTCCCTGGCAGTCTACTCGTTCAGACTTGAAGTTCCTGATTCAGGGGGTTTGAACCTTGGTCAAGGAACTAAGATCCTGCATGCCCCAGGGCTGGGCCAAAAAAATAAAAACAAAACAAAACAAATCCCGGAAAAAACGCAGGTGGTACTAGTTTGTTTTTCCCATAGTTACTTCTTGAAAGTCATGCAGTTCAAGTAGGAGACCTGGGCCTGTCATTACACCCTGCTGCCCAGCCCTGCCCCCAATTCTGTCTCCTCCACCTGCGTGGAAGGGAGGGCTCTGAGCTCTGGCACTGGTGCACCTCCTTCACGATTGACCCCCGATTTGTTCCTCCCTCCCCAGGCCTTATACAGCTCCATCAAGAATGAAAAGTTGCAGTGGGCCATGTGAGTCCTGGGGCTGTGTGGGGGTGGGGTGGGGGGATGAGATGCTGGGAAGGGGCTGCCTGGGGGCGCTGAGGGCACTGAGGCAGGCTTAGTGAGCCCTGGGCTGTGGGGCTGGGGCGTGGGTAAGACCGTGAGAGGCTGTGAGGCTGCTGCACATCCTTTTTTGGCGATCCTGCCTGGATGTGGGTCTGTGTCTTGTCTCTAGCCTGGCTGTTTTGACAAGCTGGGGTGGGGTGAGTGGCCAGTATCAACTGGCCTGGGAGGAGGGGTGCTGAAACAAACGCGGGAGGTATTTAGGCAGTTCAAGTGGGAAAGCAGAAGTCTCTGGAGGTAGGATCTTGACGCATAGCAGGAGAGCCCCCTCTTGGGTCCTAGGGAGTCTAGAGCTGTGGACTCTTGGCAGCCCCAGTGAAACAGACTCAGAGTCGTCTTGGAAGAGCGTAGTGTGCCGGAGGAGGTCTAGCCTTGAGTCCCCCACCCGAGGGGACAGCCCTCATCTGAACAGTCAGTAGGTCACTCACACTCACTGGCGTCTGCTGGAGTCCAGTGACTGCTTGCATTAGCTGGGGGCTCCCAGCCTGCAGGAGAGAAGACCTCAGAGGAGGCAAAGCTCAGGCCTGGGGTACGGGGTTGATCAGGGAGAAAGCTTCTGTGAGGATTGGTCTTGGGGGAAGCTTTGAAGGAGAGAAAGCATTGTTTGGAGAGAGAAAGAAGGAAGTTGGTACTTGGGAGGCAAATGCGTGGTGGCTGAAAAGAGTGTGGGGTGGAGATACCAAGAGGAGGCAGGCTTGACTGGGAGAGAGTGGAAGGAAAGAGATAGTGTTGGTGGGATGGGGTGTAGGCACTGTGTGGGAAGCCAGAGGGAGCTACTGCAGGTTTCTGAGTGAGGGAGTGACAAGATAGAATCAGATCCTTTAGGTAATATCTGACAGAGCCTGCAGACCAGGATGAATGAGGGGACCACCAGGAAGCCAACAAGCTATGAGTAAAGCCTGGTGCTGGGTGTGGTTGAGCAGCTGAGTCAGATGTGTGTCTGCCCTAATGGAGATGGGAGGGATGGTGCGTGTGCAGAAATGCAGAGGAAGGGGCTGGGTCCACCTGAAGGGAGGAAGGGACAGACACGGCCCTGCTCTTGGGAGCTCTGATCCGCGGGAAGAGATGTGCTGCCTTTAGCAGCCCTGACCTGAGTGCGGAGGACCCTGTGGCTGCCTGGTCTGAGGCCTGAGATGTGGCTTTGGGAGCCTCGGGCTGAGGGGCGCCACACCCTGTGAGGGGTAGGCCTCAGCCCTTGTGCACAGACACCGGGTGGCAGAGGCCAGGACTGAGGCGGTGGGGGTGGGGGCTGTGGCTCCACGGCCAGCCCTCTCTGAGGCGATCACACCTGCAGAGACGAGGAGGAGCTGAGACGCTCTCTGTCTGAGTTGGCTGACCCCAACCCCAAGGTCATCAAGAGGGTCAGCGGGGGCAGCGGCAGCGGCTCCAGCCCTTTCCTGGACCTGACTCCCGAGCCCGGGGCTGCGGTCTACAAGCACGGGGCCCTGGTGCGGAAGGTGCACGCAGACCCTGACTGCAGGAAGAGTATGTGGCCCCGCGGGGAGGCCCGGGGGGTGGACGGGCGTGGGCTGTCTCAGGCCCCCTGACTTGTCTTCCTTGTCCCCAGCTCCTCGGGGCAAGCGGGGCTGGAAGAACTTCCACGGGATCCTCAAGGGCATGATCCTCTACTTGCAGAAGGTGCGGGGCCCCGCCCAAGGGGTTGGGGCTGGGCTGGCTTAAGGGACGTGGGGGGCTGGGCTGGGCTGGGACTGTGGCCGGGACAAGACGGGCACCCCGCAGGAGGAGTACCAGCCTGGGAAGGCCCTGTCGGAGGCAGAGCTTAAGAACGCCATCAGCATCCACCACGCACTGGCCACGCGCGCCAGCGACTACAGCAAGAGGCCACACGTTTTCTACCTGCGCACTGCCGACTGGCGGATCTTCCTCTTCCAGGCCCCGTGAGTGCCCTCCTCCTGCCCATCACAGGACCCTTCCCTCCACCCACAACGTGCTCCCCTCTGTGCTTCCCTTCCACCCCTCACCCCACGTGCTCCCTGGTGCTGGGTGTGGTTGAGCAGCTGAGTCAGATGTGTGTCTGCCCTAATGGAGATGGGAGGGATGGTGCGTGTGCAGAAATGCAGAGGAAGGGGCTGGGTCCACCTGAAGGGAGGAAGGGACAGACACGGCCCTGCTCTTGGGAGCTCTGATCCGCGGGAAGAGATGTGCTGCCTTTAGCAGCCCTGACCTGAGTGCGGAGGACCCTGTGGCTGCCTGGTCTGAGGCCTGAGATGTGGCTTTGGGAGCCTCGGGCTGAGGGGCGCCACACCCTGTGAGGGGTAGGCCTCAGCCCTTGTGCACAGACACCGGGTGGCAGAGGCCAGGACTGAGGCGGTGGGGGTGGGGGCTGTGGCTCCACGGCCAGCCCTCTCTGAGGCGATCACACCTGCAGAGACGAGGAGGAGCTGAGACGCTCTCTGTCTGAGTTGGCTGACCCCAACCCCAAGGTCATCAAGAGGGTCAGCGGGGGCAGCGGCAGCGGCTCCAGCCCTTTCCTGGACCTGACTCCCGAGCCCGGGGCTGCGGTCTACAAGCACGGGGCCCTGGTGCGGAAGGTGCACGCAGACCCTGACTGCAGGAAGAGTATGTGGCCCCGCGGGGAGGCCCGGGGGGTGGACGGGCGTGGGCTGTCTCAGGCCCCCTGACTTGTCTTCCTTGTCCCCAGCTCCTCGGGGCAAGCGGGGCTGGAAGAACTTCCACGGGATCCTCAAGGGCATGATCCTCTACTTGCAGAAGGTGCGGGGCCCCGCCCAAGGGGTTGGGGCTGGGCTGGCTTAAGGGACGTGGGGGGCTGGGCTGGGCTGGGACTGTGGCCGGGACAAGACGGGCACCCCGCAGGAGGAGTACCAGCCTGGGAAGGCCCTGTCGGAGGCAGAGCTTAAGAACGCCATCAGCATCCACCACGCACTGGCCACGCGCGCCAGCGACTACAGCAAGAGGCCACACGTTTTCTACCTGCGCACTGCCGACTGGCGGATCTTCCTCTTCCAGGCCCCGTGAGTGCCCTCCTCCTGCCCATCACAGGACCCTTCCCTCCACCCACAACGTGCTCCCCTCTGTGCTTCCCTTCCTTGTCCCCAGGTCGCCTTGTTCCTTCTCAGGCCCCACCCTGAGCCGGGACTGGCATCCCTGGCTGAATCCCGAGGCCCCAGTCCCAGACGGCTGTGCTGCCTCCCCAGGAGCCTGGAGCAGATGCAGTCCTGGATCACTCGCATCAATGTGGTGGCTGCCATGTTCTCTGCACCGCCCTTCCCAGCTGCCGTCAGTTCCCAGAAGAAGTTCAGCCGCCCTCTGCTGCCCAGCGCTGCCACTCGCCTCTCCCAGGTACCCCCAGCGCATCCACCTGGTGCCTTGGGGCAAGCAGGGCTGGAGTGGGGAGGCCCAGGCCGTCTGCACTCAAGGCTGCCGTGTATGATATGGATGTCCACCGAACCAGGACGCTGGCCGTGGGGGGCCGTGGAGGCTGAAGTAGTCATTTAACTCAGACATGGTGCTTTGTTTATCCAAAGGAAGGAGCACCTTTTTAAAAACCTTGCACAAAGGCACTGTCTCTGCCAGAGTAGGGCTTTTGCTGTGGCTCAGCGGTAAAGAATCCACCTGCATTGCAGGAGTTGCAGGTTCGATCCTGAGTTGGGAAGGTCCCCTAGAAGAGGGCATGGGAACCCACTCCGGTATTCTTGCCTGGAGAATTCCAAGGATAGAGGAGCCTGGCAGGCTACAGTCCATAGGGTCAAAAAGTTTTGGACACGACTGAAGCTACTTGCATGCAGCACACGCACGCGTGCCAGAGTAACCTTGACCATGCTCCCCCGGCCTCTAGGAGGAGCAGGTGCGGACCCATGAGGCCAAGCTGAAGGCCATGGCAAGTGAGCTGCGGGAACACCGGGCCACCCAACTGGCCAACAAGGCCAGGGCAAGGAGGCTGAAGAGCGGCGGCAGAAGGAGGCCTATCTGGAGTTTGAGGTGAGCCTCCCAGCCTGGGCACCTCTTGCTCCGACAGGGGTCCCTCTGTCCCAGGCACAGGCTCAGACACGTGGTTAAAGGCACGAGTTCTGAGTGGGACTAGCTGGGTGATCCTGGGTGGGCAGTCCCCACGAGCCGCAGTGTCCTCTGCTAATGGGCCAGGCTCAGACACGTGGTTAAGGCACGAGTTCTGAGTGGGACCGGTGACTGCTCCCTCTGTGCTTCCCTTCCTTGTCCCCAGGTCGCCTTGTTCCTTCTCAGGCCCCACCCTGAGCCGGGACTGGCATCCCTGGCTGAATCCCGAGGCCCCAGTCCCAGACGGCTGTGCTGCCTCCCCAGGAGCCTGGAGCAGATGCAGTCCTGGATCACTCGCATCAATGTGGTGGCTGCCATGTTCTCTGCACCGCCCTTCCCAGCTGCCGTCAGTTCCCAGAAGAAGTTCAGCCGCCCTCTGCTGCCCAGCGCTGCCACTCGCCTCTCCCAGGTACCCCCAGCGCATCCACCTGGTGCCTTGGGGCAAGCAGGGCTGGAGTGGGGAGGCCCAGGCCGTCTGCACTCAAGGCTGCCGTGTATGATATGGATGTCCACCGAACCAGGACGCTGGCCGTGGGGGGCCGTGGAGGCTGAAGTAGTCATTTAACTCAGACATGGTGCTTTGTTTATCCAAAGGAAGGAGCACCTTTTTAAAAACCTTGCACAAAGGCACTGTCTCTGCCAGAGTAGGGCTTTTGCTGTGGCTCAGCGGTAAAGAATCCACCTGCATTGCAGGAGTTGCAGGTTCGATCCTGAGTTGGGAAGGTCCCCTAGAAGAGGGCATGGGAACCCACTCCGGTATTCTTGCCTGGAGAATTCCAAGGATAGAGGAGCCTGGCAGGCTACAGTCCATAGGGTCAAAAAGTTTTGGACACGACTGAAGCTACTTGCATGCAGCACACGCACGCGTGCCAGAGTAACCTTGACCATGCTCCCCCGGCCTCTAGGAGGAGCAGGTGCGGACCCATGAGGCCAAGCTGAAGGCCATGGCAAGTGAGCTGCGGGAACACCGGGCCACCCAACTGGCCAAGAAGGCCAGGGGCAAGGAGGCTGAAGAGCAGCGGCAGAAGGAGGCCTATCTGGAGTTTGAGGTGAGCCTCCCAGCCTGGGCACCTCTTGCTCCGACAGGGGTCCCTCTGTCCCAGGCACAGGCTCAGACACGTGGTTAAAGGCACGAGTTCTGAGTGGGACTAGCTGGGTGATCCTGGGTGGGCAGTCCCCACCACGAGCCGCAGTGTCCTCTGCTAATGGGCCATGGAGGAGCAGTCTGTCCCCACCAGGGCAACGAAGGGAGACATATCTGCCAAGGGCTCAGTTTTGCTGATTCTGGTAAAGGCTCCAGGACCATCAGGAGTTACAGCTGGTGGTCTAGAGTAAGCCCAAAGAGGGTCACCGGATGACCCAGGGATCAGGTCACAGCCAGTCCTTGGGGACTTTGGGGGCTTCAGGCCAAGAACCTGGTGTCTCCTAGCCTTCTCTGGCTTCCTGCTCCAGATGGGGTGGGCTGGGCAGAGAAGAGCAAGCAGGCTCATCCCTGCCCTTCTGCCTCAGAAATCCCGCTACGGCACATACGCAGCACTGCTTCGGGCCAAGCTGAAGGCAGGCAGTGAGGAGCTGGATGCGGTGGAGGCAGCAGTGGCCCAGGCCGGGGGCACAGAGGACGGACTCCTCCCTCCTCACTCCAGTCCCTCCCTGCCGCCCCACACCTCCAGCCAGCCGCGGGCTCAGTGTCCTGGCTCAGAGGCTCGGGCAGCGGCAGGCAGTGGGCGGTGGAAGCTCTGAGCTGGGGCTGGGCGTGGGGGGGGCGGTGCCCACTGAGCACCTGCATGACACGGCCCTGCCTGAGCCCAGGCCGGCCTCGGGCCACCCGTGAGGGCCCCTCGGTCCAGGGCCTGACCGCGCCGGACGCGGTGTCCGGGGCAGGGCAGGGCGAGGGCATGGGCCTCAGGAGCCTTAGGCTAAGGGCCCCTCCGAGACCCCTTTTGTGATAATGTTTTGCACTTTTTCGTACAGGGGATGGGGTGGGAGGGGCCAGGGCCTCTGGACTTTTGATGCTCCTCTTTTTTTTTTTTTTTTAATGGGGAGACCTGGCGTTTCTGCTTTCTGCTGAGACCACCCCACCTGGACACCAGCAGTCCCCTCCATCCTGGGGCCTTGGCTCAGACTTACGCCAGGAGGTGGGGTTGAGCTGGTTTTCCCTCCCTCTGCCCTGAGGGCTCACTTTCTCCCTTTCCAGAGGTGGACAGGTGTCCAAGCCAAGGCCCCATGCACAGGCTAGGCAGTGCGGCCTTGCTTCCCTCCTTCAGTGGGCCCTGACCTTTGTATCACCTCAACCTCCATTAAAACTGCTCTCAACTTGCTGGCTGGGCCTCCGCCTCTCTCCAGCGCCTGGCCTGAGGCCAGTGTAGGCACTTGGTTCCCAGCGATAAGCATCACACACATCAGGGGTGCTGTAAGTTGGGGAGGAGGCCAGGCCCCCTCCCTTCCTTGTGAGAATCTTTTATTTGCCCCAACTGAAGGGTGGGCATGGGGTGTTAAATAAGAACTGGAGCAGGTGGGGTCACTGTACAGAGGGGCCCCGGAAGAGGGCTGGTGGGCGGGCAGCAGGTCAGTGCACCTGAGGCTGGGGATGCCCATGGCAGAGCCCTCCCGGTGGCTCAGGCGGTGGGCCCAGCTTCTCGGCTTCCTGTTCCACCGACTGGCTCCCATATGCACTGTCCTCCTTCACCTCTGCTGGGGGAGTGGACCCGGGGAAGGGCACAGAGAAGAGTCAGGCCTTAGGCCTCCCTCCTCCAAGCCCGGGTCTGCCCCTCAGTTAACGGTCCCTTTACCTGTGCTAGGCAGCTTCTCCTGGGTCTCCGGACCCAACAGCAGCCCCACTCCCTCCTCCAGGCCCATGTCAGACAGGGCGGCCAGCAGGCCCGCCAAGTCCCCGCCAGCCAGCTGAGGAGAAAGGAGAGGCATGAGTTACAGGCAGGGCGTGGAGTCTCCAAGGAAGCACCAGCCATCCGAGACTGTGACATGGAGCAGGGGACAGGGCCCAACTGACCTTGTAACTGGGGGCCGGGGGAGGCGGACTGTCCACCTTTTGATGCACTTTCGTACAGGGATGGGGTGGGAGGGGCCAGGGCCTCTGGACTTTTCATGCTCCTCTTTTTTTTTTTTTTTTAATGGGGAGACCTGGCGTTTCTGCTTTCTGCTGAGACCACCCCACCTGGACACCAGCAGTCCCCTCCATCCTGGGGCCTTGGCTCAGACTTACGCCAGGAGGTGGGGTTGAGCTGGTTTTCCCTCCCTCTGCCCTGAGGGCTCACTTTCTCCCTTTCCAGAGGTGGACAGGTGTCCAAGCCAAGGCCCCATGCACAGGCTAGGCAGTGCGGCCTTGCTTCCCTCCTTCAGTGGGCCCTGACCTTTGTATCACCTCAACCTCCATTAAAACTGCTCTCAACTTGCTGGCTGGGCCTCCGCCTCTCTCCAGCGCCTGGCCTGAGGCCAGTGTAGGCACTTGGTTCCCAGCGATAAGCATCACACACATCAGGGGTGCTGTAAGTTGGGGAGGAGGCCAGGCCCCCTCCCTTCCTTGTGAGAATCTTTTATTTGCCCCAACTGAAGGGTGGGCATGGGGTGTTAAATAAGAACTGGAGCAGGTGGGGTCACTGTACAGAGGGGCCCCGGAAGAGGGCTGGTGGGCGGGCAGCAGGTCAGTGCACCTGAGGCTGGGGATGCCCATGGCAGAGCCCTCCCGGTGGCTCAGGCGGTGGGCCCAGCTTCTCGGCTTCCTGTTCCACCGACTGGCTCCCATATGCACTGTCCTCCTTCACCTCTGCTGGGGGAGTGGACCCGGGGAAGGGCACAGAGAAGAGTCAGGCCTTAGGCCTCCCTCCTCCAAGCCCGGGTCTGCCCCTCAGTTAACGGTCCCTTTACCTGTGCTAGGCAGCTTCTCCTGGGTCTCCGGACCCCTCAGCAGCCTCACTCCCTCCTCCAGGCCCATGTCAGACAGGGCGGCCAGCAGGCCCGCCAAGTCCCCGCCAGCCAGCTGAGGAGAAAGGAGAGGCATGAGTTACAGGCAGGGCGTGGAGTCTCCAAGGAAGCACCAGCCATCCGAGACTGTGACATGGAGCAGGGGACAGGGCCCAACTGACCTTGTAACTGCGCAGGAGGCTGCCGCTGGGCGAGGCTGTCTTTCGATACGTGTCCACCAGACTGCGCAGCCCCAGCCGTTCGGCCAGCTCTGCCCAGCTGCCCTGGGCCCCCGGCCTGTCCAGCAGATGCTCCAGGTTCTGTAGCACTGTGTCCTCGAGGGGCATCTCTGGCCCTGCAGGGGGACACACATAAACATGTTAGTTACCCCAGAGACGGCAAAAACAGACACCCGACTGCTGCCTTTGTTACAAGGCAACCGGACAGATGGGGCAGGCGGAGCCAGTGGGCAATGGATGGAGGCTGGGATGGAGAAGGGAGACCTCTTTTAGTAGTCCTGGAGGAGAAGAGACCCCTGTGAGCAGTGGTCCGGGGTCTGGCAGTGGGTAGGGTGATCTCCTCACCTGCAGGGCTAGGCGGGGTCAGGGGGGGCGCCATGGTGTCCTGAGCAGCATTTAGCAGCAAGGTCTTCACCTGGGGAGACAGCCTCAGTCTTGAGCATCTTCCATCACCACCCTCGGCCCTAGGTGCCAGCTACTCAGGACCCCATCTTTAAGCCCAGGTGCCCCATCCCCTGGTACTTCTAGTCCCAGGTCAGCCTTACCTTGCTGCTGCGAGTGAGGTCAAGAGGTTTGTGGCCCCGGAAGCCACCTTGGCAGTCTCTCTCAGGGCCCTCAGAATCTGAGTCACTACCAGAGGTGGGGGGCGAAGGCAGTGGGCACAGAGGCTCCTCGTTCTCTGCATGGATGTCGGCACCTGGGGGAGAGAGAGAGTCATGGCGCGGGTCCCCAGGAACCCACATTAAGGACTGCAAAGTGGGCGGGGGGGTTGAGGGGCGATCCCATTCCTCCCCTCACCCCTGTTCAGAAGTCCCTGAGGTGAGACTAACCAGCCTTCAGAAGGAGGCGGGTGAGGGTTGGGGATCCCAGTCCAGCTGCCAGGTGTAGGGGTGTGTTTCCCGCAAAGGTGCGGGCATTCACGTTGGCCCGGAGCTGTGGGGTGAGGCGTGGTTGATCACAGCACTGATTGGCTGGGCTTCCCCACGCCCACCGCCGCCTGCACAGCCTCAGCTCGAGACTGTGACATGGAGCAGGGGACAGGGCCCAACTGACCTTGTAACTGCGCAGGAGGCTGCCGCTGGGCGAGGCTGTCTTTCGATACGTGTCCACCAGACTGCGCAGCCCCAGCCGTTCGGCCAGCTCTGCCCAGCTGCCCTGGGCCCCCGGCCTGTCCAGCAGATGCTCCAGGTTCTGTAGCACTGTGTCCTCGAGGGCATCTCTGGCCCTGCAGGGGGACACACATAAACATGTTAGTTACCCCAGAGACGGCAAAAACAGACACCCGACTGCTGCCTTTGTTACAAGGCAACCGGACAGATGGGGCAGGCGGAGCCAGTGGGCAATGGATGGAGGCTGGGATGGAGAAGGGAGACCTCTTTTAGTAGTCCTGGAGGAGAAGAGACCCCTGTGAGCAGTGGTCCGGGGTCTGGCAGTGGGTAGGGTGATCTCCTCACCTGCAGGGCTAGGCGGGGTCAGGGGGGGCGCCATGGTGTCCTGAGCAGCATTTAGCAGCAAGGTCTTCACCTGGGGAGACAGCCTCAGTCTTGAGCATCTTGCATCACCACCTCGGCCCTAGGTGCCAGCTACTCAGGACCCCATCTTTAAGCCCAGGTGCCCCATCCCCTGGTACTTCTAGTCCCAGGTCAGCCTTACCTTGCTGCTGCGAGTGAGGTCAAGAGGTTTGTGGCCCCGGAAGCCACCTTGGCAGTCTCTCTCAGGGCCCTCAGAATCTGAGTCACTACCAGAGGTGGGGGGCGAAGGCAGTGGGCACAGAGGCTCCTCGTTCTCTGCATGGATGTCGGCACCTGGGGGAGAGAGAGAGTCATGGCGCGGGTCCCCAGGAACCCACATTAAGGACTGCAAAGTGGGCGGGGGGGTTGAGGGGCGATCCCATTCCTCCCCTCACCCCTGTTCAGAAGTCCCTGAGGTGAGACTAACCAGCCTTCAGAAGGAGGCGGGTGAGGGTTGGGGATCCCAGTCCAGCTGCCAGGTGTAGGGGTGTGTTTCCCGCAAAGGTGCGGGCATTCACGTTGGCCCGGAGCTGTGGGGTGAGGGCGTGGTTGATCACAGCACTGATTGGCTGGGCTTCCCCCACGCCTCCACCGCCCGTCCCTGCACAGCCCTCAGCTCATGTCTTCCACAATCCGCAGTCCCCACCTTGGTAACGAGATGGGTGACCAGCCCCAGCTCCTCCATCTCTGTGGCTAGGTGCAGGGCTGTTCGGCCCCCCTGCCGCTCTGCAGCCTCCACTTCAGCCCCGCTCTCCACCAGCAAGTCAAGGCACTCGGGGCTCCGGGCACGGACGGCCAGGTGGACGGGGTACAGCCCTAGTGACACAGGGCATTAGCCTGCAGGTGTACCCCCATGAGAGCCCTTGACCAGCCTACCTCCATCCTTCATGTCCACTGTAGGCACTCCCCAGATACGGTCCCCATCCTGGCCCACTAGCCCGGATGTGATGAACTCACCTTCAAAGTCCGGCACGTGCAGCAGCTGGGGCATGGCAGGAACCCCGCTCCGCAGCAGGGCGCACAGCAGCTCGGGGGCGCTGGCACCTGCCCGGAGCGCCAGGTGCACTGCTGAGTCTCCATGCCGATCCAGCAGTGCTGGGTCTGCACCCACCTGCAGCAGGAAGCTCACCACCCTCGTCTGCCCCGTGATCACTGCCAGGTGCAGGGGCGTCTGGGGGAAGCAGGCAGAGTGAGCCAGGCCTGCTCCCTGCCTAGACCCACCTGACTTCCACCCCCTCCCCCCTCCCAAATAGAGGCCCCTCACCTGGTGCAAGTGATTGGTGATATTAACGACGCCGAGGGGCGGGGCATGGTAGATGACGTGAGCTATCTGCTCGATGACGTTGGTCTGCCCGTGGATGATGGCCAAGTGCAGTGGTCTAGGGGTTGGGGAGTGAGGCTCTAGCCCAGGAAGCTCGGTGACTCAGTGTGCTTTACTCTCAAAACGCCACCACCTCCATAACCTCCCTCGCTGGGCCCGCCCCAGCCCAGAGTCAAAGGCATGGTAATCCTTGACATTTGCTGATGACTAGTCCCATCCTTCACCCGGGTCGGGCTACCAGCCTTCAGAAGGAGGCGGGTGAGGGTTGGGGATCCCAGTCCAGCTGCCAGGTGTGGGTGTGTTTCCGCAAAGGTGCGGGCATTCACGTTGGCCCGGAGCTGTGGGGTGAGGCGTGGTTGATCACAGCACTGATTGGCTGGGCTTCCCCACGCCCACCGCCCGTCCCTGCACAGCCCTCAGCTCATGTCTTCCACAATCCGCAGTCCCCACCTTGGTAACGAGATGGGTGACCAGCCCCAGCTCCTCCATCTCTGTGGCTAGGTGCAGGGCTGTTCGGCCCCCCTGCCGCTCTGCAGCCTCCACTTCAGCCCCGCTCTCCACCAGCAAGTCAAGGCACTCGGGGCTCCGGGCACGGACGGCCAGGTGGACGGGGTACAGCCCTAGTGACACAGGGCATTAGCCTGCAGGTGTACCCCCATGAGAGCCCTTGACCAGCCTACCTCCATCCTTCATGTCCACTGTAGGCACTCCCCAGATACGGTCCCCATCCTGGCCCACTAGCCCGGATGTGATGAACTCACCTTCAAAGTCCGGCACGTGCAGCAGCTGGGGCATGGCAGGAACCCCGCTCCGCAGCAGGGCGCACAGCAGCTCGGGGGCGCTGGCACCTGCCCGGAGCGCCAGGTGCACTGCTGAGTCTCCATGCCGATCCAGCAGTGCTGGGTCTGCACCCACCTGCAGCAGGAAGCTCACCACCCTCGTCTGCCCCGTGATCACTGCCAGGTGCAGGGGCGTCTGGGGGAAGCAGGCAGAGTGAGCCAGGCCTGCTCCCTGCCTAGACCCACCTGACTTCCACCCCCTCCCCCCTCCCAAATAGAGGCCCCTCACCTGGTGCAAGTGATTGGTGATATTAACGACGCCGAGGGGCGGGGCATGGTAGATGACGTGAGCTATCTGCTCGATGACGTTGGTCTGCCCGTGGATGATGGCCAAGTGCAGTGGTCTAGGGGTTGGGGAGTGAGGCTCTAGCCCAGGAAGCTCGGTGACTCAGTGTGCTTTACTCTCAAAACGCCACCACCTCCATAACCTCCCTCGCTGGGCCCGCCCCAGCCCAGACAGCTCCAAGAGCATCGCTGCACCTGAACGTAATCCTTCTGCGCACCATTTGCTGTAAGTGTGTACTATTATTGTGCCCTTTTAATAGTCGACAAAACTGAAGTCTGCAGAAATTAAGTATCTTGAGCAGAACTAGAGCGCAGCTAGGCTGGACATGAAACCAGGTCTGTCCAACTCCAGAGCCTTGGCTCTATAGGTCCTTTCCCGCTGCGACCCCATGACTTTCCACCGGTGCGCTCGCGGAGCGGTGGACCCCGCCCGCTCTCCCGCCCACCTACGTGTCTCCGTTCTCGTCCTGCGCCGTCAGCAGGTGGCGCTGTCCCGCCAGCAGCGAGCGTGCGTCCGCCGTGACGCCGTAGTCGAGCAAGGCTCGGGCGCTGCGCTGCGCCAGGCCAAACAGGCGCGCGTTGTACTCCCGGGCTGGGGGCGACAGTGGGCGTGGGCGTGGGCTAGGTCCCCACCCGCGGCGTCCCGACCGCTGGGGTTCCCGAGGCCATACCTCGATGCAGCAGCTCTGGGACTTGCTGTTCGCGCTGGGGCGTCCCTGGGGGCGCGCTCGGCCCTGCTGCTTCCTCCCCAGCATCTCCGCTGGGCTCTTCGGAGGCCATCTGCGCCCCGCCCCCGCCTCCCGGGTAGCAGCCCAAAGCGGCCGCGCCCGACTGGTAGGGGCTGTAGGCCAAGGAGGAGGGGAAAAAGCCGAGGTTGCCACCTGGGGATACAGGCAGGGCAGTGGTGGGGAGGAGGAACCACGAGGACACACCCAGATTTCTTCCCTACAGCTTTTCTCCCCTTTGCCCCACCCTCCTTCATTGTCCTTCCTGTCACCAGCACCACCTCACCTCCTCCTCCAGCGCCTCCATAGCCCCCAGCCGAGCCCCCGGAGCCTCCACCCATGTGGGAGCCACCCCCAAATGGCTGGGAGAAGGGGGGCAAGGCTTTCCTCCGCTTCCGCTGCACCTCTTCCTTGTCTAGAGGTAGAGGGAAATGACAGTTAAAACCCGAATTTCACCAGCCTCAAGAGCCCTGTCCCACGTCTGGTAATGGCCTTTCCCCCCAAAACCCTCAGGCTGGCTCCTAGGGCCACCTCTTTCTGGGACATTCCCTACTCCTGATTTGACTCATGGGTCCCCTAATCTAGTTCTTGGGACCCTCCAGTCAAGTCCCCACCCCCAGCCCCCCTGGGATCTTCAACCCAGTTCCACCTTCTACCAGAGGATAATAGGTGAACTGTTTGGAGTCAGAGACATCCCCCAGTTCTTGAAGTCTAAAAAGTCTTGAGCAGAACTAGAGCGCAGCTAGGCTGGACATGAAACCAGGTCTGTCCAACTCCAGAGCCTTGGCTCTATAGGTCCTTTCCCGCTGCGACCCCATGACTTTCCACCGGTGCGCTCGCGGAGCGGTGGACCCCGCCCGCTCTCCCGCCCACCTACGTGTCTCCGTTCTCGTCCTGCGCCGTCAGCAGGTGGCGCTGTCCCGCCAGCAGCGAGCGTGCGTCCGCCGTGACGCCGTAGTCGAGCAAGGCTCGGGCGCTGCGCTGCGCCAGGCCAAACAGGCGCGCGTTGTACTCCCGGGCTGGGGGCGACAGTGGGCGTGGGCGTGGGCTAGGTCCCCACCCGCGGCGTCCCGACCGCTGGGGTTCCCGAGGCCATACCTCGATGCAGCAGCTCTGGGACTTGCTGTTCGCGCTGGGGCGTCCCTGGGGGCGCGCTCGGCCCTGCTGCTTCCTCCCCAGCATCTCCGCTGGGCTCTTCGGAGGCCATCTGCGCCCCGCCCCCGCCTCCCGGGTAGCAGCCCAAAGCGGCCGCGCCCGACTGGTAGGGGCTGTAGGCCAAGGAGGAGGGGGAAAAGCCGAGGTTGCCACCTGGGGATACAGGCAGGGCAGTGGTGGGGAGGAGGAACCACGAGGACACACCCAGATTTCTTCCCTACAGCTTTTCTCCCCTTTGCCCCACCCTCCTTCATTGTCCTTCCTGTCACCAGCACCACCTCACCTCCTCCTCCAGCGCCTCCATAGCCCCCAGCCGAGCCCCCGGAGCCTCCACCCATGTGGGAGCCACCCCCAAATGGCTGGGAGAAGGGGGGCAAGGCTTTCCTCCGCTTCCGCTGCACCTCTTCCTTGTCTAGAGGTAGAGGGAAATGACAGTTAAAACCCGAATTTCACCAGCCTCAAGAGCCCTGTCCCACGTCTGGTAATGGCCTTTCCCCCCAAAACCCTCAGGCTGGCTCCTAGGGCCACCTCTTTCTGGGACATTCCCTACTCCTGATTTGACTCATGGGTCCCCTAATCTAGTTCTTGGGACCCTCCAGTCAAGTCCCCACCCCCAGCCCCCCTGGGATCTTCAACCCAGTTCCACCTTCTACCAGAGGATAATAGGTGAACTGTTTGGAGTCAGAGACATCCCCCCCACGCTTGCGTTTCAGTTGCAGGAACACAGTTACAGGACGCTCAATCTTCATCTTGTGATAGGGAGGCGTCCGGAACACAATGGCGTACTAAGGGGAAAGAGGACACAAGGTGGCATTTAGGCCTTGGCCTCATTTGGGCCCAGCCCCAGCCCTGGCCCTAGGGTACCTGTTTGTGAACATCTGTGGGAGAGAAGTCTCCGAAAGCCTGCCATCCATTCTCATCATCTTCGTAGAACCGAACTTCAATGTCATCTACAGGGAAGATGGAAGTTTGGCCTCAGTTCCTAGTCAAATCTCTAGGGCCATCTGTCCTAAAGCTGTGCCACTCCCCAAGCTCGATACCCAGCATCCCCAGCTCCCAGCCTTGGGCGCCAGCCTCACCTTTCTGCACCTTGTCACAAAGCAGATAAACCTCATCTCCACCCCGCACAGAGCCAGCCGTCTTGTCCATTCGAGAAATCTTCAGGTTAGAGGCTCCAGGAGACTCTATGGAGATGTGATATCAGTTACCTGAGATGGTATAATAGCCGTGGTTCCAACTATGGAGCCAGGTGCTCTATATCGGAACAACCCCAAGAGACACAGGAACTGCTAGGATCTTCATTTACTCAGGGGATGTGACTTGCTCAAGATCACTCAGCCTATACAAGGTGGGGCCAAATTCAGGCTCAGGCCTATCTGACCCTACAGTTTGAGGCTGCCGTCCACGCTCCCTCTGGCACCCGGGCCTGGCCCCAGGGGGTCAGGATACTCACTGCTGTCATGTATGGGCTGGGAGATAACTGGCTTCAGGGGCAGCGAGAAGGAGCCATCACTGGCCCGGAGGAAGGCAGAAAAGCGGAGTCGCACAATGCTCAGGTCCATCACCTTCTTCAGCTCCTTGGCCTCCTGCTCCAGCTCCCGACGCTCAGCCTCTGGGCATCGGGCACACGTGTGACGCCTAGACTCCTCTTCTGTTCCTCCCAGGATCACCTCCCATGCCTCCCTCTGTCTCCCCCATACCCGTGAGGCCCTGGGGCCTGGAGCGAAGTCGCTGCCTCTGAAGTTTTTGTATCATAATCTCCATCATGTTCTTCTTGGTCACATGCAGGACACCCAGGTTATTAAATCTGGGTGGGGGCGGGGAGGAGTCAGAGGCCTTGCAGGCAGTTCTTTCCTCCTGAGGCACCCTCCCCATCGCCAGGGCTCAGCTCAGCTCTACTCCCTCTAGGAAGCTTTTCTAGTTTTCACGTGGGCCTTGGGTTCTGGGGCCAATCAGTCTTTCCCCTTGGTCAGAAGCTATGCTCACAGAGGTGGGCTGGGGCCTAGAACTGGCAAGCAGTGAGGGGGCACGCCAGTAGGGACCAAGGGTAGGGGGCACCGGGCACATACTGGGCAGTCATGTCCTTGGGCCCCACAGACACTGCGCAGACCCCCAGCTCCGAGCACTGTTTGCCCACCAGACTGTGGGCGTGAGCACGAGGCGGGTCACTGTGTGTTACCAGGTCCACCTCGATCTTGGCTGGTCCCTCGTAGTTACAGATCTGTGAGGGGTGAGGGCTGTCAGTAATGCCCATGGCCACACTGTCCACTAGCCCACCCTCGAGCGCCATCCTGGCTCACCTTCACAGTGGGATAAGTCTTCCGGCCCTTCTCGCTGGAGGCACCTGGCAGCCCTCCGTGGGAAGGGCCTTCACAGCCATATCGAAATCGGAAGCCTCGCTGAAGGTGCCAAGGCAGAGTGACATTGTGACCGGGAGAGACACCCCCCACCCCCAGCCTCGCCAGCCACATCCCCAGCCAGCGGTGACCACAGTGACTGGACGTGCGTATATTGAATCACGACCACACCACTGTGACCAACAGCAGCTAACCATGCCCACTCGACGCGGGTCTGTGACCAGTTACTCTCCCCCTGGCCACCCAGCCACAACTATCCCACTTGCCCCCAAAGCTGAAGCCACCCCATTCCATCCCTTCTACTTGCTCACCTGCTTAGGCTGTTCCACGATCACCAGGTAGGGGCCATCGACTGGGAACAGAGGGGCCGTGCTGAGCCAGGGCCTCTGAGCTCACTCCCAAGACAGAGAGCACATGCTTCTTCCTCCCTCTCCCTCCAAGACAAGGACAGGTCATGGGACTTACTAACCTGTCTCTGGGGGCGGTTCCTTGGGCTCCACAATGGACGGGTTGAATTTGAAATCATCATATTCAATGATGCCATCCAGACCCTGGTTTGGAGACAGGCTGGGATGGCAGCGGATTCTGAGCCATCCCTGAACCCTTTACCTCTCAGCTCTCTAAACCCTCAGGAATCACTACTTCCTCAGGCTACTGAAAGCAGTCTGCAGACTGACTGACAGGCAGTGAGATAATGTGAGGCCATTACAGATGCAGGGGAGAAGAAGGGACTCCAACAAACAGGCAAACAAGCAGTCAGGCACAGGAGGGTAGCCGGCTGGCTTTGGGGCCAGGCGGCGTGACTCACTCGTAGCAACTGTCCTTGGCCCACAGACTGCCAGACCCCCAGCTGTTTGCCCACCAGACTGTGGGCGTGAGCACGAGGCGGTCACTGTGTGTTACCAGGTCCACCTCGATCTTGGCTGGTCCTCGTAGTTACAGATCTGTGAGGGGTGAGGGCTGTCAGTAATGCCCATGGCCACACTGTCCACTAGCCCACCCTCGAGCGCCATCCTGGCTCACCTTCACAGTGGGATAAGTCTTCCGGCCCTTCTCGCTGGAGGCACCTGGCAGCCCTCCGTGGGAAGGGCCTTCACAGCCATATCGAAATCGGAAGCCTCGCTGAAGGTGCCAAGGCAGAGTGACATTGTGACCGGGAGAGACACCCCCCACCCCCAGCCTCGCCAGCCACATCCCCAGCCAGCGGTGACCACAGTGACTGGACGTGCGTATATTGAATCACGACCACACCACTGTGACCAACAGCAGCTAACCATGCCCACTCGACGCGGGTCTGTGACCAGTTACTCTCCCCATGGCCACCCAGCCACAACTATCCCACTTGCCCCCAAAGCTGAAGCCACCCCATTCCATCCCTTCTACTTGCTCACCTGCTTAGGCTGTTCCACGATCACCAGGTAGGGGCCATCGACTGGGAACAGAGGGGCCGTGCTGAGCCAGGGCCTCTGAGCTCACTCCCAAGACAGAGAGCACATGCTTCTTCCTCCCTCTCCCTCCAAGACAAGGACAGGTCATGGGACTTACTAACCTGTCTCTGGGGGCGGTTCCTTGGGCTCCACAATGGACGGGTTGAATTTGAAATCATCATATTCAATGATGCCATCCAGACCCTGGTTTGGAGACAGGCTGGGATGGCAGCGGATTCTGAGCCATCCCTGAACCCTTTACCTCTCAGCTCTCTAAACCCTCAGGAATCACTACTTCTCCTCAGGCTACTGAAAGCAGTCTGCAGACTGACTGACAGGCAGTGAGATAATGTGAGGCCATTACAGATGCAGGGGAGAAGAAGGGACTCCAACAAACAGGCAAACAAGCAGTCAGGCACAGGAGGGTAGCCGGCTGGCTTTGGGGCCAGGCGGCGTGACTCACTGGGTCGTAGCAACTGTCCATGTCTCTGGGCTAGGCCCGGCTCTGTCCGGTGGCTTCGGCCGGGTTCTCTTTCCCAGAGTTTCAGGCGCCCGCCTTAGGTGGGGAAGAGTGGCGGGGGTAGGGAGAGACGGATCAGGACGGGAGTTGGAGGGAGAGGGGGGCCCAAATTTAGGGGAGGGTCCGATATCCTCCAGCTAGCCGTCCGGGTGTGGCGGGCAAGATCCGGTGGAGGGCGAGATCCGGAGCTGGGCTGGGCCGGGCCGGGGAAGGGGCAGGAAAGTTAGAACAGCCTAGGAAAGTCCCGAAAATACCAGGGGGAGGCGGGGCCAGAGGGGCGTGCCTGGAAATGACGCCATTGGCCACGCCCCCGAGGCGGGAGGGGCGCGAGGTCATCTCTGGCTTCAGGGAGCCTGTAGCGTCTCTGCAAGCAGAGGCGCAGCTAGACCCAGGGAAGGCCCCGAAGGGTTGGGGGTCTCACTCCTCTCCCCCAGGGCAGGCGCCGGGGACTGGAGGGTCTTTCAAGGCCGGAGGAAGCTGCTAGTCCGGGGCCCGTCCCGCCTCCTTCCCCTCCCCCGTCCTGGAGCAACCTTGGGATTTTCTACCCTCTGGGCGGCCTCGGCTGATTCATCCCGGGGGGTTTTGGGGGGACATTCCTGCTGTAGGAAGGCCTCCTCCCAGAATGCCTGTAGGTGGGGACTCTTCTGAGTGGGGGGCCCCGGTGTTCTGCCCCGAGAAGCGGGGGTTGTGAGGGAAGAAAGGTGTCTCCTCCCTGGGATGGGCGCCTCTATTTTCTCTTCCCGAAAATCTCAACAGCTGTGAATTCCTTCACCGCACCTGCTTTGGGTGCCCACGCCCCCCACCCCAGTCCCACGGCCGTATGTAATACAGGTACATCACAGGTGTCCAAGTATGTTTCCCATACTTGGGAAATGTGCTTGCGCGTGAGTGTGCATGGCGTAAACATACGTGTACAGGTGAGAGTCCTTAAACTTATTAGTGTGGACACATGGCTTAGCATGCATGTAAAGGCACAGGTGAGCACATCTTTGAATTTCTGCGTTGTGCACAGGTGAGTGTGTTTTGCGTACGCATGTGTGTGCGAGTCTGAGTGTAAGGACGATCCTGTGCACCGGCGGGCATACGTGTCGATGTTCATACGGCCTGTCTTTGTACCAGGATGTCGATGTGTATCCGCGTGTCATGTTCTTATGCGTGCTCAGATGCCGCCCTTCAGCTCTGGGACTCGCCAGCTAAGGACCCTCCTCCCGCCCTTGCCGGTGTCCCGCCACCCAGGGGTCTGAACCCGGCCACTCACCGCGGCGCCGGCGGCTCCGGTTCCGGATTCTCTCCGACCCGACCCACCTCGGACGGGTCGCGACACCTTTCGAGCCACTAGGACTCCAACCGGGAAAGCCCCTTTTCCGCCCCCGGGAGGGGGGAATTCCCGTGACGTTTCCGTGCGTCACTCGTCACGTCCTTTTTCATTGGCTGAAAGTTTTAACTCCTGGATTTGCACAACCAATCGTGAGTGATTCAGGTGCGCCCCTTCGAGGAGAAATATTCGTGCAGCTCGGGAAGCTAGAGTGAGAATGACCCTCAGGCAGGCACTAGCTCTGGCCTGTGGACCAACTCGCTGCGGGATCCGCTCTCTGACCAAGCGCCATTCTCCGGGTCGAAGCTGCTACCCTCTGGGCGGCCTCGGCTGATTCATCCGGGGGTTTTGGGGGACATTCCTGCTGTAGGAAGGCCTCCTCCCAGAATGCCTGTAGGTGGGGACTCTTCTGAGTGGGGGCCCTGGTGTTCTGCCCCGAGAAGCGGGGGTTGTGAGGGAAGAAAGGTGTCTCCTCCCTGGGATGGGCGCCTCTATTTTCTCTTCCCGAAAATCTCAACAGCTGTGAATTCCTTCACCGCACCTGCTTTGGGTGCCCACGCCCCCCACCCCAGTCCCACGGCCGTATGTAATACAGGTACATCACAGGTGTCCAAGTATGTTTCCCATACTTGGGAAATGTGCTTGCGCGTGAGTGTGCATGGCGTAAACATACGTGTACAGGTGAGAGTCCTTAAACTTATTAGTGTGGACACATGGCTTAGCATGCATGTAAAGGCACAGGTGAGCACATCTTTGAATTTCTGCGTTGTGCACAGGTGAGTGTGTTTTGCGTACGCATGTGTGTGCGAGTCTGAGTGTAAGGACGATCCTGTGCACCGGCGGGCATACGTGTCGATGTTCATACGGCCTGTCTTTGTACCAGGATGTCGATGTGTATCCGCGTGTCATGTTCTTATGCGTGCTCAGATGCCGCCCTTCAGCTCTGGGACTCGCCAGCTAAGGACCCTCCTCCCGCCCTTGCCGGTGTCCCGCCACCCAGGGGTCTGAACCCGGCCACTCACCGCGGCGCCGGCGGCTCCGGTTCCGGATTCTCTCCCGACCCGACCCACCTCGGACGGGTCGCGACACCTTTCGAGCCACTAGGACTCCAACCGGGAAAGCCCCTTTTCCGCCCCCGGGAGGGGGGAATTCCCGTGACGTTTCCGTGCGTCACTCGTCACGTCCTTTTTCATTGGCTGAAAGTTTTAACTCCTGGATTTGCACAACCAATCGTGAGTGATTCAGGTGCGCCCCTTCGAGGAGAAATATTCGTGCAGCTCGGGAAGCTAGAGTGAGAATGACCCTCAGGCAGGCACTAGCTCTGGCCTGTGGACCAACTCGCTGCGGGATCCGCTCTCTGACCAAGCGCCATTCTCCGGGTCGAAGGATCTGGCTCCGGTCTCCTCACCCACCCAGGCCTGTCCCAGCCGCCTGGCAGCCTCTGATGCTACTCAGTTTTATGCTGCGCCTAATGCTTGGCCACCTCTGAAGCCGGGGAACCCCAAGGGGAAGCTGATGTGCCTCAGCCTTCTGGTCCCCCGCCCGAGCGGGGTCCGGCTGCCGGGAAGACTTAGGCAGGGGAAGAGGAAGTTGATCTTGCGGTAGGTTCTAGAGTGCCATCTGGTGGCTCTTCTGGAACCGCAAGAAGCGGAGACTCCATAATCCTCTGTCTTCCCTGGAAGGTATAATCTGACCTAAAACTTGACCTGTAAATGGCAGGTTCACAGCTGGCCAGACGTTCAGACCTGAGCTCGCGAGGTCTGCGCCGGGTAAGGGAAAGGAGGTGTTTATCTGGGAGACTCAGGCCTTGCTCATCCATCACGGAGATTTGGAATATTAGAATTGAAAAAGCATCCAAAATTAACAGTTCAAATGCCTCTGATGTAGGAAATTGCCTTTTATATAGTTTCCAATGTCCACTTACTAAAAAAATAGTATTTATTTGGCTGCACTGGGTCTCAGTTGAGATCTTTTGTCTTCATTGTATCTAGTTCCCTAACCAGGGATGGAACCTGGGCCCCCTGCCCTGGGAGTGGAAGTCTTGGCCACTGGACTACAGGGAAGTCCCTGCTTAGATACATCTAGCAGCAGCAAGGTCAGTACAGATTTTCAGAAAGTACTGAACTCTGAGGCTGGACATTTCTGGTTGTTAGAATTTCCTTTTAGGAGGTGCCATGAGTACTCTCCATTCTTGGAGGCATCCTCCCTTAGGCTCACCGTGGTAGAACACAGGCTGTTGTTTCAAATCTTTAGTGCAACTTGGCCCTGACTTTAATAATGGAATTACAGGCCTGCAGTAGCTCTGCATCAAGGGAGGCTACTGGGGCCCTTGATTTGGGCTATTTTCTGTCACTTCCTCCTCTCCACCTTGCCTCCAATGGACTGTGCCAGATACTGTATGTGTTAAGATGCCTGTATGTGTTTTATTTATTTATTTTTTAACTTTTATTTTACTTTTAACTTTTACAGAGTTTTGTTGCTTACAGATATGTATGTTCCCAGATTAGTCATATGTATATCCCCCCCTTCCCACCCCTCCCAACCATCACACAGCACCCCTGAAGGATCTCCTTTTCTCAAAGAGCAATGACTATAGCTATTTTCTTCACTTATGATAGTACAGGCCTTCATGCTACTTCCTTTACGCCTCCCACCCTCTGTTCCTTCCCCACAATGTCCATATGTCTACTGTCCATGTCTGTCTTTCCGTCGCTTCACTGCATGTGCCATCATCACCATCCTACTAGATTCCATATATATATATGTTAATATATTGTATTTGTCCTTCTCTTTCTGACTGACTTCACTTTTGATGATCCAGCCACCTCATTAGGGCTGATTCTTCTGCATTTCTCTTTACAGCTGTGTAGTATTCCATTGTATATATGTACCAGAACTTTTGTATCCATTCATTCATCAATGGGCATCTAGGTTGCTTCCATGTTCTAGCTAGTGTATAGAGAGCTGCAATGAACATTGGGGTACAGGTGCTTCTTTCAGTTTTGATTTCATCAGCATATAAGCCTAAGAGTGGGATTGCTGGGTCCTGTATGTGTTTTAGTTGCACAGTTGTCTTCGACTCTTTGTGACCCCATGGACTGTAGCTTGCTAGACTCCTCTGTCCATGGAATTCTCCAGGCAAGAATACTGAAGCAGATTGCCCATTTCCTCAAGAATATCTTCTCAACCCAGGGATCGAATTCGAGTCTCTTGCATCACCTGCATTGGCAGGTGGATTCTTTACCACTGAGCTACCTGGGAAGCCCAAACTGATAAATTAAAATTCAGAGATGAAGTAACACAACCAAATACACAGCTAGGAAGGGATAGAGTGAGAATAAAACCCAGTCTCTTAACTCCAACACAAAAATCTGTCCCTTAAATTTCTGTATAGCAGGTCTTTGCACTCCATGGTGAGCTTCTCAGACTTGTGTCATAGTGGGCGAGGGTGGAAGAAATAATCATATTCTAGATAGATTTGAAAGACAGAAGCAGTCAGACTTGGGTGTGGGATATTAAGGTGGCTGCTGTTGATATAAAAACCTGGAGGAAATGAGGGGTAATTGTACATAAAGTCAGTGTAAATGAAATGGGTAGTGTTTAAAGTTTTGACAGTGGTCAACATCACCCTCTGATTGAAAGTAGAGCAAAGGAATTGACAAGCACTGCATACTGGGGCATTCTGATGTTGAGAGGCTGTGGAGATGAGGAGAAGCAAAAGAGTTGAAATTGAAAAGGTATGGTCAGTGAGGCAGAGGAGAACAAAGAAAAACTGGAGTTTGAGAAGCCAGGTGAAGATCATTTCAAGGTGGGGTGATGCACTATTTACTTGAACTAAGGTTCTTTCTCAGCTGAAGCCCATGGTTCTTATTTTCTCAGAGCCGGTCTCCCAGGGACCCTGCACACGGGGATATAGCGAAGGGTTCGAAAAGCCACATACTTTGTTGTTCCTAGTATTTTCTGGGTGATGGGGAAGTGTGTGTACATTATTACTATTTCTGTAATTCATCTTCCCTGTTTTTTTGTTGTTTTTTTTCAATTCATTATCCTGTTTTGCTGCTGTTGTTGTTGTTGTTTGGCTGCTCTGCCAGGTTTATGGGATCTTAGTTCCCACACCAAGTCCTCCACAGTGCAAGCATGGAGTCCTAACCACTGAGCCTCCAGGGGGGTCCTGATAGCATTCTTATGTGCTCATAAAATTCATTTATTCTTGGTCATTGTTTTGTCCTGTTTTTCTTTTATTGATGTATAGTGTTTTCTTTCTTTCTTTTTTTTTTTAAACTGTGATGGGGTCTTTGTTGCTGCACTCAGGCTTTCTCCAGTTGAGGCACCTGGAGAGGGGGTGCTGTTCTTCATTGTGGTGTGAGGGCTTCTCATTGCAGTGGCTTCTCGTTGCAGAGCACAGGCTCCCAGCGCTTGGGCTTCAGTGGTTGTGGCTCATGGGCTCTGGAGCACTGGCTCAGTAATTGAGACACACCGCCTTAGTTGCTCCGTGGCATGTGGGATCTTCCTGGGCCAGGGATCAAACTGGTGTCCCTTGCATTGCAAGGCAGATTCTTGACCACTGAACCACCAGGGAAGTCCCTGATGTGTAGTTTTTTAAAAAAATATTATTTGGCTATACTGAGTGTTAGTTGCGGCATGCAGGATCTTTAGTTGTGGCATGCAGACTTCCAAATTGCAGCATGTGGAATCTAGTTCCCTGACCAGGGATGGAATCTGGGCCCCTTGGAAAGTCCTCTTTGTTGATGAATAGTTGATTTACAATGTTGTGTTAGTTTCAGGTATACAGCAAAGTTTTATATATGTATGTATGTATGTATGTATATACACATTTTTGATTATTTTCCATTTTAGTTTATTATAAGGTATTAAGTGTAGTTCTTTTATGTTATATAGTAGGTCCTTGTTGTTGATCTTTTTTTTTTTTTTGGCCACTTCTATTGATCTTTCATTTATTTTTATTTATTTTCATCCATCTTTGTTCTTTGGCCTGTGTGGGCCTCCCATCGCGGTGGCTTCTCGTTGCAGAGCACAGGCTCCCAGCGCTTGGGCTTCAGTGGTTGTGGCTCATGGGCTCTGGAGCACTGGCTCAGTAATTGAGACACACCGCCTTAGTTGCTCCGTGGCATGTGGGATCTTCCTGGGCCAGGGATCAAACTGGTGTCCCTTGCATTGCAAGGCAGATTCTTGACCACTGAACCACCAGGGAAGTCCCTGATGTGTAGTTTTTTAAAAAAATATTATTTGGCTATACTGAGTGTTAGTTGCGGCATGCAGGATCTTTAGTTGTGGCATGCAGACTTCCAAATTGCAGCATGTGGAATCTAGTTCCCTGACCAGGGATGGAATCTGGGCCCCTTGGAAAGTCCTCTTTGTTGATGAATAGTTGATTTACAATGTTGTGTTAGTTTCAGGTATACAGCAAAGTTTTATATATGTATGTATGTATGTATGTATATACACATTTTTGATTATTTTCCATTTTAGTTTATTATAAGGTATTAAGTGTAGTTCTTTTATGTTATATAGTAGGTCCTTGTTGTTGATCTTTTTTTTTTTTTTGGCCACTTCTATTGATCTTTCATTTATTTTTATTTATTTTCATCCATCTTTGTTCTTTGGCCTGTGTGGGCCTCCCATCGCAGTAACCTCTCTTGCTGCAGAGCACTGGCTCTGGGCACATGCGCTCCAGAGCTCCAGCTCAGTAGTTGGACACATTGGTCCACCCGCTCAGTGGCACGTGGGATCTTGCCAGGCCAGGGATCGAACTGGCACTTCTTGCACTGCAAGGCGGTGTCCTTACCCACTGGACACCAGGGAAGCCCTGTTGATTTATTTTGTATATAGTAGTGTGTATCTGTTATGGGCTTCGCAGGTGGCTCAGTGGTGAAGAATCCGCAGGAAATCCAAGAGACACCAGTTTGATCCCTGTGTTGTGAAGATCCCCTGAAGGAGGAAATGGCAACCCACTCCAGTATTCTTGCCTGGAAAATCCCATGGACAGAGGAACCTGCTGGGCTACAGTCCATGGGGTTGCAAAGAGCTGGACCCCCTTTCCCAGTTTACTTGTGAACTCTTAGCTCACAATGTAGTTGTTACTTCAGGCACTCGACCTTTAATTTCTTACTAGAAGCTACAGAAAACGTACGTTGTTTTAGTTTCCACACCACCACCACCGCCACTTTTGAGCTGAGGAAGTGTCATAGGAAAGACCATGGGGTTTAGAGTGAAACAGACTGGCTTTGAATCCCAGCTCTCTAACTTCCCAGGAATGTGGTCTCTCTGAACCTGCTGCCTCATCTATGAGAGGAGTTGGTATCTCTACAAGGTGGGGTAAGCAGTGCACTGAATATTGACATACATTGCTGTTCCAACAATGTCACTTCTCCACGTTAGGATCTTCAGTCTGTTCAGTTGCTCAGTCGTGTCCAACTCTTTGCAACCCCATGGACTGCAGCATACCAGGCTTCCTTGTCCTTCACCATCTCCCAGAACCTGCTCAAACTGATGTCCATTGACTCATTGTTGCCATCCAACTATCTCGTCCTCTGTCACCCTCTTCTCCTTTTGCCTTCTATTTTTCCCATCATTAGGCTCTTTTCCAATGAGTCGTCTCTTCACATCAGTGGCCAAAATATTGGAGCTTCAGCTTCAGCATCATTCCTTCCAATGAATATTTAGGGTTGGTTTCCTTTAGGATTGACTAGTATGATCTCCTTGCAGTCCAAGGGACTCTCATGAGTCTTCTCCAACCCCACAGTTCAAAGGAATCAGTTCTTTAGTGCTCAGCCTTCCCTATGGTCCAGCTCTCACATCCGAACATGACTACTGGGAAAACCATAGGTTTGACTATACAGACTTGTTGGCAAAGTGATGTCTCTACTTTTTAATATGCTCTCTAGGTGTTAAGATCTTAGGTCTATAGATTTCCTCTGGACTTTTTCAAACCTGCTATCTTAGAGTTCTTACAGGAGACATCATTAAGACCAGCATTTCCTTCTAGATTATACTATTTCCTCACAAGTTTTGTCATTTCCACATTATTAGCCATTCTTTGTTGGTCAGAATTAAGACCTGAGTATTAGATCTTCTTTTAATTTCCTTTGCCTGACAGACAACACTGTCAACAACATGAATCATGTTAGGTGTCAGCTGATTTTTCTGTAACAATTAGACTTGCTACAGATGTTTTCCTCTGCTTGTCAGTGGGGAGGGGTTCAGCTTGTAATCACTTCAGCTTATTTCCTAATATTTCAGACCAAGGGATACAGACATTTCATATTCTTTTGTTTGCAGGATGGGAACAGGGAAACACAGAAGCTTCTGAAGGTAGAACTATGGGGCACAGAAAGGAGAATAGAGACATTCTAGCCAAAGTCAACAGGCTAAGTGTCTTCCTGACTAGATCCAGGTTTTTCTGCACCCATATGGAAAAGAGCAGGTGAGGAGTTCAGTCCTACTCCTGGCAAGGTTTCAAGTTCAAAGGTGCAAAAAAGGCTCAGTCGTGTTCAGTTGCTCAGTCATGTCCAACTCTTTGCAACCCTATGGACTACATCACACCAGGCTTCCTTGTCCTTCACCATCTCCCAGAACCTGCTCAAATTCATGTCCATTGATTCAGTGGTGCCGTTCAACCATCTCGTCCTCGGTCATCCTTTTTCTTTCTATTTTTCCCATCATTAGGCTCTTTTCCAATGAGTCGTCTCTTCACATCAGTGGCCAAAATATTGGAGCTTCAGCTTCAGCATCATTCCTTCCAATGAATATTTAGGGTTGGTTTCCTTTAGGATTGACTAGTATGATCTCCTTGCAGTCCAAGGGACTCTCATGAGTCTTCTCCAACCCCACAGTTCAAAGGAATCAGTTCTTTAGTGCTCAGCCTTCCCTATGGTCCAGCTCTCACATCCGAACATGACTACTGGGAAAACCATAGGTTTGACTATACAGACTTGTTGGCAAAGTGATGTCTCTATTTTTTAATATGCTCTCTAGGTGTTAAGATCTTAGGTCTATAGATTTCCTCTGGACTTTTTCAAACCTGCTATCTTAGAGTTCTTACAGGAGACATCATTAAGACCAGCATTTCCTTCTAGATTATACTATTTCCTCACAAGTTTTGTCATTTCCACATTATTAGCCATTCTTTGTTGGTCAGAATTAAGACCTGAGTATTAGATCTTTTTTTAATTTCCTTTGCCTGACAGACAACACTGTCAACAACATGAATCATGTTAGGTGTCAGCTGATTTTTCTGTAACAATTAGACTTGCTACAGATGTTTTCCTCTGCTTGTCAGTGGGAGGGGTTCAGCTTGTAATCACTTCAGCTTATTTCCTAATATTTCAGACCAAGGGATACAGACATTTCATATTCTTTTGTTTGCAGGATGGGAACAGGGAAACACAGAAGCTTCTGAAGGTAGAACTATGGGGCACAGAAAGGAGAATAGAGACATTCTAGCCAAAGTCAACAGGCTAAGTGTCTTCCTGACTAGATCCAGGTTTTTCTGCACCCATATGGAAAAGAGCAGGTGAGGAGTTCAGTCCTACTCCTGGCAAGGTTTCAAGTTCTTGTGGAAAGCAGGCATGGTCTGGACTACTTGCAGAAGGAAGGGAAGAGGGAGACCCTAGTATAGGACTGCAGGACTCATGTTAGTGTTGTTTCACATCTGGCTGTTTCCGCTTCTACAGCAGTGCACCCAAGGGAGGCCCTGAGTCATCCAGACCAGCAACATCCATGTGGTTGTGCTCAGCAAAGGGAAGCCCAAGATGCCAAAGGATCAGAGACTGCTGGGCCCAATGAAGAGGTGAGCACCCCTAACTCTCCAGGAGGGAGGCCTGCAGGCACCATTCCGCACATGGTGAAGAAGGAAGCCAGGATGATGATGCTCCCTTTGGGAAAGCTTAACAGCACTCTGCATCCCACCCACAGCAGCTCAGCCCCACAAGATCCATGCTCCTTGCCCCTTGCACACACCCTCTTGTCTTATCCTGATGTGAAGGGAAAGAAGGGGAGGGCTTCTGCAATCATGCTGCAGTGACTGGGCTGTTTGGAGGCTGTGTGGAATGGGAAGAAAATTTCCTTCCTCAGTTCTGGGCCAAAATGAATGCCCTGTGTCCAGACACACAAGCTGACAGGTAGGGTCAAGGTAGCCTGCCACCCACTAAGGCCCATGGGCTTCTTGCACTGCTGGACTGTGAGGCACACCTCAGGGAGGCCTTCTGAAGAACTACAGCTCAGCTCTGGCTCACCCGCCCCTTGACCCCACCCTGGGCTGTCACAGTTATCTCCGTCGGAGCAGTTAGGGAAGAGGGCAACTGCCAACCCCTGATAATCCCTGGTGACAAGGAGCACTGCTCAGGTGGTGGTGGTGGTGGGGGGCGGGGTGGGCAGCAGCAGTGGTGAAGGAACCCTGACCACAGCTGGTAGGCTTGGCCTCATTTCTGTTCACGTGAGTGCCTGGGAATCCCAAAACATGGTATCCACAAGCTCAAGAATGAAACCAGAGGGAAAGGCCATGATGTTGGTACTAAGACATTTATTACATCATAAAAAGTCCACTGTCCTATTTTTCCATATGTACATCCTCCTGTGGGCTGACCCTCCGTCCAGCCCTACCTGCCCACCCTCCATGGTGCTAATCAACTCTCCAAACTGACCAACTAATGAAAAAAAGAGGAAGAACTAGAGGTGGTGGACCAGGGCTACTGGGAGTTGGGCGGGGAGAGGGAAACGAAGTGCAGAGTGGTTGGCTTGGCTCTCGATGCCTGACCGCGGGCGGAGCGGCAGGCGCTGCAGGGCTGGTGCGGTGACGCCTCCCTCCCCGGAGCTGCCAGGCCGCAGGCGACACCTGAGTGTGCTCTCAGGTTGGCTCCCAGGAGTGGAGAGCAGAGGAGAAAGGTCCCGCAGGCTAAATATGGGTCCCATGAGGGGCTGCAGAAGTTCTCAAGTCCCCATCCAAATGCAGTGACAGCTGCTTGGGCTGGGACTGAAGTGTCTGTGGCCCCTGGGACAGCTGAGAGGGGGCCCAGGGACAGCCTGCTAGGAAGTGTGGTCCTGATCACTGAGGGACCTGCCTTAGTTGACCTCAGAGGTGGGCATGGGATCTGTGGGGCGGGGTGTGGCGAGGAGGGGCACAGGTGAGGTGGCCTCGATAAGAGCGGGGTTGAGGATGATGGGCAGAGTCATGGGGGGCACTCCCACCTGCAGCGGGGAGGCCAAGGGCTGCAGGATCAGTGGGGGCTGAGCCAGGGGTGGAGGCCCCTCTGGGGTAGGGCTTAGCCTGCTGGGGCTGGACGCCACTGGTGATCCAGAGGAGCCGCTGTTGGCAGGTCGGGGGCCCTCGGGTTTCTCAAAGTCTAGAGGGAAAGCAAGACAGCACACTCAGTCAGACTTCCTCACGCTCTGAAGCTGGTTTATCCAACTCCTGTTCCTCCCCATTCCTGGGAGCAATATGACTCCCCCCAGTCTACGCAGCTAAGTCTCTGCTCGACACTTACCCCAGCGTCCAGCTCCTCATACCTAGCTTCTACCTCTTTTGCTGTATCTCCAGTCAGGTTCATTTCTGTTCTGCTCTTTACTAGCGTGCCTGAAGGGCACCCCTGCCTCTTCATCCCAAGTCTCCAATCCAACCTTCTTTGAAGCCTGAAAATCCCAGGAAGCTAGCTCATCAGACCTGGCCCTGCCAGCTCCACAGGAAGAGCAGGTGAGCGGGATTCTGTGGCTCCTTTCCCTGGCTCACTGCCCATGCTCAGCAGCAATCAGAGCACCCTGGGCCTCCTCTCAGGTCCTGATAACCAGGCAAGCTCATCCAGAGGAACTCACCACAGGTCCCCAGCTCAGAGGGCATCTCTGGGGGAGGTGGATGGCCAGGTGTCCTGGTGTCACCAGCAGCAGGAGTCAGGTGGGCTGAGGCCAGAGGTTTGGGGGCATGAGGCTCCATGGGCACAGGGTCTGGGGAGGGTAGAGAATCCAGATGACGGCTCTCAGTGCTTTCCCTCAAGTAAAGTCTCACCTACCAAGTAGATTTCCCACCTCCCCAGGGCACAGAGAACTAGTCATTAGCTCCAGACTCCCTTCGATGCAGCAGGTCAGAGCCCCCTACCCTGGATGACAGTCTGCTTGAAAAGCTCATCTCGTAGGTGGGGCAGGAAACAGTCAATGCGCTCCCAGGTGATCTCCCAGAGGGCTGAGGGGCTGCCTCCTCGCACATCCGCACTGTGGAAAATCTCTGCTGTGTCCATCACCAGGAGCATGTTCTTCAGAGACTCTGGAATGGCCTCTGACTGCAGGTGGAAGTGGGGCCACGAGAATGGGAAAGGGGGCGTGGGGATTATGGTAAGTAGGAGGCAGCCACCAAAGGGGAAACAGCAAGTGTTCCCAGAAGGTAGGGGAGGACACAGGCAGCAGAGGTGGGCCCAGACAGAACTTACCAGTAAGTCACTGGAGCCTGCGTGCATGTACTTGTCCATGAAGTCCAGGATGGTCAGCCAGAGGGCCGCAAAGGTGGAGAGCGACAGCAGTGGAGACAGGTGCTGCAGGAAGACCTATGGCCCCCAGCCCCTTTCAGCCAAGAGGAGGCACCCCTCTCCAGGGGTAGGAGGCAAGCCTGCTCTGTCTCCGGAAACTCTGGATCAGAGACTCCTCTGAATTTCAAAATCGTTCTGGGTCCCTGAGTCCTGCTGAGTCTACAGTTGGGGATCATAAACACCTACACTACATATATAGGTCCTACCGGGAGGCTTGGCTTCTGGACTTGCACAGAGGCAGGTGTGGGGAGAATGGGTGGGTATAGGGTGGTAAGCAGTACCTTAGAGAGCAGGGTGGAAGCCCTCATCCGAGTCTCCTCCATCCCACCCACATCTGCAGGGCTGATGTTCTCCAAGAGCTTGGTCAGCAGAGGAAACAGCACCTGGTGGGTAAGGAGCCAACAGCTGTAGCGGAGTTGGGGGAAGCCTTGCCCACTTGACCCTGGGCTGGGAGTAGGTCGGTAAAGAGCAGGAGGGAAGGTATATAGACTGAGGATTAATATTAGGGGCTCTTCAGGCTGCCAGGCAATCCTTGACTTTAGGATCTGCACTTTACCTTAAGACCAGAGGGAAGACCTACCTTATTAAAACAGGACTCCCATTCCAGGGCATCTAACTTTTGAAGATCATGTACCAGTAGTGCTCGCTGTAGATAGGTCAGTGCCTGCATCCGCACCTGGCGCCGGGCATCACAGCACAGGCAGGCAATGCCTGAGAACAAAAACAGGCTCAGGATCCTTCAGGCACCCTGATCCTGGTACTTCCTAAGCACCAGCTCCACCTCTGCCCCTGCCTGCCTGCTCCCGAGGTTTACCCTGCAGTAAAGGGCACCAGCAGTGAGCCCAGAGGGTGCGTGAATCTGCTTCGATCTTCCGGCCTCCTGTCTCCAGGTGGCGCTGCTCCTCCGCCCATGAGCTGTAGATAGAGGCTGCCCTTGTGTGCAGGGTGTGCATCAGATCTAGTAACTGGGGTCACAGGAGGGGCAGGACACAGATGGGTTAGGCCTGCTGGACCCCTTCCCCACCAGCCCACTCCCACTGTCCCTGACTAAGTCCTCCAGGGGGCCCCTAGTACTGATCACACCACACTCCACCCCTCTCACTACTGCCTTCTTTTCGACTTTATGAGTTGGGTGTCCCAGTTCTGACCACGGTTTCCCAAAGATGGGTATTACTACCCACTAACAGGGACTTTGAGGTGTAACACAATTACACAGTGAGAAAGGTACTTTTGTGTCTGGCCAAATTTAATAATTTTTGTTTTCGTGGTTTTTCTTAGGTTATTCTATTTAACACAATTAGCTCTCCATTTATTTAGTGACACAGTCTGCTTATAAACTTTATATGTTGTGAATAGACAACAGGATCACTGGAAAGATAAACAAGAAACTGGTGACAGAGGTTGCCTCTGGTAAGGGGAACTTAGCAGCTAGGGACAGGAATGGAATGGGACTCTGATCTGTTTACCCTTTTATACCTTTTGAACTTTGTACAATGTGCATTTGAATTACCTATTTTAAAATAAACTAATTTAAAAATTAAGGAAAGACTTACAGGTGGCTTTGGACAGGGAAACACCGGGGTGCTAGCCACGGATGTGGGCTGGAAACAGGCTCCTCCTCTTAGTCCTGGCTGTCCCTGGCCCCACCTAGATTCCCGACGTCAGGTCCATGGAGAGGAGAGGAAGTAAAGGGAGCCATACTTACGTCCTGACTGACCTGTAAAGACACCGTGTGGTAGCTGGCTGGCACGCCTTCCTCCTCGTCGTCGTCACTGTGCCCGCCCCGAGCAGCATGCTGGCTGGAGGCTCGAGGCCGTCGAAGCATTGAGCCTTCCTTGGATTTCTTCTTGAAGCGGTTCCCTTTGCTGTCATATTTGTGACTCTTGCCACGTTTCTCCTGGGACTTGCACCCTGAACAAGCAGCCAGTTTCCCCTGCCATGGGCCCCCCCTCGTGAATCTGCTTCGATCTTCCGGCCTCCTGTCTCCAGGTGGCGCTGCTCCTCCGCCCATGAGCTGTAGATAGAGGCTGCCCTTGTGTGCAGGGTGTGCATCAGATCTAGTAACTGGGGTCACAGGAGGGGCAGGACACAGATGGGTTAGGCCTGCTGGACCCCTTCCCCACCAGCCCACTCCCACTGTCCCTGACTAAGTCCTCCAGGGGGCCCCTAGTACTGATCACACCACACCCACCCCTCTCACTACTGCCTTCTTTTCGACTTTATGAGTTGGGTGTCCCAGTTCTGACCACGGTTTCCCAAAGATGGGTATTACTACCCACTAACAGGGACTTTGAGGTGTAACACAATTACACAGTGAGAAAGGTACTTTTGTGTCTGGCCAAATTTAATAATTTTTGTTTTCGTGGTTTTTCTTAGGTTATTCTATTTAACACAATTAGCTCTCCATTTATTTAGTGACACAGTCTGCTTATAAACTTTATATGTTGTGAATAGACAACAGGATCACTGGAAAGATAAACAAGAAACTGGTGACAGAGGTTGCCTCTGGTAAGGGGAACTTAGCAGCTAGGGACAGGAATGGAATGGGACTCTGATCTGTTTACCCTTTTATACCTTTTGAACTTTGTACAATGTGCATTTGAATTACCTATTTTAAAATAAACTAATTTAAAAATTAAGGAAAGACTTACAGGTGGCTTTGGACAGGGAAACACCGGGGTGCTAGCCACGGATGTGGGCTGGAAACAGGCTCCTCCTCTTAGTCCTGGCTGTCCCTGGCCCCACCTAGATTCCCGACGTCAGGTCCATGGAGAGGAGAGGAAGTAAAGGGAGCCATACTTACGTCCTGACTGACCTGTAAAGACACCGTGTGGTAGCTGGCTGGCACGCCTTCCTCCTCGTCGTCGTCACTGTGCCCGCCCCGAGCAGCATGCTGGCTGGAGGCTCGAGGCCGTCGAAGCATTGAGCCTTCCTTGGATTTCTTCTTGAAGCGGTTCCCTTTGCTGTCATATTTGTGACTCTTGCCACGTTTCTCCTGGGACTTGCACCCTGAACAAGACCAGACCCAGGTCACATTTCCACATCTATGGGCACAGATGGCCTGCCTTTCCCTCCCTTTCCTCCGTAATTCACACATCTACTCCCCAACTGCCCCTTCATCAGGTGACCCACCGCCATTTAGACTGGCCTCCACAAAGATGCGGAGAGTCTTCACACAGAGCTCAAAGTTGTCAGGTGTGATGTGGGCAGCGTCACGCACGATGAAGGACAGTGACTCCACACACTTGAGCAGGGACTTGGTGTCATGTGGCCCAAGGTCCAGCCCCACTGTTAGGCTGTACTGATTGACCAGGGGTGAAGGACTCGGCCGGCTGGGCCCAGGGCCTGGCTTGGAGTTATCGATGTCATCCTTCCCCACCTATAAAGTACAGAAGGAGCTGAGAATCCAGGCTCCTGATCTTCCCCTAGATGCCCTCAGAAGACCAGGAAAACCTTCCCACTGGCCAAGAAGGGAAGACTCACCCGCTACCCATATGCTCACTCACCACTAACCAACCGCTGTTGACCACATCAGCATCTGTGGCTGATCGATGAATCTTGCCAGGCCTGCCATGATCAGTGTAAACCTCTGAGTCGGAAGTGTACCCTCGGTCCAGGCTCACATCATTTTGATGGTAGGATGAGAGTTCACTATCTGACTGGGCCCCTGAGACAGCAGAAAAAGGGGCAGAGTTAGGGTGGGATGGGGATGCTGGGATGAGGGATAGTTTCCGTTCTCAGATGAAAGGTGCTGAAGCCTGGCCTCTCTTTTCTTGGTCTGGATTAATTTCAGCCCTGTCACCAGAGGGCTGAAGGATGGCCTGGAAGGCTGCTCTCTTGACCACATGGGGCAAGAGGCTAATTTGGGCTCCGGATGGCAGCTGCTGGAGAGGGAGGTGGCAGTGAGGACAGTGTTTCTGAGGAAACAGTGCAGTAGGAAGCCTGGCTTATAGCCTTTTCCATTACTTGCTTGCCTTTATGCTGTTTACTCTGTGAGTATTGAGAAGGCTAGTGGGCACAGGAAGCTCTGGAAGCAGATGGCAGACCCAAGGGTATTTAATCTGATAAACACAACAACCTGCGTTTTGTTTTTCTGTCTCAACCACTGGGCCGTAATTGTTTATCTGCCAGTGTGAGTCTCTCTGGGAAAGGGCTTACCGGCATCAGGTGCGTCGGCCCTGGCAGTGGCCTGCAGGGCAGCTGGAGGCTTTACGCCTGAGCCAATGCACTCTAGCAGCGTGAAGAGGGTGGCCCAGTCATCTCCTGAGTGGATGTTGGCTGCGTTGGTCTTAAGGAGTTCATGGAGCCCATAGGCTACCTGGTGACAGACTCGGGACAACACGCTGGGCTTCATTAGTAGCAAAATGCGCAGGGAGAGCAGTACCTGGGGCAAGAGTAGGGAGCAGGAAGTAGAAAGTGGGCAAAGAGTATCTTGTCTAGTGTCCTTCCAAGCAGTCTCTTTAGGCCAGTGAGGATGATTTGACTAAGACCCAGCTTAGGGTACTCTGGACAGATGGCCAGGGGCTAGGGATGGGGGCAAGAAGGAGGCAGGGGTGGTTATCTAAGGGCAACACAAGGGATCTTGTGCTATTGGAACTATTTAGCATCTTGGCTAATGGTGGAAACACAAGCCTACACAAGTGACTAAATTGTGCTGAACTTAACACACTCGAGTACAAGCAACACTGGAAAAATCTGAAGCTCAGTGAACTGTATCAATGTCAATAGTATCCTGGTTAGGCTACTATACTATAGTGGGGTAAAATGGGGAAAGTTTGCAGAAGTCCCCAACTTATGAGGATTTAACAAAGATCTTTTTTTTACTTTACAGTGGTACAAAAGCAATGTAACATTCAGTAGAAGTCATACTTCAGAGTTTTCATTTTTCCCAGGGCTACTGGTATATAGTACAGTACTCTTGTGCAATGCTGGGCAGTGGCAGGGTGCCATAGCTCCCAGTCAGCCAGGCCAGCATAAAGGTGAACAACTGGTGCACTTCACAGCCATTCTGTCTGCCACTTTCAGTACAGTATTTCATAAATTACCTGAGCTATCCAACACTTTATTATAAAGTAGACTGCATATGAATTTACTGTTATCTCAGTATAAAAGGTTTAAGTTTTTTTAAAAAATAACAAAAACCAGTAACATTATGACAATCCAAAATGTCATATCTTTAGGAGCTTTCCCTGGTGGCTCAGTGGTAAAGAATCCACTTGCCAATGCAGGAGACACAAGTTCGATCCCTGATCCGGGAAGATCCCACATGCAGAGCAGCTAAGCCCATGTGCCACAACTACTGAGCCTGTGCTCTAGAGCCCAGGAGCCTCAACTATTGAGCCCTTGAGGCACAACTGCTGAAGCCTTTGTGCCCTAGAGCCTGTGTTCCACTACAAGAGAAGCCACTGCAATGAGACACCTGTTCACGGTAACTGGAGAGGAGCCTCCACAGGCCACAACTAGAGAAAAGCCCTCACAAGAGAGAAGACTCAGCAAAGCTAAAATAAATAAATAAATAAAAAATTTAAAATGTCATATAAATGGAATTCTATAGTATATAATCTTCTGGGACTGTTTTTCTGAGATTTTTTTTTTCACTTAGCATAATTTCTTAGAAAATCATCCAAGGAACCATGTATCAATAGTTTGTTGCTTTTTAAAAAAAATTTTTTTTTTTATTTTACTTTTTGTTGGGGGGAGGTGGGGTGGGGAGGGACAGGGGCAGGCGGGTCACTTCTATTGGTCTTTCATTTGTCTATTTTTCATCCATCTGTGTTCTTTGGCCCGTGTGGGCCTCCCATCCCAGTGGCGTCTGTTGTTGCAGAGCGCCGGCTCTGGGTGCATGTGCGCCAGAGCTGCAGCTCGGCAATTGGATACATCGGTCCAGCCGCTCCGCAGCACGTAGGATCTTCCCAGGCCAGGGATCAAACCGGCGCCCTTTGCACTGCAAGGCGGTGTCCTTACCCACTGGACCACCAGGGAAGCCCAGTTTGTTGCTTTTAATTGCTGAATTGTACTCCATGGTGTGTATATACTACACTTTATGTTGAAAACCACCTGGGCTGATTCTAGTTTTGGCTATGACAAATAAAGCTTCTGTGAACATTCATGCACAGGTGTTTATAACAGTAAGCTTTCATTTCTCTGAAAACCGAAATATGTAACAACTGGGCTTATCCTGGTAGGCTCATTTTTAAAGTAGACTGCATATGAATTTACTGTTATCTCAGTATAAAAGGTTTAAGTTTTTTTAAAAAATAACAAAAACCAGTAACATTATGACAATCCAAAATGTCATATCTTTAGGAGCTTTCCCTGGTGGCTCAGTGGTAAAGAATCCACTTGCCAATGCAGGAGACACAAGTTCGATCCCTGATCCGGGAAGATCCCACATGCAGAGCAGCTAAGCCCATGTGCCACAACTACTGAGCCTGTGCTCTAGAGCCCAGGAGCCTCAACTATTGAGCCCTTGAGGCACAACTGCTGAAGCCTTTGTGCCCTAGAGCCTGTGTTCCACTACAAGAGAAGCCACTGCAATGAGACACCTGTTCACGGTAACTGGAGAGGAGCCTCCACAGGCCACAACTAGAGAAAAGCCCTCACAAGAGAGAAGACTCAGCAAAGCTAAAATAAATAAATAAATAAAAAATTTAAAATGTCATATAAATGGAATTCTATAGTATATAATCTTCTGGGACTGTTTTTCTGAGATTTTTTTTTTCACTTAGCATAATTTCTTAGAAAATCATCCAAGGAACCATGTATCAATAGTTTGTTGCTTTTTAAAAAAAATTTTTTTTTTTATTTTACTTTTTGTTGGGGGGAGGTGGGTTGGGGAGGGAAAGGGGCAGGCGGGTCACTTCTATTGGTCTTTCATTTGTCTATTTTTCATCCATCTGTGTTCTTTGGCCCGTGTGGGCCTCCCATCCCAGTGGCGTCTGTTGTTGCAGAGCGCCGGCTCTGGGTGCATGTGCGCCAGAGCTGCAGCTCGGCAATTGGATACATCGGTCCAGCCGCTCCGCAGCACGTAGGATCTTCCCAGGCCAGGGATCAAACCGGCGCCCTTTGCACTGCAAGGCGGTGTCCTTACCCACTGGACCACCAGGGAAGCCCAGTTTGTTGCTTTTAATTGCTGAATTGTACTCCATGGTGTGTATATACTACACTTTATGTTGAAAACCACCTGGGCTGATTCTAGTTTTGGCTATGACAAATAAAGCTTCTGTGAACATTCATGCACAGGTGTTTATAACAGTAAGCTTTCATTTCTCTAGGAAAAGTGCCCAAGAACCCAGATGGTACTGTAACTGCAGGTTAGTCTGATAAGAAATGGCTCTATCATTTTACATTCTCACCAGCAGCTTATGTATGAGTGGTCCACATCGTCGTCTGCATTTGGTACTATCACTATTTTTCACTTTAGCTCTTCTGACAGGTGTGTAGTGGCATCTCATTGTGGTTTAGTTTGTGTCTCTCTGAAGCCTTCGTGCCCTAGAGCCTTTGTGCCCTTTGCCTAACAATGCTGAACATCAGTCTTCTTCATGTGCTTATCTGCCATCTTGTATCTTCTTCATATCTTTCACCCATTTTCTAATTTTTTTTTTACTGTTACATTTTGACTTCTTTTAATATTTTAGATGTTAATCTTTTTTCAGATATTTGATTTGCAAACATACACTCCTTGTCTTTATATCCTTTCCACATTGGGCTCTCAGAGTAGAATTTTTTGTATTGCTGAGTCTAATTTATCAGTTTTTTCTTTTATGGATTGTATTTTTGGTGTCACGTATAAGAACTCTTTGCCTAGCTCCCAAAGATATCCTCGTGTATTTCTTTCTAAAAGGTTTCAGAGTTTTACATTTTACATTTAAATCTACGATTCATTTTGAGTTAACTTTTCTATAAGGTATGAAGTTAAGGTTGACCTACCCCACCATGGATTTCAATTGCTCCAGCAATTAAAAAGGCTATCCTTCCTTCACTGAACTGTTTTTGCACCTCTGTCAAAAAAACTAGTTTGGCTTCTTTGTGTGGATCTATTTCGGGGTTCCGTTACACTGATCCATGTGTCTGGCTCTCCAAAATGCCAGTGTTGATTACTATAGCTGTATAGTAAGCCTTAATATCAGATGGAGTGATTCCTTTCACCTTTCTCTCAAAATGACTGGCTATTCTAGGGCCTGTTATTTTTCCATCTAACTTTGAGAATAAGCTTATCCATGTCTACAAAAAAAAAACAAAACCCTTGCTGGGATTTTCATAGGAGCTGCATCAAACTAATAGATCAATTAAGGGAGAAATGATGTCCTTACTATGTTGAACCTTTTCTTTTTTTTTTAAAGATTTATTTATTTTGGTGGGGGAGGGGTGGGGAGGGAGGGCAGCAGATGGGCCACTTCTATTGGTCTTTCATTTGTCCACTTTCATCCATCTTTGTTCCTTGACCGGTGTGGGCCTCCCATCGTGGTGGCCTCTGTTGTCGCAGAGCACCGGCTCTGGGCGCACGCGGCCCAGAGCTCCGGCTCGGTAGTTGGACACATCGGTCCAGCAGCTCCACGGCACGTGGGATCTTCCCAGGCCAGGGATCAAACCGGTGCCCCTTGCATTGCAAGGCGGTATCCTTACCCACTGGACCACCAGGGAAGCCCTATGTTGAACCTTTTAATCCATGCATATCGTATACCTCTTCACTTATGGGGGTCTTTGATATCTTTCATTAGCATTTTGTAATTTTTAGCATTCAGATTCTATACATGTTTTGTTAGGTATATAGCTAAGTATCTGATTTCATTTGGAGCACTTAATGAAGGGTTTCATTTTCTGTATGTTCATCATTAGTAAGTATAAAGAAATGTGATTAATTTTGTGTACTGACCTTACATCCTATGACCTTGCAGAACTCACTTATTATTCCTATGCTGATTATTATTATCATTATTATTATTTTTTTTTACCTTTTTTGGCAGGGGAGGGGGGGTTGTGGAGGGACGGGGGCGGGCGCACCATTTCTACTGGTCTTTCATTTGCATTTATCTATTTTCATCCATCTTTGTTCTTTGGCCTGATGATTATTTTTTGATAAATTGGGTAAAGATCCCAAGCATGAAACCAGGAAATCAGGTATAAGGCTGGGACTTCCATGAGACAACAGTCATCCAGCCTACTGAGCAGAGGCGCTGAGTACTAGCTTCACGCCTGAGGCCATGCCAGACTCACTCCCAGTGTGACTGGTTAGACTCCACCAGCCCTGTGGTAGGTCACTGGGCTCATGCTACGGGACACTAAATGAGCTCTCTGTCTCAGGATGTATCCGTAACTGATACTGTGGTTAGTTCCTTGTATACCTTCATGCCCTCCCAGCTGCACTCTGCTTACCTGGCCACTGATATCTTCTCTCCGGAGTAGCCGAATCGCTAGACGCAGCAGCCCCACCACTGCCCGCTCCACAAGGAAGCAGAAGTCCTGGGCCTGGACACATAGGTGGTATAGATGGTCTCGAACCGTCTGCCACACACAGCCTACACGGTCCCTGAGAAACATAAGGGATAAGATAGTCTCAGGTATAGAGGCCAGTGGGCAATACGCCTTCTTTTCTGATTGAGGCTAGGCCCTTCAGGGCAGGTCTAATGAGCAAGCCAAGCTTCTCGTCCACTGCTGGCAGCATCCTGTGCTTCTCATCCCTAGAGCCCAACCTGCAAGATCAACCCAAGCTACCCTCCTCTTGGCACAAGCCCAGTATGAGGCCTGCCTAAAGGCTGCCTGCTACCTGTTCTCCAGCACAATCCTCAGCAGCATCTCCAGGCAGAAAGCAGCATCCTCTTCATCATAGGTCTCTTCATCTGGTGTCACTGAGACCAGAGCCTGGAGAATAATTGTAGGAAAGTGGGCACGAAGCAGCAGCCAGCCCCTGGTCCAGCCCTGACAGTGACTGAGGCATACACCACTATCCTGTCAGCCCTCCCAGGCCCAGCCAGCCCTTTCATCCCTTTCTTCTTCACCCCGTACCTTCATGAGCTCCTGCAGTGACTCCAGTTGGAGGAATTTGCTTTCTGTGATCATCTTTTCTGGGTCACATTGCTAGAGGGACACAAGAGAGGGGTTACTGATAAGAACTAGAGGGACGAAAATGTTCCCAAGAAGCTAGGAAGCGAGGGTAGGAGTCAAAGAAAAAAAAAAAGAGAGAGAGAGAGGGTAGGAGTCAGCTCTGGTCACAAACCTTAGATTATCCTAGTCTTGAGTTCATATTGCAGTGTCTTATCTTGCAGAGAAGGGCCTAGGCTTATTCATCAGTGGTGAATAGGGGCAGTACCTTGATACAGTCCAAGGCCATTCTCTTGGCCTCTTGGTTCTCAGTGGATGGGCCCCGTACACTGGATTGTTCAGTACCACTTAGTGTCAGCCAGCTCACGAAGCTCAGCACTGTCGACTCTCCTCTGGAGAAGAGAGAACAAGCTCTAGTGAGGTTCAGAGTTCTCATTCTCCCTCCCCAAAGTCTCCAGCATCTGACCGGCTCTTACCGGTTCGATGGTGTCTCTTCTCGCTGTAGACAGATCTTGCCATTGGGATCCACAAAGTCTTCTACCTGGAAAATCAGGTCAAGAATAATTTCTTTCCACATGCCTTCTGCATTGCCTACTCCTCTGAGCAGTTTCCTGTTGCCCTCTGCCCTACATGACTGACAGGGCTCTCTCCAAATGGTGGCTGGCAGTGACTTCTACCAGTCTTCCTTCACAACTATCCCCATGGCTAAAGATCTGCAGTCTTACAGTTGAGGCATTCCTGGTAAGTTTCAACATGCATCAGGCCCAGTGCTACTCTCAACCAGTTCTATATACAGACAGCACATAATCTTGGAGCTCTTGCTTTGTTATTATTGATTAGTCTCCTATCAAGAATTACCTCCACCATAGCCTTGGGTAGCAGTTGGGCTCGGAAGAGTTGCAGCATGGCCTCCATGATATTCTTCCAGCCCTCTCGAGGATGTCGCCATGACGGTGGGCCAAATGGAACACTGTCTTGGCTGCAATGTGGGCTTTAGGGTTGCTTCCAAACACAGTAGGGAGGTTCTCAATAGACTGGAAAAGAAGATGAGAATGGACTTAGGGCCTGGCAAATGTCTTGAAAAGAGATTCTCTTAGGCCTCTACCTATGGTTCCAAAGGGCCTTTCTGATAGTTCTGTTTCAGTCCCCCACGATGGTGGGAAGAACCAACCTGGCTAAAGCCTTCTCCACTACTGTGTCTCCTCTCTCATCCCTATTATATGAGGTAATGATATTCTCATCTCAGGGTGTGTCAGATAGAAATGGCCTAAGCTCTTCTGTAGTCTGGGCGAGTGAGAGAATATGCTGAAGGGAGCCAGCTCCACAGATAAGAGCAGATCTATGGCCAAGGGGGAGGTCTTCCTTTGGAACGCCAAGAACACAGTTCCTATCCCTGTCCTACTGCTGAGAGCTTCATAGATTGTTCAGTACCACTTAGTGTCAGCCAGCTCACGAAGCTCAGCACTGTCGACTCTCCTCTGGAGAAGAGAGAACAAGCTCTAGTGAGGTTCAGAGTTCTCATTCTCCCTCCCCAAAGTCTCCAGCATCTGACCGGCTCTTACCGGTTCGATGGTGTCTCTTCTCGCTGTAGACAGATCTTGCCATTGGGATCCACAAAGTCTTCTACCTGGAAAATCAGGTCAAGAATAATTTCTTTCCACATGCCTTCTGCATTGCCTACTCCTCTGAGCAGTTTCCTGTTGCCCTCTGCCCTACATGACTGACAGGGCTCTCTCCAAATGGTGGCTGGCAGTGACTTCTACCAGTCTTCCTTCACAACTATCCCCATGGCTAAAGATCTGCAGTCTTACAGTTGAGGCATTCCTGGTAAGTTTCAACATGCATCAGGCCCAGTGCTACTCTCAACCAGTTCTATATACAGACAGCACATAATCTTGGAGCTCTTGCTTTGTTATTATTGATTAGTCTCCTATCAAGAATTACCTCCACCATAGCCTTGGGTAGCAGTTGGGCTCGGAAGAGTTGCAGCATGGCCTCCATGATATTCTTCCAGCCCTCTCGTAGGATGTCGCCATGACGGTGGGCCAAATGGAACACTGTCTTGGCTGCAATGTGGGCTTTAGGGTTGCTTCCAAACACAGTAGGGAGGTTCTCAATAGACTGGAAAAGAAGATGAGAATGGACTTAGGGCCTGGCAAATGTCTTGAAAAGAGATTCTCTTAGGCCTCTACCTATGGTTCCAAAGGGCCTTTCTGATAGTTCTGTTTCAGTCCCCCACGATGGTGGGAAGAACCAACCTGGCTAAAGCCTTCTCCACTACTGTGTCTCCTCTCTCATCCCTATTATATGAGGTAATGATATTCTCATCTCAGGGTGTGTCAGATAGAAATGGCCTAAGCTCTTCTGTAGTCTGGGCGAGTGAGAGAATATGCTGAAGGGAGCCAGCTCCACAGATAAGAGCAGATCTATGGCCAAGGGGGAGGTCTTCCTTTGGAACGCCAAGAACACAGTTCCTATCCCTGCTTACCTCACTGCTGAGAGCTGTGAATTTGCATAGAGAGATGATGAGATTGTCAAACACATCACTGAGGCCATAGTGGGCAGAGATCATGGCGCACTTCCTGTAACATCACATACCAGATACAGTCACTTTCAAGTCCCGAAGGAGGCTTGCCTGGGATTCTTTCCTAATCCATCCCAGGAAGAAACATTTTACTCTTGAGTCTGTTTAAGACTGAGCTTTCCCAAGCTTCAGCCTCCCTCCAAAAACTCAGGAGGAACCCCATTCTAAGGAAAGTAAGAGCAGGAGTCAGAGAGACATGGAGGTAATCACGTTAACTCAGAAAGGTGGAAGGAGATTAAGACCAAAGACAAATTCTGGCTACCTGAAGCCTGAGATGGCTTTTTGGATGATTGTCTCCTCAAGGCTTTTATCAAAGACATAAGAGAGAGCAGCAATAGTGGGGCCCCAGGTCATAGTGAAGAGGTCAAGATCATAGCTGCCAGCAGGCACACGTAGGAATATGCCCTCTGGGGTGGCACCTCGATGAAGTAGCACATTCCACACGTAATTCTCCCGGACCAAGCCTGTCTGCTCCTCAGGCATCACAATTTCCTCATTCCTGTCAGGAGGTATAACAAAAGGAGTTAGGTGCACTGCTCTGAACTGGCTGGTTACAGACCAGGACAAGGGGCTTTGCCCATAACTGGCACTTTCCACCAATGACAGGTCATCAAAACTGCAGCTCAGTGGTCTGCTTCCCTGCCCACCAGTGGCACCAGGGAGAAAGACAGAAAGCATTTCTTAATCTCCAAGCGCTGTCTTTAATTGGGCCTTTGGTTCTATAGTAAGATCTCATGTTTTTTCTGGGTATGAGAGGATGAACAATTCTACTTTTTCTGATTTACAGTAAAAACCAAAGTGTTCCAAACCTCACCCTCCTGGAACCATCTTGGGCTCTCTACTAGCTCCATAATGCATCTTGTAAGCTAGACAGGCTCAGACAGGCTGTTCTAGCTTCTTTAAAGGATAAATGAGTTGAGGGAGATGGGGCTGCCCACATAAAGTACAAGGCTAAATCCAGGGTATATGAGTCACTGCAGACTAATGTGACTCCAAGTCTGAAAAACGAAGCAGTGTGCTTCTCCTCAGTAGAGATGCTTCACCACTCTCTCCACATACTCACTTGATGGCATGGTACATGTCCTCCAGGATGTCTTGCTCAAAGTCCTTGCCTCCATTCACACCTTTTAGATTTTTGCGAAACTCCTAGAGACAGGGCAATAAGCTTTACCCTGCCATGTGTCAATGCTGAAGCCCCACTCAAGGAACTCCTGGGTCTGTGGTAAATAGGACTTAGGAAACAGTAAGTCAAAGAGTCCACTTCCCTACCCCAGTTCCTCTTCTGAACTGGTCAGCCCTCCCTGACTCCCTTGGACAGAACCTTGTCCATTGTGCCCACTGGAGATCCCACATCTTTCCTGCTACCTTCAAAGCTGTGCTGGAACTGTTCTGCCATGGCTGGGATCCAATCTCACCTCTAGGGTCATGGGTGCATTCTGTTTGCGAACGTTGTGGTTGTGCTGGTCAGTATTAAGCATGATGACAGCATAGGCCAGGGCAAAGCAGGCATCGCTATTGGCAAATGGGGAGCCATTACAATTCTGAAAAAGCAAAGACCCCACCTATGTCAATGTCCTTCTCTGGCCAACTGAACCCTAATTGCCAACCCACTGGTCAATGCTGAGATAGAGTGAAGATACCAGCCGGAATGAGACCCATCTCTTGCCAACTCCTTGAGGGAAGCTGGCCCCTCTATGAGAAAGTTCACTGATGTTGTTCTCAGCTTTCTTAGGAGACAGCAACTGGGTCTCTCAATTGAAGCCACAGAAACCCTTAGTCAAATTAATTTGGGATGTCGGGTCAGCCCCTGCCACTCAGACTCACCCTCCAGTGTTCTGTGAATGCCTCCAGCAACCTCTGGATGACCGGTGCTTCCCCAGGTAAGCGGAAGGCTTCCAGATAGAGACGGAGAGCTTCATCCAGCCTCAGACCCTGAAAACTGAAGGTGCTACAGGGAAAGAAAGAAGGATGAAAGACTTAAGATGACTAAGCTGCGAATGCTGGGTGCCCTATAGCTACAGCAGACCCCCTAAGCTTCTCCTATTGGAACAGAGGAGGCTGAGGGCTTTGGCAAAGGGGAGTTATCTCCTGGTAGTCTCTAACACAAAACTAGAATTTGACAACTGCTAACCTTAGTACTTTTCACATCAGTGTGCTCCTGCCTAGAAATTTCATCATGGAGCCCAGAACCTACCCTGTGCTCAGGAACCCTGCTCCACCCCCTTGCAATGTTCTCTATGTAGAATGGATTGGTTCCCACGGCTTTCTTACTGGAGACTCTTTCAGATTCAACAGATGTAAATCTTTGGAAGAGGAAGGTATGTGACCTGGGTTACCAGCAGGAACTGACTGGTACTCTTGAACTGTTTGTCCTCCAAGACGGATCATCAACTTTGCCCCACATTTCTTACAGTTTCCTCACCTCACAAAGCTCTCCAGCAGGTCAATGTTCTTGCGGTCACTGACAAACTCTCCAATCATTTTCTTGTCCAGCCGAGGGTTCTCTCGCAGCCATTGGGCTACCTCTGTGTTGTCCATTGGGATGGTGAGGAGACCTTTCTCCTGCAGAAACTGGATCCCCTTCTTTGGTTTCTGGTTGAACTGCTCTGTGCCAGTGATCAGCAGCTGCAGGAGAAATACAGCAAGCGTCAAAAGCTGCTCTGCCCCTAAACCAGACAAGACCAGGCCTCCATCAGGGTTTATAGTTGGTCACCTAATGGGCTGCTAGGACATGGCTCAAGTCACTCCAGAACTAAGGCCAAATCATACTGGCCCCTAGACTTCCTCAACCTCCATGTTTAAGTAGACTGGCAGCTTCTTTTTCCTCCTTTTCTGAGTGCTAAAAATGCACAGCACTCTCCTCCAACCTGAGAATAAGGGGTAAAAAGTAGAAGAGCGAGCCTAGAGAAGGTTTTCTTTTCTCTTCAGTTTTATAGCCATCCCTGGTGTCTATTTACAGACTAGCTCGGATTCCCCTTCTTTCTCCGGTTTCCTAGCTCTTTAGGCCTGGGAGTTTGAAAGACAAGGTGAACTAACTGCAATGGCAACTTTTTGACCATCTATATTCAGTCCTGCAATCAAGGGCACACATAAACCAAAGCCATTTAGGTTGGCCTGAAGAAGAAGAAAAGGTTAAATAGGCTTTCTTTGTGTTAAGAAAACCACAAAGCACAGTCATTTGAACTTTACTAAAAGCACCAGAATAAATGTCAATTCCCTTTTATTGCCAATCATTGCCCTGGAGCTCTAGATGACCAATAATCCTCAGTGACCCACAGGATACCAAGCTCCCAGGGCTCTTATCAGTGCAAGTACCTGACTCTCAGAGAGGGCAGCATTTGCGCAGGAGCACACAAGAGAAAGTGCTGATTACATGACTTAGGAGTAAGGAAAGAGCCTCGAAGGAGACTAGGGGATGCCGAAGTCCCCACAAGCCCAAAAACTAGCTGTAGGAGCTATTCAGTGATCTAAGGCTCTCCCTCATTCACTGAGACATAACCCTACAAAGAACACCCAGTTGGGAGTGGGCAGAGCTTGGGTTCTGGGGATATCTATATATACCTTCTTTTTGTTCTTAATTTCAATCAATTCCCGTGGATTTGGTAGGAGACAGGAAAATCGAGGTGGCTTCCAGGTCAACTTTTTGTCAGCTAGGAATGGAAAGGAGACAGAGAAACACCAGTAAGACCTCTTTTACCAGGATAATGACTTTTAGAAGGATGCGGATATGCTCTCTAGTGAAAAGAAGGATGCCTCAGAACATTTCTAGTCCTCATCAGTCTTCCACTTCCCTAGAGCTCCCAACATTCTCCTTCCTCTCTCTGGCTCTAAAGGCAAGGTGAGCAGCCAAGTTCATTTGGATACTGCCCCCAGGGGTTTCTGCTACCCTCCCATCTGTTCTCCAACAGACTTTCCAGCTAAGTGGGCTGAGGATGATGGACACCTAGTACCTACCCCTAGGGTCACCGGCTTCCTCCAGATCACTGCATCCTGGTTTCCCATGTTCTGCTGGCAGCCGGCCTCCTGGAAGATGCAGGTCTGCGATGTCTAGGGCCATGCCTGTAACCTTCCCATCACTGGCTGCTCTCTCAGCTGGCAAGAGAGAAGAACGTAAGTGAATACTGATGCTGTAGGAAGCCAAGCAGAGCTGCAGGAGAACTGAGCCTCAGGCAAAGAAGACCTGCATGTTCCTACCCAGGTCAGCAGCTGTGACAGGACAAACCAAAGCCCAAAAAAGCAGTCACTATACTGCATCAGCCAAGCATTAGATTCTACAATTTAATAAAGAGACTACTCAGTCACTTTCCTTGATCTTCTGCAACCTCAATCTCAAGGAAAAGTTAGATTCATTAGAGTGGAGGCAGACACTGGAAACAGGAAAAGGTAGGAGCTTTAAGGAACAGAAGTCCTATATCCTTTACTCTAATTTTCTTCTCTTCCATAAAGAAATAACAATTCTGTAAAAAAGACAGTTAAAGTATGGAAGAGAAGAAAGGGAGAAGTTCATGTTAATGTGCCAGTCTGGTCTATAAGTCACATCACCAAACCTTGGAAACACAGAATTAGGAGTATTTCAGAGGAAGTGACATAAGGGTATGAGAAAGGATTCAGTGAGTAGCGAAGGGATAAACACAGAACCCTGGAATCTTCAGAGAAAAAATGCCTCTCACTATTGTTGGCTTCTCGAGTGCCGTCTACTGCCTCATGCCCAGGTCTGGCTGCCTCTTTCTTTTCTTGCTGGATAAGGTTGTTGAGGACTTTGGCCTGGCAGTGGGCCTCAGTGCTGTCAATCACTGTCAACAGGGCATCAAGAGACAACAGGTGTGTTGTATAGAGCTGACCAGACACAGGGAAGGCATTCTGGAAAGTAAACAGATCCAGCAGATTTGAGGTTAGAATACTTCTCCAAAAATCCTAAAACCACCCATAGCTTCTACACTGCTTTGAAAAAATGCCCTTCTGTTTTTGTTCCCCAACTCTCATGTGTTTTGTTCCCTATATGCAGTATCCTCACTACTGCCAGACAGATTTCCTTAATAAGTCTTCTTTCCGGAGGCCAGTAACAATGCTCAGCACCTTGGACAGCAGCTTGGTGAGCTCTTCAAAGAGGTTGGAACAGTAGTAGTCACAATCATAGTTGATATAAAGCTCCGTGACAAAGCTGGGTATGTGCCAGAGCTGCACAATGGCCTCCAGTGCCATCTCCTTCATCTCATAAGGCATCTTGGGGTTCTCCACAGTGATGATCTCCATAAGCTTTTTGATGTACATCTGACAATAATCCAGTAATTGCCATTCGGGTGGGAAAAGGATTCAAGACAGGAAGAGGCAAGTTAGACAGGAAGCAAATACCTAGCCAGGAAACATGCATTAAGAGATACAGTATTCCATCCTCTAATTACATTCCCCTTTTGCCCTTCATGATGGAGGAGGCCTGGCTCTCTACACTGTGCCTGATTCAAAACAAGTTGCCTACTGCCCTTTCTGTGCTATGTGAGCCTGATCTGGTGCTATTCAGGGTTCCTTTTTGCAATTTCCTGGTGAAGTTAGCTTTACCCGCCTGCTGGTGTTGCAAAAGAACTACAGGCAGAAGAGTTGTACCCAGTCACGGTGAAGTTACTTGACAATTCTTATATTTGGGTTCTCCCATTTTATAGCTAGTCCAGTTTCTCTGCGCTCCATTTAATTTCTCCACTTGAGAGGACGGCCTATGAACCAAATCTTGGAGGGCAAAAGCACTCTCCTCAGCTACCACTAAACTCCATCTCCACAGCATGACAAAGCTGATCTGAATGAAGGTGCCATGCATCTTCTACTTTCTCTTCTTTTTCCAAGTTGAAGAAACTCACCTCTAATTGAAACTTGAGGTGCTCCCTCATGCTCTCAAAGAGGAGGAAACATACCCGCAGGGAAGCAGCATAAAGGTTCAGTCGCTCGACGCTGAGTAGCTGGAGATCACAGTAGGATGGGCCATTAGGTTTCTGAACCTGACTTCGGCTCGATCAAGAGAAAAGCAGGAGAGCACACTGTGACGAGTTACCACTAAGGGAACTCTTTATCTGTGCTCTGAGGGAACTGTCCTCTATGGGAACTCTGTATCTAGCCATTTCTATATTTCCCTGTGGTTGCCAGCGTCCCTGGGAAAGTACTGGAGTCCTCTTGACTACTGGTCAATAGGGGAGGTAGGTTCTTTCCTGGGTCCTATACTCTTCATAAAGGCTTTCCTTGTAGCTTAATTGGCAAAGAATCATCCTGAAATTCAGGAGACTCTGGTTCAATTCCTGGGTTGGGAAGATCCCTTGGAGAAGGGAAAGGCTACCCATTCTGGTATTCTTGCCTGGAGAATTCCATGGTTCATCCATGGGTTGCAAAAGGATTCAAGACAGGAGGGCAAAAAATACCTAGCCAGGAAACATGCATTAAGAGATACAGTATTCCATCCTCTAATTACATTCCCCTTTTGCCCTTCATGATGGAGGAGGCCTGGCTCTCTACACTGTGCCTGATTCAAAACAAGTTGCCTACTGCCCTTTCTGTGCTATGTGAGCCTGATCTGGTGCTATTCAGGGTTCCTTTTTGCAATTTCCTGGTGAAGTTAGCTTTACCCGCCTGCTGGTGTTGCAAAAGAACTACAGGCAGAAGAGTTGTACCCAGTCACGGTGAAGTTACTTGACAATTCTTATATTTGGGTTCTCCCATTTTATAGCTAGTCCAGTTTCTCTGCGCTCCATTTAATTTCTCCACTTGAGAGGACGGCCTATGAACCAAATCTTGGAGGGCAAAAGCACTCTCCTCAGCTACCACTAAACTCCATCTCCACAGCATGACAAAGCTGATCTGAATGAAGGTGCCATGCATCTTCTACTTTCTCTTCTTTTTCCAAGTTGAAGAAACTCACCTCTAATTGAAACTTGAGGTGCTCCCTCATGCTCTCAAAGAGGAGGAAACATACCCGCAGGGAAGCAGCATAAAGGTTCAGTCGCTCGACGCTGAGTAGCTGGAGATCACAGTAGGATGGGCCATTAGGTTTCTGAACCTGACTTCGGCTCGATCAAGAGAAAAGCAGGAGAGCACACTGTGACGAGTTACCACTAAGGGAACTCTTTATCTGTGCTCTGAGGGAACTGTCCTCTATGGGAACTCTGTATCTAGCCATTTCTATATTTCCCTGTGGTTGCCAGCGTCCCTGGGAAAGTACTGGAGTCCTCTTGACTACTGGTCAATAGGGGAGGTAGGTTCTTTCCTGGGTCCTATACTCTTCATAAAGGCTTTCCTTGTAGCTTAATTGGCAAAGAATCATCCTGAAATTCAGGAGACTCTGGTTCAATTCCTGGGTTGGGAAGATCCCTTGGAGAAGGGAAAGGCTACCCATTCTGGTATTCTTGCCTGGAGAATTCCATGGTTCATCCATGGGTTGCAGAGTCAGACATGACTGAGCAACTTTCACTTTTCATACTCTTTACATGAATCAGCCAAACCTCTCAGTGTCCCCTGGCCCTTATTAAGAAACTTGAAAAAAAGCTGGGGACTAGGAGCCCCTCTAGAAATCCAGTCTTACCTGGAATAAGTGGCGGCACATCTCATCCTTGATGAGGCCCAAAAGGGTTTGACACTGGGCTATGGGGGCAGATTCAAGAGCCACTGTCAGCAAATGTAGTCCCATGTGGATCATAACCTCTGAATTGTGGCGGTCGTGTGGGTTGGTGAGGGAGATGAGGAAGCGGAAGAGCTCACGGATGCAGGGAAGACCATAGGGGACCAAAGCTGTGCCTGGGAAACGCCAGGAGGAAAATGAGACTGCTAAGAAACAACTGGCTAGATCACAGGACTAACCTTCCCTGTATTATACAGCAATTTCAGATAAGTGATTCTCTTCAGAAAAAAACCTGTTTTTATTTTTTTTTAATGGGGCAGTAGGGAGACTACTCTCATTTACTGAAGGGAATCAGAATTTATGATCCCATGTTTCTTTTAAAAACCCCAAGCTTCTACTCTTTTCTTTCACTTCCTATTGTCAACCAAACTCCCTCTCTATGTAAGTTAGGGAAGGGCTCCATCAAACAGTCCTCTGGCTTGATTCCATTTCCTCACTAGAAAATGGCCTAGGACTTGCCCAGCAGATACCCTGGACCTAAGATGGTTTAGGCTCAGATAGCTTAGTGGGTAGGATTGGGGGAAGAGTTTTTTTCCTGGGTCTTTATCTGTGCTCTGAGGAACTGTCCTCTATGGGAACTCTGTATCTAGCCTTTTATATTTCCCTGTGGTTGCCAGCGTCCCTGGGAAAGTACTGGAGTCCTCTTGACTACTGGTCAATAGGGGAGGTAGGTTCTTTCCTGGGTCCTATACTCTTCATAAAGGCTTTCCTTGTAGCTTAATTGGCAAAGAATCATCCTGAAATTCAGGAGACTCTGGTTCAATTCCTGGGTTGGGAAGATCCCTTGGAGAAGGGAAAGGCTACCCATTCTGGTATTCTTGCCTGGAGAATTCCATGGTTCATCCATGGGTTGCAGAGTCAGACATGACTGAGCAACTTTCACTTTTCATACTCTTTACATGAATCAGCCAAACCTCTCAGTGTCCCCTGGCCCTTATTAAGAAACTTGAAAAAAAGCTGGGGACTAGGAGCCCCTCTAGAAATCCAGTCTTACCTGGAATAAGTGGCGGCACATCTCATCCTTGATGAGGCCCAAAAGGGTTTGACACTGGGCTATGGGGGCAGATTCAAGAGCCACTGTCAGCAAATGTAGTCCCATGTGGATCATAACCTCTGAATTGTGGCGGTCGTGTGGGTTGGTGAGGGAGATGAGGAAGCGGAAGAGCTCACGGATGCAGGGAAGACCATAGGGGACCAAAGCTGTGCCTGGGAAACGCCAGGAGGAAAATGAGACTGCTAAGAAACAACTGGCTAGATCACAGGACTAACCTTCCCTGTATTATACAGCAATTTCAGATAAGTGATTCTCTTCAGAAAAAAACCTGTTTTTATTTTTTTTTAATGGGGCAGTAGGGAGACTACTCGCATTTACTGAAGGGGGTCAGAATTTATGATCCCATGTTTCTTTTAAAAACCCCAAGCTTCTACTCTTTTCTTTCACTTCCTATTGTCAACCAAACTCCCTCTCTATGTAAGTTAGGGAAGGGCTCCATCAAACAGTCCTCTGGCTTGATTCCATTTCCTCACTAGAAAATGGCCTAGGACTTGCCCAGCAGATACCCTGGACCTAAGATGGTTTAGGCTCAGATAGCTTAGTGGGTAGGATTGGGGAAGAGTCTTCCTGAGAGTACACACCTTCTTTCTGAGAGGACTGGGTAAAGCGCACGCCTCGGGGATTGACGTAATCCGTGTCATGGACAGAGGTGCAGTCAGAGTGGTCGGCAGGGGATGTGCACTCCTCCAATACTTCAGGGATGGATTCCACGGATGTTGACTGGGTCTTCTCCACATGGGCTCCTTCCTGCTATGACCAGTAGTGGGGAGGATATAGGAAAAGGGATGAGGCAAGAGCAACTTATTTCCCTTAAGTCTCTGGCCTCCAAGTATCTCTAATGAACTGTAGGTACAGGACCAGCTCAGTGGGCTGTGAATCACTGTAAGATGGCTCAGGGAAGGGAAATGATGAAAGACTCAGAAAACATCACATGAGGCATCAATGACCTATAGTGACTAGAACCTCAGAGGCAACAGTGGGCCTCAGGCACCTGGGACTTAAGATCATTAACTTCCAGAAAAAGCCAAGGCCAGCATCCTCACCTTTGCCAAGTACTGCCTGTATGCACAAGAAAATCCCATGAGTTATCCACCACAGTGAGTCATTCTGTGTTTTTTCCAGGCAGCACAGCTAATTCTAGGAAACAGGGAAGACACCCTCCCCTCAACCCCTGCCCCAACCTTTCTTAGAGCCAAGGCCTGGATAAAGGAGTCAAAGGATCAAGCCAATTTCCACAGCAGAAGGCTGGATAGGGTTATTTAGAAATCCAAGCCATACCTGGGGCTCAGGTTGCTCAGGAACCCCTAGCTCACTGCTGCCAGGCTCCGCAACTGTGCTGTACCCTGGAGAGGCAGGCTGCTCCAAGTCAGTGAGGTCCTCTTTTGAGGTGGTCTGGGAGGAGAACTCCAGACCGCTGTCAGTAGAGGGGCTGACCACTGCTGAGGCAGCTTCTGAACTTGCAGAGGAGATGGGAGCGGGTACATCAATGAAGGGCATACCACCTGCCAAACAAAGTAAGTTTCAAGAAAAGAGACTCCGTGGAAAACACACCCTCTATGGTACCATAAAGTTGGTCTGTTTCCCCCTACACTGCATATGCTGGTCTCTAAAGTACTCAGAGTCCCACTGGGGGAAGGAAGGACTTGCCCAGCAGATACCCTGGACTAGAGTTTAGGCTCAGATAGCTTAGTGGGTAGGATTGGGGAAGAGTCTTCCTGAGAGTACACACCTTCTTTCTGAGAGGACTGGGTAAAGCGCACGCCTCGGGGATTGACGTAATCCGTGTCATGGACAGAGGTGCAGTCAGAGTGGTCGGCAGGGGATGTGCACTCCTCCAATACTTCAGGGATGGATTCCACGGATGTTGACTGGGTCTTCTCCACATGGGCTCCTTCCTGCTATGACCAGTAGTGGGGAGGATATAGGAAAAGGGATGAGGCAAGAGCAACTTATTTCCCTTAAGTCTCTGGCCTCCAAGTATCTCTAATGAACTGTAGGTACAGGACCAGCTCAGTGGGCTGTGAATCACTGTAAGATGGCTCAGGGAAGGGAAATGATGAAAGACTCAGAAAACATCACATGAGGCATCAATGACCTATAGTGACTAGAACCTCAGAGGCAACAGTGGGCCTCAGGCACCTGGGACTTAAGATCATTAACTTCCAGAAAAAGCCAAGGCCAGCATCCTCACCTTTGCCAAGTACTGCCTGTATGCACAAGAAAATCCCATGAGTTATCCACCACAGTGAGTCATTCTGTGTTTTTTCCAGGCAGCACAGCTAATTCTAGGAAACAGGGAAGACACCCTCCCCTCAACCCCTGCCCCAACCTTTCTTAGAGCCAAGGCCTGGATAAAGGAGTCAAAGGATCAAGCCAATTTCCACAGCAGAAGGCTGGATAGGGTTATTTAGAAATCCAAGCCATACCTGGGGCTCAGGTTGCTCAGGAACCCCTAGCTCACTGCTGCCAGGCTCCGCAACTGTGCTGTACCCTGGAGAGGCAGGCTGCTCCAAGTCAGTGAGGTCCTCTTTTGAGGTGGTCTGGGAGGAGAACTCCAGACCGCTGTCAGTAGAGGGGCTGACCACTGCTGAGGCAGCTTCTGAACTTGCAGAGGAGATGGGAGCGGGTACATCAATGAAGGGCATACCACCTGCCAAACAAAGTAAGTTTCAAGAAAAGAGACTCCGTGGAAAACACACCCTCTATGGTACCATAAAGTTGGTCTGTTTCCCCCTACACTGCATATGCTGGTCTCTAAAGTACTCAGAGTCCCACTGGAAGGAGGACAACCTTAAGTCACTGCAGAATTGCTAAATGGTCACAGCTTGACCTGACCTGGAGTTTCCCCTTTTGCTCTCAGCGGAAAGATCGAAGTCCCTCAGTTAGTTGGTCTTCAACATCACAATTCCTGAGAGAGGAATGAGCTTTTCTTTTGTCTAGCCTAATCAGAAGCAGCAGCTCAGGGTACTCACCACTGAGGTTAGAGGATAAGGTGGTTCCACTCGGGGTGGGCAGCTCTGAACCTGGTGTGGTTTTGGTCATATGACGTGGGGGCCGGGGAGATCTCTTCTGTTTCTTCCACTTGGATGAATCACTCATGCCTCCTGCTCTCATTTTCAGCTGGAAATATCACACCTCATTAGCACCAATATTCAAATTAAGATTTTATCCCTAGAAATTTCCCGTCTTTAGTTCTACTGGTCCCTAGAAAATAGCCTATATCCCACATATGTACCAAAGTAAAAATTCAGACCATAGGAGCACATTCCTACTCCCCTGGTCTTCTACATTTGACACTTTAAAGGTCAGTTTGGAACCCTCCAAGTGGAAGGTGACATTCTGTTTTTGTTTTTTAAAGATTTATTTATTTATTTATTTTTGGGCAGGTTTTGGGTTGGGGAGGGAGGGAGCGGGCGGGCCACTTCTATTGGTCTTTCATTTCTCTATTTTCATCCGTCTTTGTTCTTTGGCTCCTGTGGGCCTCCCATCGCGGTGGCCTCTGTCGTTGCAGAGCGCTGGCTCTGGGTGCATGCGCTCCAGAGCTCCGGCTCAGTAATTGGACACATCAGTCCAGCCGCTCTGCGGCACGTGGGATCTTCCCAGGCCAGGGATTGAACCGGCGCCCCTTGCATTGCAAGGCAGTGTCCTTACCCACTGGACCACCAGGGGAAGCCCTTTTTTTTTTAATTTTTAAATTTATTTTTGGTTATTCTAGGTTTTCACTGCTGCTATGGCTCTTTTCTAGTTGTAGGGAGTGAAGGCTACTCTCTAGTTGAGGTGAGCAGGCTTCTTGTGGTGACTTCTCTTTTTGAGGAACTCGGGCTCTAGGGCACACGGGCTCAGTAGTTATGGCTCCAAGGCTCTAGAGCACAGGCTCAATAGTTGTGGCTCACGGGCTTAGCTGCTCCGCAGCATGTGGGATCTTCCCAGATCAGGGATTGAACCCATGCCTCCTGCACTGGGAGGCAAATTCTTTACCACTGAGCCACCAAGGAAGCCTCGATATTCTGTTTTTAGGCTGGTCACTGATAAGGTCAACCCTCGCACATCACTCTGTCTTCTTGAATCCCAGGTGGCCATCCTGAATCCTGTAGATGGTGCCTGACCCTCTTCCAGGAAGGGTAAGGGCAGGGGTCCTCTGTCTGAAGCTTTAGGTCTAAAGGCCCTGGATCCCTGGCCTCAATGACCTGCACAGCAGCCTGCTACTCCTAGTTCTTGTCCAGCTATGACAGACAACTTCTTCCCAGCTCAACTCTTAGCTTTTCTATTATTTCATAAACTGGGCCTAGATCCTAACCATATCCCTTGCTCTTGCTGGTCTATATCGAATGGGTCAAAGGTTTATTCTTTGGAATTATGGAAGGAGTGGTATTCTAGTTGATTTTGTGGAATTAAGGGTGAAAGGTCATGCTATCCTGCTGCTCTGCTGCTCCTAATTTTGGTACCTAAATGAGACCTCCTGTCCCTCTCACTGCTGGTCTTTCTAGAAGCAACTTGATGTTTTTAGATGGTAAGGCTGCTGATTTCTTAGACTCTTGGTCTATTTCATTTCCCTCTCTCTTGCTGTATTTCTAACCCTTCTATAGCTTCCCTTTAGCCACAAAGGAAAATCTGTATCACCTGTTGATTGCTTTGGGGTATAAGTGTTCATGCATTTTTTTCCACCCTAAATTCACAGCTACTTTGTTTAGGTCCATTTCATTTTCTTAATCATGCTGTCTTCTCAATTATGGTTTGAATCTAATCCCTCTTCAATTACATCAAACTATTCCCAGATTGATGGACCATTCCTGGGATGGGCAATAGCAATTCTCTCCTAGGAACCTGCTGCTATGGCTCTTTTCTAGTTGTAGGGAGTGAAGGCTACTCTCTAGTTGAGGTGAGCAGGCTTCTTGTGGTGACTTCTCTTGAGGAACTCGGGCTCTAGGGCACACGGGCTCAGTAGTTATGGCTCCAAGGCTCTAGAGCACAGGCTCAATAGTTGTGGCTCACGGGCTTAGCTGCTCCGCAGCATGTGGGATCTTCCCAGATCAGGGATTGAACCCATGCCTCCTGCACTGGGAGGCAAATTCTTTACCACTGAGCCACCAAGGAAGCCTCGATATTCTGTTTTTAGGCTGGTCACTGATAAGGTCAACCCTCGCACATCACTCTGTCTTCTTGAATCCCAGGTGGCCATCCTGAATCCTGTAGATGGTGCCTGACCCTCTTCCAGGAAGGGTAAGGGCAGGGGTCCTCTGTCTGAAGCTTTAGGTCTAAAGGCCCTGGATCCCTGGCCTCAATGACCTGCACAGCAGCCTGCTACTCCTAGTTCTTGTCCAGCTATGACAGACAACTTCTTCCCAGCTCAACTCTTAGCTTTTCTATTATTTCATAAACTGGGCCTAGATCCTAACCATATCCCTTGCTCTTGCTGGTCTATATCGAATGGGTCAAAGGTTTATTCTTTGGAATTATGGAAGGAGTGGTATTCTAGTTGATTTTGTGGAATTAAGGGTGAAAGGTCATGCTATCCTGCTGCTCTGCTGCTCCTAATTTTGGTACCTAAATGAGACCTCCTGTCCCTCTCACTGCTGGTCTTTCTAGAAGCAACTTGATGTTTTTAGATGGTAAGGCTGCTGATTTCTTAGACTCTTGGTCTATTTCATTTCCCTCTCTCTTGCTGTATTTCTAACCCTTCTATAGCTTCCCTTTAGCCACAAAGGAAAATCTGTATCACCTGTTGATTGCTTTGGGGTATAAGTGTTCATGCATTTTTTTCCACCCTAAATTCACAGCTACTTTGTTTAGGTCCATTTCATTTTCTTAATCATGCTGTCTTCTCAATTATGGTTTGAATCTAATCCCTCTTCAATTACATCAAACTATTCCCAGATTGATGGACCATTCCTGGGATGGGCAATAGCAATTCTCTCCTAGGAACCATTAGTATGACTCTAAAAGACAGGAGAAGCAATTTTTCTCCCTGCCTCTTTCTAAAAGCCGAATATACCCATCTTATCTTTGGCCTATTCAATTCCTTCTGCTATTTGAGGGATAGCCATACTCCCCCTTTCTTCCTCCAAGCCCTCCAGAATCTGGCTAACCTTTGATGCTTTGCTTAGAAACCACATAATTCTTCCTTCCCTACCCATATCTCAACTCATAAAGGAGACAGGCCCAACAGCTGTGCTCTACCTCCAGCTCTTAGTAACATAGCAACAGCCTCGCACTGGATTTACACTTTTTGTCCCCATATCTCCAAAACGCCAGCAGTCATATGCCTATAATACAGCGTCAAGTGGTCTGAGTGCTGTGGCTCCTGTGGTAAGCAGGAGCCAGGATGCCCTCCTGGGAACCACTGAAGCTCTTTTGGGTCAAGTTCATGCAAAAGAAAGTTCTGGGGTAAGAATCTGTCAAACGTGCAGATGGGTCAGAAGTCCAAGAGATCAATGAGGGAAAACAGGAACCTTCTGGCTTAAATTGGAAACTGTCACTGAGCTCCAAAAAGCACTCACAACTGGGTTGACTTGTGTGAGATATTTCTCTCCAGGTGGATCCCCAATTTCAGGAATTCCAGGTAGTCCCACTTCCACTGAGAAACCAGTCACTGAGATTTTTTCCCACACTAGGATCAGTCCTTTCTGCTTTCTTCTCTATCCTCTGCAAAGGTAGCTCTAACCTGATCATTTCAGTGAGTGTTCTTTGCCTCTGGGCTAGAGTAAGAGTTGAGAGGCTGCCAGTGCTTATAAGTGTCTCAGTCCTCTCAAAGTATAGCTGTGCTCCCTGTTCTAAGATCCTAAGGTCAGCGTTTCTAAGATCCTAAGATCGGGGTTGGGGTGAGCAGCTCATGAAACTCTATGTCACCTTTTCTGTATAATTCTACTTCCAAAGGAAAATATAAACTTCATAAAAAAGGGCAGGTCCTAGCTTAATAATCAGGGCAAGACACTGGGTAGCCACTGAAGAGAGCCACAACTAAACACCAGGCAAGCACACAAATGAAACTTTGAGACAAGGCATGCAAAGAGAATACAGGCCTGTGGACTGTCTAGTGCACACACACAGAGTTCTTTTTATCTTCAATGACCTGGATGCACACTCTTGGGATAGCTTAGCCCATACTGCCTTCTCTCCCTCTCCTTCCTGAAGCAGGGATATATAAGGATTAGGGTAATCTTTAAGTTGCACTTTTTCTAAGTTCTCCTACTTGTAAAGGACAGAGGGCATCTTCGCAGATCAAAGTAGTCCCAGTGTCCTGGACTAACCTGGGACCTGGCTCCTTTTCATCCATCTAGAGTCCTAAACCTTAGAAAGACCCCTTCTGGTAACAAAGTGAAAAAACGACTCCAACTAGTAGACTGCCTTTTCCCTCAAAACCAAGTTCAGTTATCCAGCTAAAATCAAGGACCGCACTTAAATTTTCTAATGCCATCTCTGAGACAGGGAGAGGGCAGAAAAGTGAAGGGACTTGTTTGATAGTCCCTCATAGTTCCCTAGAAATGGTAGATATTAAGCTTCCCCACAAGATGTCAGCAGACCCAGGCTCTCTATCTAGGCTCATCACATGATATATTACCAGCCTAAGGCTTCCTTCTGCCTCCAGGCAGCCAGCTGCCCCATGAAAATTCCCAACACTGCGAAGTTACAAACGCATGCAGCTCTTCCAAAGCCGTGCTGTGTTACTAGGGAGGGGTAAATTGTGCTTTACACAGAGGCCATGGGACACAGATGTTACATATAAAAAATAAACATTTAAATAAATAAAAAGGGCGTAGGGAGAGGGAGAGAGACCTTGAGATTCTTAAAGAGCAGTACCCTCTCTAACTGGTTCAGGGCTTTGGTCTGCTCCCCACTACTTAGCTCCAGTTTGTTGAGGAGACATGGAGAAATCTGTGAAAGACAGGCAAATGAACGATTTAAACAGAGTGAAATAAACTCAGACACATGCCAATAGGGCAGGGCAGGAATGCGGATGGATGGCAGGGGAAAGGGAAGGTCAGGTGCATGCACCAAACATCCCAGGGTCATCTCTGAGGGCAGAACCTCTTAGAGCTGCAAGCAGAATCCTTATCAGAGGCCTGTGAAGTCTAGGGATTCAGTTTAAGACAGAAAAGAGGCCATTCTTCTGAACACCACTCTTCTAGCAGTTTGAGAGCCTTCTGATCTGGAGTCAGACCTGAAGCCCAAACATGAGCCCAGTCTAATCCAGTATTAGGGTGATGTGAGGTACAGCCTCTCTAGGCCTCCTACCTGCTGAAAAGACTGGGTCCTGAGGGGATGGCAGGACTTCCACCTTTATCAGCGTACATTTTTAGCCCAGCCTGACGAGCCTCACCCAGTTGCCATGAAGGACTGGCTCACTAGCTTACACAGTGGGTCAATGAAGACAGGTTGGAAAGGAAAGGCTGGGGAAGGAGAGGTACCTGGGAAAGAATAAATTTCTGGTAAAGGAGTGATAGCTATTTCTAGATTCCAAGCAAACCTTTCTAGGGAAAAGCATGTTTTTGCTAAGCAAGGGTATCCAGGAAAATCCCCATAGCACAGAATCTGGGAGATCGAAGTTTAGATAAGGGCTAGCAGGTCATACCTTTTTCATGTTGGTCCCCATATAGTTTTTGGGTTCTTCTTTAAACTGAGGTAACCTGTAAGATAAGAAAATTCCATGGATTGTAATTAGGGATAACAACAAATTTTCCCCTTCATGCCAGCCACAGCCCAAAGATGCTCTAGGCCAGAGTATGGTGTCTCTTAGGAAAAGCTAGGAAAAGAAGTAGGCTAATTTCACCCTTTCCAGAGCTGCATCGAAGAGCCACAGAAATCAAGGAACATGTGACAGAGACACTGAGAAGTAAGAAATAGTTAGCAGCAAGGTCCAGAAGCAGATCTAATTTGTGGGTAATAAGAATTATTATTTATAGATGTTAGAGCAAAAATAAATCCCAGGGGGAAGTGTGTGTGTGTTTTCATAAATTATTTTAAACACAATCTTAGGTTCATAGTACACTGATTTCCCATATAGCCCGTTGCCTCCTCCCCCATACATAACCTCTGTTATAATCAATATCCTCTAGGGGAAGCTGTAAAGCCCTCACCTCAGGGCTAAGTTGAGAGCCTTGATGAGGGTAACCCACAGTCTCGGACTGCAGGGATGCGGGATTTTCAGCACTTAAATTGGGACAGTCAGGTAAACCAGGGCTGTTGGTCACCCTAGCCTTGGTCCTTTCTCACAGAAACTGGACTGAGCTCTGACAGTTCAGAAACCTGCTCCAGGCTCCTTTGGGTCTGGTTTCCTCTCTGGGTTCCCTTTCCCAGCTGCTACGTACACAGAAACAGACACAAGTTTGGGAAGCAGAAGTTCTGTCAGCCTAGATCAAATAACCCTCTGCTTCCCTGTGAGGCAAAGCCAGCTCTCTCCTCCTTCTCCCTTGCTTGGTAAGCCTGGACCCAGAGAATTACTCCCATCCATAATCTCAGTGGCCTCTCATGTGGCTGTGGGGTTGGCCAGGTCCCTGAAGTGGCTGTGTGGAAGCAGGCAGGCTCAAGAGGCCTGGGCAGCCGGGCTGAAGCAAACAGCAGCAGGTTTACCTTGTGAAGAGCAGCTGCACCATGTCTACGAGAGTGTGCTCTGCGGATTTTCTCAATAACTCTGCACAGGCAAAAACAAATAACACAGGTGTCATTACTTGCCGTGCTATTATCAGGAGGCTTCTCAGAGCAGACTCCCCTCCAAACCTTGTTTACTAAGGATTATACCAAACTTATTAAAACCAGCTCCAGCTCAGCCTGGCAGCCATAACTTTACTGACCCACTAGATGGCACTACTGAGTCAAGAAAAAAAAAAAAGGGACACGATGTGTTCTGAGGGGTTGCAGGCTGGTGTCAATCTCAGAAGCCTCAAGGGAGGGAGATTTGGTTCTGGGTTGAATCAGTCTGGGATCTAGCCCAATTCCTGCCCTGGCACAGAGAGCTAAAGTCTCTATTCTAGCTACATGACAACTGTCAAGTACAGACGCTTCCAGATTGCCATGGCTCCACAAGGTAGGTGATTGGAGAAGTCATGAGTTTTCCATCTCCCTGGGGTCCAGAGATAGCATCCTACATTCATACTTACAGATCTGTCCCTAGCAATGGTGAAGGGCCCAGTATTCAAGCACCTACCACTGAGCCTCATTTCAAAGCAGATCCGGAAACAAGACTGCATAATCTCACACACAGATTCATTGGTTAGGTGGGCACCAACTGGGGTCAGCAACAGAGTCCGCAGTACCTAAGAGGAAGAGAAGGAGACTGATAAACAAGGCAGGCTGGGTGAAGAAGGGTGTACACGAGGGGAGAGAAGCTACCTCCTGTTTTTCTAGTCTCCCATGGAAGCACTTAGGGGTGAGAAAGAGGTTAGCAAGGATGCTGACCTTGCTCTGGCTTGGTGGTGGTGGTGGGGTCTCCCAGGAGCTTGTCTTAGGAACTGTCTTTACTCTGCATGACCCCAACATAGTTCAGCACTCATTCCAGCCCTAGCCCACAAACCCAACGGACGGATGGCACAGAATACAGTCTGTCAGAGGTACAAGTGTATTAAGGGTTCCAGTATTTAATATCAGTTCATTTAAGGCTTTTAATTATTTTTCTTAGAAAAAGCTTTTACTTTGGGTATTGGAGCTGCTTGTCTGTAAACAGAGAAGCTCTCTAAGCCCCAGTGGAGTCAAAACACAGCTTCACATTGCTGGCAGGCTCGGCTAAGTCGAGCTGGAGGCACCAGCTCCTGGCCATTAGCCTAATTGCTCCTCCCCTCCACGTACCTGAAGGATTTTCATCAAGACAACCTCATCGCTGGCAGGATCAGTGCCCACAAAACGGGCGTGGGTGACAGCATCTGCCATGTTTTCCATGCCCTCTGCTGTGCCTTCATGGGTGGGATCTGCTCCAGCAAAAACAGAAAAGATATGTAGAGGAGAGACAGAAAAATCAAGTCATCCTGTCTAGGGACTATTTTGAGAGACTTTGGTTTTCTTCTCTCCAAGTCCCTAACACATTGTCCCTTGAGTTACCTGAGAGTTTCTGCCCATAACTGGCTGATATATATTGTGCCCATCCCAGCACAAACTCCACTCTGCAAGACTGGTTCTCAAACATGTATCAGAATCATTTGGAGGGCTTGTAAAAATAAAACTGCTGGGTCCACAGTCTCCTAGCAATTCATACTTACAGATCTGTCCCTAGCAATGGTGAAGGGCCCAGTATTCAAGCACCTACCACTGAGCCTCATTTCAAAGCAGATCCGGAAACAAGACTGCATAATCTCACACACAGATTCATTGGTTAGGTGGGCACCAACTGGGGTCAGCAACAGAGTCCGCAGTACCTAAGAGGAAGAGAAGGAGACTGATAAACAAGGCAGGCTGGGTGAAGAAGGGTGTACACGAGGGGAGAGAAGCTACCTCCTGTTTTTCTAGTCTCCCATGGAAGCACTTAGGGGTGAGAAAGAGGTTAGCAAGGATGCTGACCTTGCTCTGGCTTGGTGGTGGTGGTGGGGTCTCCCAGGAGCTTGTCTTAGGAACTGTCTTTACTCTGCATGACCCCAACATAGTTCAGCACTCATTCCAGCCCTAGCCCACAAACCCAACGGACGGATGGCACAGAATACAGTCTGTCAGAGGTACAAGTGTATTAAGGGTTCCAGTATTTAATATCAGTTCATTTAAGGCTTTTAATTATTTTTCTTAGAAAAAGCTTTTACTTTGGGTATTGGAGCTGCTTGTCTGTAAACAGAGAAGCTCTCTAAGCCCCAGTGGAGTCAAAACACAGCTTCACATTGCTGGCAGGCTCGGCTAAGTCGAGCTGGAGGCACCAGCTCCTGGCCATTAGCCTAATTGCTCCTCCCCTCCACGTACCTGAAGGATTTTCATCAAGACAACCTCATCGCTGGCAGGATCAGTGCCCACAAAACGGGCGTGGGTGACAGCATCTGCCATGTTTTCCATGCCCTCTGCTGTGCCTTCATGGGTGGGATCTGCTCCAGCAAAAACAGAAAAGATATGTAGAGGAGAGACAGAAAAATCAAGTCATCCTGTCTAGGGACTATTTTGAGAGACTTTGGTTTTCTTCTCTCCAAGTCCCTAACACATTGTCCCTTGAGTTACCTGAGAGTTTCTGCCCATAACTGGCTGATATATATTGTGCCCATCCCAGCACAAACTCCACTCTGCAAGACTGGTTCTCAAACATGTATCAGAATCATTTGGAGGGCTTGTAAAAAATAAAAACTGCTGGGTCCACTCCCAGAATTTTTGACTGAGTAGTCTACAATGGGGCCTGAGAATCTGCATTTCTAACAGGGTTCTAGGTAAAGTTAATGCTGCTGGTCAGAGGAGCACACTCGGGGAAACACTGGTGTACAGTTACTCATTTCATGGAGGAAGGGCCTGGAAATTTGAGGTTTTGACTCAAAGCAAGGGCCAGGGAAGGCCAGAGCTTTGAATGCTGTCATACCATTTCTCTTTTCATGTGTTCTATTTCAACACTTCTATCTGATTCCTTTTGAAATGTTGTATTCAGGTGCAATTTCAATAGGGGAGTAGAGATAAAATGGACAATCACTGCAGCCAATACGCATATCTGGGTGCCCGTTACATCAAATCAGAGAACTCTTTCTGCTTTGGTTTCATGCTTCTTTAAAATAGTATGTCATGCAGCTACATGCAAGAAAATGAAGTTGGAACATACCCTGACACCATACACAAAGATCAACTCAAAATGGATTAAAGACTTAAATGTAAGGCCAGAAACCATCAAACTCTTAGAGGAGAATATAGGCAAAACCCTCAAGGACATCAATCAAAGCAAGATCTTCTCTGACCCACCTACTCGAATAGTGGAACTAAAAAGACAAATGAACATGTGGGACCTAATGAAACTTAAAAGCTTTTGTACTGCTAAAGAAATTACAAAAAAGCTGAACAGACAGCCCACAGAGTGGGAGAAAATCATAGCAAATGAAACAACAGACAAAGAATTAATCTCCAAAATCTACAAGCAACTCAGACAACTCAGCACTGGAAAAACAAACAACCCAATCAAAAAATGGGAAAAGGACCTAAACAGACACCTCTCCAACGATGACATACAGATAGCCCCAAAACACATGAAACGATGCTCAACTTCACTAATAATTAGAGAAATGCAAATCAAAACTACAATGAGATATCACCTCACACCCGTCAGAATGGCCATCATCCACAAATCGACAGACAATAAATGCTGGAGAGGCTGCGGAGAAAAGGGAACACTCCTGCACTGCTGGTGGGAGTGTAAATTGATACAGCCTCTATGGAAGACAGTCTGGAGATTTCTTAAAAAACTAAAAATAGAAGCACCATATGACCCAGCAATCCCACTCTTAGGCTTATACCCTGATGAAATCAAAACTGAAAGAAACACCTGTACCCCAATGTTCATTGCAGCTCTCTATACAATAGCTAGAACATGGAAGGAACCTAGATGCCCATCGACGAATGAATGGATCCAAAAGCTCTGGTACATATATACAATGGAATACTACACAGCTGTAAAGAGAAATGCAGAAGAATCAGCCCTAATGAGGTGGCTGGATCTAGAACGTATCCTAAAAAGTGAAGTCAGTCAGAAAGAGAAGGACAAATACAGTATATTAACACATATATATGGAATCTAGTAGGATGGTGATGATGGCACATGCAGTGAAGCGACAGAAAGACAGACATGGACAGTGGACATATGGACATTGTGGGGAAGGAACAGTGGGTGAGAGGCGTATAGGAAGTAGCATGAAGGCCTGTACTATCATAAGTGAAGAAAATAGCTATAGTCATTGCTCTGTGAGAAAAGGGGATCCTTCAGGGGTGCTGTGTGATGGTCGGGAGGGGAGGGAAGGGGGGGATATACATGTGACTAATCTGAGAACATGCATGTCTGTGAACAACAAAACTCTGTAAAAGTTAAAAGTAAAATAAAGGTTTAAAAAAAAAAAAATAGTATGTCATGGACAAGAATCCTGTAACTAGTTCTAGTAAAGATTAAGGAGCGGGCTTCCCTTGTGGTCCCGTGGGTAAGGACACCGCCTTGCAGTGCAGGGGGTGCTGATTCGATCCCTGGCCTGGGAGGATCCCACATGCCACGGAGCAGCTGGACTGATGTGTCCAACTACCGAGCCAGTGCTCTGGAGCTCATGCACCCAGAGCCGATGCTCTGCAGCAAGACAGGCCACTGCGATGGGAGGCCCGCACGGACCAAAGAACAAAGATGGATGAAAATAAATAAAAGACCAATAAAAGTGGCCAAAAAAAAAAAAGCTTTTAAAAAAAAGATTAAGGAGCGATAAGGGATAAACTAAAGAGCACTGAAGGCTAGCTAACTGGGAAGCAGGAGGGAGGGAGACCTTCGACTGTGAGTAAGAGGGGAGACACTAGCTCTGACAATCAGCACCATGGTAGAACTTAACACAAATGTTGCCAAGGAGGAAACCCTGCTCCTTCCATGATTTAAATACCCACATGTAGTAGCCAAAGAAATGAGCTCCATCAAGGTCTGCAAGGGTCCTGCAGAAATGCCTGGATTGTTCTTGGGGAGCACACACAAGTAGGAAAAAAAGATAGAGCTATGATAAAGCTTTGTGAGTAACAGAGAAAAAATGCTCTAGAGGTGGCCTGCAGTAAGGTGAGAGAACCTCCCAATTTTAGGTGTGGGAATTAGAAGAAATTCTTGCCATTCTCTTCCCTGGTACCTGAAATTAATGGAGTTCCTGAATTTGAAGCTGAGAGGATGGTTGAGAAAGCAGAACATTTCTCTTGCAAAAATGAGCCAGAAAACTTAATCAATTGTGAATGGTTTTCATTTTTCTCTTCTATTCTGGTTGGTCTTTGACACCTAGTCAAAGACTCTCTTTGTCCTATTTACTTCATGCCTCTACTCAGCATCATGATGGGCTACTTTAAGGGTCATGGAGAAGGAAGCCCATTTCATGATCTATAGGATAAGCAGTGACCCAGCTCCTCCTATTCCCCCAACTCTCCGTGGTTCTCCCAATCAGCACAGGAAGTCCTGTGCTCTCGCGGCAGTTCCTGAGTCCTGTCTCATAGCCCTGACAGATGGGGTCCACAGAAGGACTTTTCCTTGCCTGGGAAATCCAGGACCTTCTCAGCGCTGAGTGGGTACTCCAGAGCTCTTCATGAATGGCAGCCTTGCTCACCTCACAAACTCCTGGGGGTTTATTTCTTCCCCTCTTTCAGTAATCTCCCTAGTTTTTATAGCTCATCCTCTGAGCTTGAATGAAGTAGCAAAGTTAATTTTCTACAAAGGCAGGTACAAGTGATAGGTCCTTAGAACCACTGGCAGAGCCTTGTAAGCCAGGCAATCAGAAGCACAAATCCTGATCTGGCAGCTGTGTGGGGACAAACAAAAGGCTGCTCTTTGGAGTAGGATCTAAAATAATCCTAGAAGCCTTCATCACAGGATTGAGAGGTGAAGGGCAGTTCCTTCCAGAAAGGCAGCCTAAACAAAAGACTGGCTCATACCTTATCTTCCCCAAGACCCTTTCTTTAGAATCTCCTCCTTTCCTGGCCACCATGGAGAAGACTGCAGGGACATTTGCCAATCTCATCTCCTCTGCCTTCTGGCTTTCATACACTCCTTCCTGTTCCTTTTCTCATGCCCACTGCAATCACCACCCCCAGCATTCTCTTTTCCCACCACAGGAAACTCCAGTGACCAGCTGGCCTGAGGTCTCCAATGACCAGCTTGTCTGCCAAGTCAAGAAAGGGGAGAGAGTAACACTGACGAAAGAGCAAAGGGAAAAGACACAGAGGGCAGCTGCCGGAGGCTGTGAAGAGGGATGACCTGCAGGTGGTGCTCTGGGCAAGGTTGTAAGCAGCTGGGCCTGATTTTTGCTTAGGAGAAGTATGAAGCTAGGACCGGGGTGCCTGGAGAAGCTGATGCACTATTCAGAACCTAGCTGGCACCCAGGATACTTGCTCCCAATCCTGAATGCTTCGATTAAGCAAATCCAACGTTCTAGAAAAGATAAAGGGTTTGAACTGAAGGTCACTTTCCTTTCTTGCTAGCTACCTGAGCTTCCTCTTCCCCTGTCTCCCTACTTGGAAACAAGGACTGCTGCCCGTGTTCTATGTTCCTTACCATTGCACATGGGCAGACAATATGAGAAAATGAATTCCGGATTCTGAGTAATAAGATCAACGAAAAGGAGTCCAGGGGCTTCCCTGGTGGTCCAGTGGGTAGAGTCCACCAAGGGCACTGGTTTGATCCCTTGCTGAGGAAGATCCTATGTGCAGTGGAGCGGCTAGACCAGTGTGTCCAATTACGAGCCAGTGCTCTGGAGTGCATGCGCCCAGAGACAGTGCTCTGCAACGAAAGAGGCCACTGCAATGGGAGGCCTACGCAGGCCAAAGAATAAAGATGGATGAAAATAAATAAATAAAAAAACAATAAAAGTGGCCAAAAAGAAAAAAGGAATCCAAAAAATACACCATAAACATATTCAGAGATAAACAACAGACTGGATAAAATATTTGGGCTAGACTGGGCGAAATATTTGTAATACTATGATAGATAATGGGTTAATATCCTCATTATACAAAGTGAGGATATTATATCTATATCTTGTCCTATAATTGACAAGAAAAACAAAACTCAATAGAGGAGAAGACATTCAAAATTCAAGTATAGGAATCTGTCATAGAAAAGAAAATTTTACCATAAAGCTATATGAACAAGGAAGCTGCTTCTATCATTATTGATAACGGCTCAAAATAAGAAACAACCTGGGCTTTCCTGATGGTCTAGTGGTTAAGAATCCACTTGTCAATGTAGGGGACATGAATTCTATTCCTGCTCTAGGAAGATCGCATATGCCCTGGAGCAACTAAGCCTGTGTGCCCACACATCCACGTGTCTAGAGCTTGTGCTCCCTATCAAGAGAAGCCATCACAATAAGAAGCCCACACATTGCAATAAGAGTAGCCTGGGCTCACCACAACTAGAGAAAGCCCGTGTGCAGCAAGGAAGACCCAGCACAGCCAAAAACAAACAAATCTTGTTTTTTCTTTTTAAAAAGAAACAACCTAAATATATTATCCAATAAGAGAACAATTGAGTGAACTGTGTACAGCTACTGAAAAGAAAAAAATCTTAGCAGGGACTGAGGGGTACAGAGAATGGTGTATTATTTCTTAATGGTTAGAATTTCTTTTTTGGTGTGATGAAAAAGTTTGCGAACTAGATGGTAGCTGCACAACATTGTGAATGCATTGAATGCCACTGAATTATATCCTTTAAAATGGCAAATTTTATATTATGTATCTTTATCACAATAAAAAGAGTATCCAAAAATCTGGGGTTCCAAATTAAAATAAAATTATCACTGGTTTGAGTAAAATTGCAGTGGAGCGGCTAGACCAGTGTGTCCAATTACGAGCCAGTGCTCTGGAGTGCATGCGCCCAGAGACAGTGCTCTGCAACGAAAGAGGCCACTGCAATGGGAGGCCTACGCAGGCCAAAGAATAAAGATGGATGAAAATAAATAAATAAAAAAACAATAAAAGTGGCCAAAAAGAAAAAAGGAATCCAAAAAATACACCATAAACATATTCAGAGATAAACAACAGACTGGATAAAATATTTGGGCTAGACTGGGCGAAATATTTGTAATACTATGATAGATAATGGGTTAATATCCTCATTATACAAAGTGAGGATATTATATCTATATCTTGTCCTATAATTGACAAGAAAAACAAAACTCAATAGAGGAGAAGACATTCAAAATTCAAGTATAGGAATCTGTCATAGAAAAGAAAATTTTACCATAAAGCTATATGAACAAGGAAGCTGCTTCTATCATTATTGATAACGGCTCAAAATAAGAAACAACCTGGGCTTTCCTGATGGTCTAGTGGTTAAGAATCCACTTGTCAATGTAGGGGACATGAATTCTATTCCTGCTCTAGGAAGATCGCATATGCCCTGGAGCAACTAAGCCTGTGTGCCCACACATCCACGTGTCTAGAGCTTGTGCTCCCTATCAAGAGAAGCCATCACAATAAGAAGCCCACACATTGCAATAAGAGTAGCCTGGGCTCACCACAACTAGAGAAAGCCCGTGTGCAGCAAGGAAGACCCAGCACAGCCAAAAACAAACAAATCTTGTTTTTCTTTTAAAAGAAACAACCTAAATATATTATCCAATAAGAGAACAATTGAGTGAACTGTGTACAGCTACTGAAAAGAAAAAAATCTTAGCAGGGACTGAGGGGTACAGAGAATGGTGTATTATTTCTTAATGGTTAGAATTTCTTTTTTGGTGTGATGAAAAAGTTTGCGAACTAGATGGTAGCTGCACAACATTGTGAATGCATTGAATGCCACTGAATTATATCCTTTAAAATGGCAAATTTTATATTATGTATCTTTTATCACAATAAAAAAGAGTATACAAACTTCCAGTTATAAAATTAGTAAGTTCTGGGGAGATAGGGTACAGCATAATGAGTATAGTTAACAATAGCTGCTAAGACAACAGACCTTAGAAAGTTCTCATTGCACACAAAAAATTTGTTACTATGTGATGTGATGGACTTAAACTTATTATGGTAATCATTTTGTGCATATATATGCATATATCAAATTATTATACTGTACATTTTAAACTAAATAGGTCAATTATACTTCAATAAAATTGGAGGGAAAAGAATAGACCAGATTGATAATTATGTCATGTATACTGTTCTAAATTAATACTATTAAATGAAAAAAGAAAATATTTAGCACACAATCCTATTTTTGTTTTTTAAAAGAAGTGAAACTTTATATATATTTACATACATGTAGAGAAAAGTATAGAAAAATCCAAACCTTCCTGTTAACATTATTTACCTAAAGGATGAGGAACATTGCGAGAAACCATTGAGTTTTCCTTTAAGACACATTTTTATTATTTATCTTCTTAAAGTAAGTGTATATTATACTTGAAAAAATACCTTTAAAGATAAGCTAAAACATAGCAAACCTCCATGCCACCATATCCTTAACTGCTTCCAAAGCACAAAGAAATCAGTAGTCCCAAGGAAACCTCCTCTCACTCCCCACTCTGTACCACCTGAGTCAAATACTATGATGAGTAATCAATAAACAATCCTGTTTCTCTTCTACAAGAAAACAGATGGCTGGGGAAAACTTTCCAGCACTGCCAACTCATTGCCTAAGGAAAGGCAAGAAATGAAGGGCTGTGGTCACCCAAAAAAGCCCGAGTGCTTACCTATGAGTGCATAGGACAGGAACTTGTTGACAGAGGTGAGTGCGAGCCCAGTGATAGGGCCAGTGGTATCCTCAGAGCGAATGACTTCCAAAAATGGACGAAGGAACACATTAGGCTCAATTTCTGAGAGTTCTGCAAAAAAAGAAATGAGACTGAAGAGATGCCATCTTACAAGAAGCTACACCTAGAAAAAGGCCTTTCTGTCTGCGCCATTAGGCAAAGTTCTTAGTTGCTGGGACAATCTTCCTATCTCTGGGTTATCTTGAATCAGACACTATTATTTTATCTGTAAAATTTTGAGTTTCTAGATCTAAAAGATTAAAAATCTTTAAAAAAAAAAACCCAATTCATTATCATTACCATGATTAAAAACTAACAATAAAATGGTTAAGATGGTAAATTTTATGTTAACATATAGGTATACATATTTTAAACCACAATTTAAAAATTAATAGGAATCTTTAATATTATCACATATTGCTGGGTCAACTTTCCATCTCCATTTCACCTCCCTAGGGATACACAGGTAAACCTCATCTTGAATACAGCCAATGTGGCCAAAGAGATCCCCGGATCAGCTGCTGTCTTTAGGTTTTTTGTTGTTACAGTCAAGGTAAGTCACTTAGAGATAATGCATGTAGCGCACCTCAGAAAATTGAGGGGGAAACTTGTGGTTTATAGCCCCTTGCTGAAAAATAAATGTAAAAAGAACAAAAGGCTGTGCTGCAGGCAGTTTATAATCTTGCAAAGATCCTAACCACTCTCCAACCCTCTTTCGGTTTACGGTAAGCAAAGGGCTAACTATCTTGAGATGAAGACACAATTCACGATGATCTTGATTTTATAGATCAAAACAAAACAAAACAAGGCTCAGATAAGACACAAGTGACCCCAAATCACAGAGCAAATAAGAAGCATAGCTGGAATTTGAACCCGGTCTATACATAAGGTTCTAAAATTTGCAAAACCTTTACATCTATTCCACTTAATTATCAGCACAAACTCCTGAATTTAGAAAGTTTCATTTCAGGTCTAAGAAGCTACTCTATACTGGACTTGCTCAGTACTCTGCCCAAGGTTTACGTTTTTTTTTTTTTTTTTCCTACTGTGCTTTCATTGTCTCAGACACTAGCTCCCTAAAAGGATTCCTAAATAGGCTAGAAAGATTTAGGGATTGGTTAAGGGCTGACCAACCTTTAGAGACAAAAGGAATCTGGGTTTCCTAACCACCTTCATTTTCATGCAAATATAGGGAACTTCCCACTCAATTCCTACCACTCTCCTCTCTGGGTAAACATTCCCTGGCCCTGCTGCTCCTCAGATTAATGCTTTAATTAACTGGCAGATTGGGTAGTGTTTTCCAAGCTTGTCTGTACAGTGATCACATCAGCTGTATAAAACCTGCTTCTCAGCCCCTGCTACCCCCACCAAGAGATGTATAATCTTCAGAAAAAACCTAGGGAAAAACCTTCGTGTCTGAGTAAGACGGTAAAGGGTTTAGATGTAGGCATATTTTAAACCACAATTTAAAAATTAATAGGAATCTTTAATATTATCACATATTGCTGGGTCAACTTTCCATCTCCATTTCACCTCCCTAGGGATACACAGGTAAACCTCATCTTGAATACAGCCAATGTGGCCAAAGAGATCCCCGGATCAGCTGCTGTCTTTAGGTTTTTTGTTGTTACAGTCAAGGTAAGTCACTTAGAGATAATGCATGTAGCGCACCTCAGAAAATTGAGGGGGAAACTTGTGGTTTATAGCCCCTTGCTGAAAAATAAATGTAAAAAGAACAAAAGGCTGTGCTGCAGGCAGTTTATAATCTTGCAAAGATCCTAACCACTCTCCAACCCTCTTTCGGTTTACGGTAAGCAAAGGGCTAACTATCTTGAGATGAAGACACAATTCACGATGATCTTGATTTTATAGATCAAAACAAAACAAAACAAGGCTCAGATAAGACACAAGTGACCCCAAATCACAGAGCAAATAAGAAGCATAGCTGGAATTTGAACCCGGTCTATACATAAGGTTCTAAAATTTGCAAAACCTTTACATCTATTCCACTTAATTATCAGCACAAACTCCTGAATTTAGAAAGTTTCATTTCAGGTCTAAGAAGCTACTCTATACTGGACTTGCTCAGTACTCTGCCCAAGGTTTACGTTTTTTTTTTTTTTTTTCCTACTGTGCTTTCATTGTCTCAGACACTAGCTCCCTAAAAGGATTCCTAAATAGGCTAGAAAGATTTAGGGATTGGTTAAGGGCTGACCAACCTTTAGAGACAAAAGGAATCTGGGTTTCCTAACCACCTTCATTTTCATGCAAATATAGGGAACTTCCCACTCAATTCCTACCACTCTCCTCTCTGGGTAAACATTCCCTGGCCCTGCTGCTCCTCAGATTAATGCTTTAATTAACTGGCAGATTGGGTAGTGTTTTCCAAGCTTGTCTGTACAGTGATCACATCAGCTGTATAAAACCTGCTTCTCAGCCCCTGCTACCCCCACCAAGAGATGTATAATCTTCAGAAAAAACCTAGGGAAAAACCTTCGTGTCTGAGTAAGACGGTAAAGGGTTTAGATGTAGGGAACTGAAATATTTGGGAAAACTGAAATATATAAAATACCTTCAAAAAGCAGATTGAAAAATTCAGAGTCATCTAGTCCTGCTGCTTTAGGAATACAACTATATTACATACGATTTGATTTGTCATTTAAAATAGTTATGTTTGGTATATTTGAGATGAAACTATTAAACAGAAAAAACCTTTTGAGAAGTGGGATAGGGAGCACATTTCCTGAGCATTCATCCAGTTGCTATACCTATATTTGCTTCATAGTGAAAGACTAGAGCAATTTTACAACCAATGTTTGACACTCTAGGGCCTAGTGCTTTCTGACTTTTGTCTTTTTTCTTTTTAATTTTTAATTTGTTAAAACTGATTCTTTGAGTCCTACAAATTTTAACACACACAGGATGTGAGCTCCCAAAGCCAAATAACTTAATGTACCAAAGCAGTAGTTTCTCTACTGTGCTCAGTAGGCTTGAAATTGATGGAAGTGTAATCTGTCTCTGCAGGGCTGCTTCAACTGAAGGTTTTTGAAAGAACAAGTTCCAATAACAAATTCTTTCTAATATTGGTTAGAAGAGCCCAGGGAGAGAGGAAATAAGTTCCCCATGCCAGTCTAGCCTTTCCACAGAGGAAAAGGCTTTTCTGAATTCAGGTCCACATTCATAGGTGGCCATTCCCTTAAACCTAATCTCATTGTCTTCAGACCTCAGTCTTAGAAGGCAGGGCCTGATATTGGGCAGCATCATGTGGATGCCATTCTTGGTGTGACTAGCTGAGATAGGTATGATTCTTTCGTGGATTTCGCTGACCAACCTTTAGAGACAAAAGGAATCTGGGTTTCCTAACCACCTTCATTTTCATGCAAATATAGGGAACTTCCCACTCAATTCCTACCACTCTCCTCTCTGGGTAAACATTCCCTGGCCCTGCTGCTCCTCAGATTAATGCTTTAATTAACTGGCAGATTGGGTAGTGTTTTCCAAGCTTGTCTGTACAGTGATCACATCAGCTGTATAAAACCTGCTTCTCAGCCCCTGCTACCCCCACCAAGAGATGTATAATCTTCAGAAAAAACCTAGGGAAAAACCTTCGTGTCTGAGTAAGACGGTAAAGGGTTTAGATGTAGGGAACTGAAATATTTGGGAAAACTGAAATATATAAAATACCTTCAAAAAGCAGATTGAAAAATTCAGAGTCATCTAGTCCTGCTGCTTTAGGAATACAACTATATTACATACGATTTGATTTGTCATTTAAAATAGTTATGTTTGGTATATTTGAGATGAAACTATTAAACAGAAAAAACCTTTTGAGAAGTGGGATAGGGAGCACATTTCCTGAGCATTCATCCAGTTGCTATACCTATATTTGCTTCATAGTGAAAGACTAGAGCAATTTTACAACCAATGTTTGACACTCTAGGGCCTAGTGCTTTCTGACTTTTGTCTTTTTTCTTTTTAATTTTTAATTTGTTAAAACTGATTCTTTGAGTCCTACAAATTTTAACACACACAGGATGTGAGCTCCCAAAGCCAAATAACTTAATGTACCAAAGCAGTAGTTTCTCTACTGTGCTCAGTAGGCTTGAAATTGATGGAAGTGTAATCTGTCTCTGCAGGGCTGCTTCAACTGAAGGTTTTTGAAAGAACAAGTTCCAATAACAAATTCTTTCTAATATTGGTTAGAAGAGCCCAGGGAGAGAGGAAATAAGTTCCCCATGCCAGTCTAGCCTTTCCACAGAGGAAAAGGCTTTTCTGAATTCAGGTCCACATTCATAGGTGGCCATTCCCTTAAACCTAATCTCATTGTCTTCAGACCTCAGTCTTAGAAGGCAGGGCCTGATATTGGGCAGCATCATGTGGATGCCATTCTTGGTGTGAACTAGGCTGAGATAGGAATATTAAGATTCTTTCAGTGGAATTTCTGGGTGAAAAAGTAAGTGTATGTTTAGCTTTACGATAAACTGCCAAACGATTTTCCCAAAGTCCTGTACCACTTTGCATTCCCACCAGCAATGAGAATTCTGATTTCTTCACATCCTCTCCAGTACCTGGTATTTCTGTACTTTTATTTAAGTCATCCTATTAAGCAGGCAGTACTGTCTCAATGCGGTTTACATTCACATTTCCCTAAAGGCTGGTGACATGGAACACCATTTGGTAATGTGTCCAAGTCGTTCGTCCATTTCTGTGATGGAGTTCTTTTCTTATTGTTGAGCTTGAGGCTTAAAGAAGCCTATTCTGGATTCAAGTCTGTTATTACAATGACACAGCTATTGTATTGTATTGACACAACTATTTCTCCCCATCTGTAGCTTATTTTTTTCAATCTCTCTCTCTCTTTTTTTTTTTTTTTGGCCACTTCTATCGGTCTTTCATTTATCCATTTTCATCCATCTTTGTTCTTTGGCCTGTGTGGGTCTCCCATCGCAGTGGCCTCTCCTACCACAGAGCACTGGCTCTGGGCGCATGCGTTCCAGAGCTCTGGCTTGGTAGCTGGACAGATCGGTCCAGCCGCTCTGTAGCACGCGGGATCTTGCCAGACCAGGTATCGAACCGGCGCCCCCTGCACTGCAAGGTAGTGTCCTTACCCACTGGACCACCAGGGAAGCCCCAATCCCTCTCTCTTTTTTAAAGAATCTAATTTTTTTAAATTTAAATTTTGGCCACTTTATTATTATTTTAACTATTTATTTTCATCCATCTTCATTCTTTGGCCTGTGAGGGCCTCCCATTGCAGTGGCCTGGAGCATGTGCTCCAGAGCATCAGCTCATAATTTGGACACACCGGCCCAGCCACTCTGCGGCATGTAGGATCTTCCCAGGCCAGGGACTGAACCGGTGTCCCTAGCACTGCAAGGCGGACTTTCTACCCACTGGACCAGCAGGGAAGCCCCCTATTTTTTTCAACTTCTTATCAGTATCTCTCACAGAGTGGACATTTTATCTTTTTGGGGCGGGCTGGGGAGGGAGTGGGGCAGGCGGGCCACTTCTATTGGTCTTTCATTTGTCTATTTTCATCCATCTTTGTTCTTTGGCCCGTGTGGGCATCCCATCACAGTGGCCTCTGTTGTCGCAGAGCACCAGCTCTGGGTGCATGCACACCAGAGCTCCGGCTCGGTAGTTGGACACATAGGTCCAGCCACTCTGCGGGACGTGGGATCTTCCCAGGCCAAGGATCGAACCGGCGCCCCTTGCACTGCAAGGCGGTGTCCTTATCCACTGGACCACCAGGGAAGCCCGACATTTTATCTTTAATGAAGTCCAGTGTACCAAATTTTTAACTTTATGTACCCTGCTTTTGGTGTCATATCTAAGTCCTCTTTGCCTAATCCAGTATCACAAAGATGTCTCAGATGTCTGCTATAAGGTAAGTAGATTTATGCTTTTCATTTACCCCTATGATCTATTAGAGTTAATTTTTTGTGTAAGATGTGAGATTAAGATGAAAGTGGTTTTTTTTTGATTTGGCCTCCTCTTATGAATACTTTTTTTTTGAGTTTTTAAAAAATTTTTATTTTACTTTTAACTTTTACAGAGTTTTGTTGTTTACAGATACGCATGTTTCCAGATTAGTTTTATGTATATCCCCCCAAACCCACCCCTCCAGACCGTTGTACAGCACCCCTGCAGGATCCCCTTTTCTCACAGTGCAATGACAATAGCTATTTTCTTCACATGTGATAGGACAGGTTTTCATGCTACTTCCTTTACGCCTCCCACGAAAGTGGGTTTTTTTGGTGTATGATGTTCTGATGTCCCCAAAAGCATTTGTTGGAAAAAAAATCCTTTCTTCATTGAGTTGTTTTTGTACCTCTATCAAAATTCAATTGGTCAGGCTTCCCTGGTGGTCCAGTGGGTGAAGAGTCTGCCTTACAGTGCAAGGGGCATCAGTTTGATCCCTGGCCGGGGAAGATCCCACATGCTGTGGAACAGCTGGATTGGTGTGTCCAACTGTGAATCAGTGCTCTGGAGCCCATGCGCCCGGGGCTGGTGCTCTTTAACGAGAGGGACCGCAATGGGAGGCTCATACTTGCCAAAGAATAAAGACAGATGAAAATAAATAAATAAAAAAACAATAAAAGAGGCCAAATTAAAAAAAAAAAAGTACAGGAAATCTATATAAAAAAATTCAACTGGCCTTAGTAATTTATAGAGTTAATGCAATACCTATTGAAATGCCCATGATATTTTTCACAGACCTAGAACAAACAATCCTAAAATTTATATGGAACCATAAAAGATACAAGAAAAGTCCACTGGGATCTTCCCAGGTCCAGCCACTCTGGACTTTCCCGAACCGGCGCCTTGCACTGCAAGGCGGTGTCCTTATCCACTGGACCACCAGGGAAGCCCGACATTTTATCTTTAATGAAGTCCAGTGTACCAAATTTTTAACTTTATGTACCCTGCTTTTGGTGTCATATCTAAGTCCTCTTTGCCTAATCCAGTATCACAAAGATGTCTCAGATGTCTGCTATAAGGTAAGTAGATTTATGCTTTTCATTTACCCCTATGATCTATTAGAGTTAATTTTTTGTGTAAGATGTGAGATTAAGATGAAAGTGGTTTTTTTTTGATTTGGCCTCCTCTTATGAATACTTTTTTTTTGAGTTTTTAAAAAATTTTTATTTTACTTTTAACTTTTACAGAGTTTTGTTGTTTACAGATACGCATGTTTCCAGATTAGTTTTATGTATATCCCCCCAAACCCACCCCTCCAGACCGTTGTACAGCACCCCTGCAGGATCCCCTTTTCTCACAGTGCAATGACAATAGCTATTTTCTTCACATGTGATAGGACAGGTTTTCATGCTACTTCCTTTACGCCTCCCACGAAAGTGGGTTTTTTTTTTTGGTGTATGATGTTCTGATGTCCCCAAAAGCATTTGTTGGAAAAAAAATCCTTTCTTCATTGAGTTGTTTTTGTACCTCTATCAAAATTCAATTGGTCAGGCTTCCCTGGTGGTCCAGTGGGTGAAGAGTCTGCCTTACAGTGCAAGGGGCATCAGTTTGATCCCTGGCCGGGGAAGATCCCACATGCTGTGGAACAGCTGGATTGGTGTGTCCAACTGTGAATCAGTGCTCTGGAGCCCATGCGCCCGGGGCTGGTGCTCTTTAACGAGAGGGACCGCAATGGGAGGCTCATACTTGCCAAAGAATAAAGACAGATGAAAATAAATAAATAAAAAAACAATAAAAGAGGCCAAATTAAAAAAAAAAAAGTACAGGAAATCTATATAAAAAAATTCAACTGGCCTTAGTAATTTATAGAGTTAATGCAATACCTATTGAAATGCCCATGATATTTTTCACAGACCTAGAACAAACAATCCTAAAATTTATATGGAACCATAAAAGATACAGAATTGTGAAAGCAGTCCTGGGAAAAAGAAGAAAGCAGGTGACAGCCCTCCCAGACGTCACACAATACTACAAAGCTACAGTAATCAAAACAGGATGGCACTGGCAGAAAAGTAGACACGAATCAATGGAACAGAACAGAAAGCCCAGTAATATACCCACACGCCTATGGACAATTAATCTTCAACAAGAAAAAAGACACTTTCTTCAGCAAGTGGTGCTGGAAAAGTTGGACAGCCACGTGTAAATAAATGAAGCTAGAACAAAGGCTCACACCATACACAAAAATAAACTCAAAATGACTTAAAGACCTAAGACACCATAAAAGCTCCTAGGAGAGAACATAGCCCAAACATTCTCTGACATAAATCATACTAATGTTTTCTTCCATCTTCCAACACAATAGAAACAAAAGGAAAAATAAACAAATAGGTCCTCATCAAACTTACAAGCTTTCACACAGCAAAGGAAACCATAAATGAAAGGGACAGACAATCTATGGACTGGGAGAAAATATTTGCAAATGATGCACCTGACAAGCGCTTCATTTCCAAAATATACAAACAACTCCTATAATTCCATAACAACAACAAAAATACCACCCCACTGAAAAATGGGCAGAAGACATAAATAGACACTTCTAAAGAAGACATATAGTTGGCCAGTAGGCACACAAAAAGATGCTCCTCATCACTAATTTTAATAACAAAATGCAAATCAAAACTACAATGAGGGACTTCCCTGGTGGTCCAGTGGGTAAAGAGTCTGCCTTGCAACGCAAGGGGTACCGGTTTGATCCCTGGCCCAGGAAGATCCCACATGCAGTGGAGCGGCTGGACTGGTGTGTCCAATTACAAGCCAGCGCTCTAGAGCACAAGTGCCTAGAGCCGGTGCTCTACAACCAGAGAGGCCACTGAAATGGGAGGCCCACACAGGTCGAGAAATAAAGATGAATGAAAACAAATAATAAAAAACCAATAAAAGGGGCCAAAATTTAAAAAGAAAAACTACAATGAGGTTCTACCTCACACCAGTTAGAATGGCCATCATTAAAAAGTCTACACATAATAAATGCCAGAGGGGGTGTGAAGAAAGGGGAACTCTCCTACACTGTTTGTGGGAATGTAAACTGGTGCAGCCATTATGGAGAACAGTATGGAAATCCTTCAAAAAACTAAAAAGAGTTACCATATGATCCAGCAATCACATTCCTGGGTATATATGCAGATAAAACTATGATTAAAAAAGATCATGCACCCCTATTTATACTACTTACAATACTATTTACAATAGCCAAGACATGGACACAACCTAAATGTCCATCAACAGAGGAATGGATAAAGAAGATATGGTACATATATACAATGGAATATTACTCAATCATTAAAAAAAAAATGAAATAATGCCATTTGCAACAACAGGCAGGGAAACTAGAGACTGTTATACTGAGTGAAGTAATTCATACAGAGAAGGAAAAATATCATATGACATTTTTTATGTGTGGAATCTAAAAAGACATGATACAAATGTACTTACAAAACATAGAAATTCATAGACTTAAGAGAATAAACTTACAGTTGCCGGGGAGTAAGAATGGAGGGGAAGAGACAGTGAGTTTGGGATAGACATATACACACTGTTATATTCACAACGGATAACTAAACCAAAGGACCCTTTTCTGTATGGGAGGAATTTCCAAAATATACAAACAACTCCTATAATTCCATAACAACAACAAAAATACCACCCCACTGAAAAATGGGCAGAAGACATAAATAGACACTTCTAAAGAAGACATATAGTTGGCCAGTAGGCACACAAAAAGATGCTCCTCATCACTAATTTTAATAACAAAATGCAAATCAAAACTACAATGAGGGACTTCCCTGGTGGTCCAGTGGGTAAAGAGTCTGCCTTGCAACGCAAGGGGTACCGGTTTGATCCCTGGCCCAGGAAGATCCCACATGCAGTGGAGCGGCTGGACTGGTGTGTCCAATTACAAGCCAGCGCTCTAGAGCACAAGTGCCTAGAGCCGGTGCTCTACAACCAGAGAGGCCACTGAAATGGGAGGCCCACACAGGTCGAGAAATAAAGATGAATGAAAACAAATAATAAAAAACCAATAAAAGGGGCCAAAATTTAAAAAGAAAAACTACAATGAGGTTCTACCTCACACCAGTTAGAATGGCCATCATTAAAAAGTCTACACATAATAAATGCCAGAGGGGGTGTGAAGAAAGGGGAACTCTCCTACACTGTTTGTGGGAATGTAAACTGGTGCAGCCATTATGGAGAACAGTATGGAAATCCTTCAAAAAACTAAAAAGAGTTACCATATGATCCAGCAATCACATTCCTGGGTATATATGCAGATAAAACTATGATTAAAAAAGATCATGCACCCCTATTTATACTACTTACAATACTATTTACAATAGCCAAGACATGGACACAACCTAAATGTCCATCAACAGAGGAATGGATAAAGAAGATATGGTACATATATACAATGGAATATTACTCAATCATTAAAAAAAAAATGAAATAATGCCATTTGCAACAACAGGCAGGGAAACTAGAGACTGTTATACTGAGTGAAGTAATTCATACAGAGAAGGAAAAATATCATATGACATTTTTTATGTGTGGAATCTAAAAAGACATGATACAAATGTACTTACAAAACATAGAAATTCATAGACTTAAGAGAATAAACTTACAGTTGCCGGGGAGTAAGAATGGAGGGGAAGAGACAGTGAGTTTGGGATAGACATATACACACTGTTATATTCACAACGGATAACTAACAAGGACTTCCTATATAGTACATGGAACCCTGCTCAATGTTATGGGGCAGCTTGGATGGGAGGGGAATTTGGGAGAGAATGGATACATATATATATGTATGGCTGAGTCTCTTTGTTGTAAACCTTAAACTATTACAACATTGTTAATCATCTACACTCCAATACAAAATACAAAGTTAAAAGTAAAAAACTGGGCTTCCCCTGGTGGTCCAGTGGATAAGGACACCGCCTTGCAGTGCAAGGGGCGCTGGTTCGACCCCTGGCCTGGGAAGATCCCACGTGCCACAGAGCGGCTGGACTGATGTGTCCAATCACTGAGCTGGAGCTCTGGAGCACATGCGCCCAGAGCTGGCGCTCTGCGACAACTGACGCCACCGTGATGGGAGGCCCACAGGAGCCAAAGAACAAAGACAGATGAAAATAGAGAAATGAAAGACCAATAGAAGTGGCCCGCCCGCCCCCCTCCCTCCCCAACCCGACCCCCGCCCCAAAATAAATAAATAAATAAATCTTTAAAAAAAAAAAAAGTAAAAAACTTGTGGGGTGTGTGTGTATGTGTATATATACATATACACACATATACATACAGAATATTACTCAGCCACCAAAAAGAATGGCATCATGTCATGTCACAGCATTATGGATGGATAGATGGATCTAGAATATTATATAAGTAAGTCAGAAAGGGGTTTCCCTGGTGGCTCAGTGTATAAGAATCCATCTTGCCAATACAGGATAAATGGGTTCAACCCCTGCTCTGGGAAGATCCCACATGCCATGGAGCAACTAAACCCACACATCAGTGAAAACCCAGCACAGCTGAAAATAAATAAATAAAAAGATTTGATTATTTTTTTTAGTAAGTCAGAAAGAGAAATAAAAATACCATAATACATCACTTATACACAGACTCTAAATACTACACAAATGAACATATCCAAGAAACAAAATCAAACTTACACATACAGAGAACAGACTTGCCAAAGGGAGGGGGCGGGGAAGGTAAGGACCAGGAGTTTGGATTAGCAGATGCAAACTATTATATACAGGATGGATAAATAACAAGATCCTACTGTATAGCACAGGGAACTATATTCAATATTACCTGATAAGCCATAATGTAAAAGAATATGAAAAAGAATATATTATATGTATAGCTTAATCACTTTGGTGTATAGCAGAAATCAACATATTATAAATCAACTATACTTCAATACTTCAATTGGCCTTATTTGTGAGTCTATCAGTTACAGCTGTCCAATAACAACAATGAACCAAAAAAAGTTAAAAGTAAAAAACTGGGCTTCCCCTGGTGGTCCAGTGGATAAGGACACCGCCTTGCAGTGCAAGGGGCGCTGGTTCGACCCCTGGCCTGGGAAGATCCCACGTGCCACAGAGCGGCTGGACTGATGTGTCCAATCACTGAGCTGGAGCTCTGGAGCACATGCGCCCAGAGCTGGCGCTCTGCGACAACTGACGCCACCGTGATGGGAGGCCCACAGGAGCCAAAGAACAAAGACAGATGAAAATAGAGAAATGAAAGACCAATAGAAGTGGCCCGCCCCCCTCCCTCCCCAACCCGACCCCGCCCCAAAATAAATAAATAAATAAATCTTTAAAAAAAAAAAGTAAAAACTTGTGGTGTGTGTATGTGTATATATACATATACACAAAATACATACAGAATATTACTCAGCCACCAAAAAGAATGGCATCATGTCATGTCACAGCATTATGGATGGATAGATGGATCTAGAATATTATATAAGTAAGTCAGAAAGGGGTTTCCCTGGTGGCTCAGTGTATAAGAATCCATCTTGCCAATACAGGATAAATGGGTTCAACCCCTGCTCTGGGAAGATCCCACATGCCATGGAGCAACTAAACCCACACATCAGTGAAAACCCAGCACAGCTGAAAATAAATAAATAAAAAGATTTGATTATTTTTTTTAGTAAGTCAGAAAGAGAAATAAAAATACCATAATACATCACTTATACACAGACTCTAAATACTACACAAATGAACATATCCAAGAAACAAAATCAAACTTACACATACAGAGAACAGACTTGCCAAAGGGAGGGGGCGGGGAAGGTAAGGACCAGGAGTTTGGATTAGCAGATGCAAACTATTATATACAGGATGGATAAATAACAAGATCCTACTGTATAGCACAGGGAACTATATTCAATATTACCTGATAAGCCATAATGTAAAAGAATATGAAAAAGAATATATTATATGTATAGCTTAATCACTTTGGTGTATAGCAGAAATCAACATATTATAAATCAACTATACTTCAATACTTCAATTGGCCTTATTTGTGAGTCTATTCTGGGTTCTCTGTTCTGTTTCATTTAGCAGTGTGTCAAATTCTGACAATATTACACTATCTTGATACTACAGCTATATTCTAAATCTTAAAATCAGGTGGTGTGATTCTTCCAATTCTCTTCTTCTTTATTTCAATACTGTTTCCAGTATTCTAGTTCTTTTGTCTTTCCACTTCAACATGGTAAACTTGTCTATTTTTGCAAAAAGACTCTTGGAAGTTTTACAGGAATTGCACTGAGTCTATAGCTCAACTTGGAGATGAAATGATTCCTTTTTTATGTTGTGCCTACCAATCCATGCACGAAATTTGCCCATGTACTATAATTTTCAGCACACAGGTTCTATACATGTTTTGTTAGATGTACACATAATTAATTTTGTTTGGCATATTTATAAATGGTGTTTTAATTCTCAGTCTCCAGATGTTCACTGTTAGTATACAGAAATGTGATTGATCTTTGTCTGTTGACTGTGTATCCTGTGACGACCTTACTAAATTCAGTTTCTCGTTCTAGGTTTTTTTGGGGGGAGGGATAAATTTCTTGGGGTTTTCTATATAGACAATTATGCTATCTGTAAATAGTGACAGTTTTGTTTCTTTTTTAAAGTATTTACTCATTCCTTCATTTGGCTGCACTGGGTCTTAGTTGTGCCACATGGGATCTTTAGTTGCAGCATGTGTGATCTAGTTCCCTGAGCAGGGATCAAACCTGGGCCCCCTGCATTGGGAGCACAGTCTTAGTGCCTTGGATCACAAGGGAGGTACCTAATCCTTTCTTTTCATTTTACATGTCTTTCATTTCCTTTTCTTGTCTCACTGCACTGGCTAGGACTTCCAGTACTATAAAAGTAGATATCTTGCCTACACAGACTAAATATCAAATCTATCAAAAAAATAAATAAAAGAGAACAGACTTGCCAAAGGGAGGGGGCGGGGAAGGTAAGGACCAGGAGTTTGGATTAGCAGATGCAAACTATTATATACAGGATGGATAAATAACAAGATCCTACTGTATAGCACAGGGAACTATATTCAATATTACCTGATAAGCCATAATGTAAAAGAATATGAAAAAGAATATATTATATGTATAGCTTAATCACTTTGGTGTATAGCAGAAATCAACATATTATAAATCAACTATACTTCAATACTTCAATTGGCCTTATTTGTGAGTCTATTCTGGGTTCTCTGTTCTGTTTCATTTAGCAGTGTGTCAAATTCTGACAATATTACACTATCTTGATACTACAGCTATATTCTAAATCTTAAAATCAGGTGGTGTGATTCTTCCAATTCTCTTCTTCTTTATTTCAATACTGTTTCCAGTATTCTAGTTCTTTTGTCTTTCCACTTCAACATGGTAAACTTGTCTATTTTTGCAAAAAGACTCTTGGAAGTTTTACAGGAATTGCACTGAGTCTATAGCTCAACTTGGAGATGAAATGATTCCTTTTTTATGTTGTGCCTACCAATCCATGCACGAAATTTGCCCATGTACTATAATTTTCAGCACACAGGTTCTATACATGTTTTGTTAGATGTACACATAATTAATTTTGTTTGGCATATTTATAAATGGTGTTTTAATTCTCAGTCTCCAGATGTTCACTGTTAGTATACAGAAATGTGATTGATCTTTGTCTGTTGACTGTGTATCCTGTGACGACCTTACTAAATTCAGTTTCTCGTTCTAGGTTTTTTTGGGGGGAGGGATAAATTTCTTGGGGTTTTCTATATAGACAATTATGCTATCTGTAAATAGTGACAGTTTTGTTTCTTTTTTAAAGTATTTACTCATTCCTTCATTTGGCTGCACTGGGTCTTAGTTGTGCCACATGGGATCTTTAGTTGCAGCATGTGTGATCTAGTTCCCTGAGCAGGGATCAAACCTGGGCCCCCTGCATTGGGAGCACAGTCTTAGTGCCTTGGATCACAAGGGAGGTACCTAATCCTTTCTTTTCATTTTACATGTCTTTCATTTCCTTTTCTTGTCTCACTGCACTGGCTAGGACTTCCAGTACTATAAAAGTAGATATCTTGCCTTGTTGCCAATTTTTGGATAAATACATTCAGTGTTTTATTGTGAAGTATGATATTAGCCATTAGTTTCTGTATATGTTAATTGTCAAAAATGTATGTTTTGTCAAATGCCTTTTCTTCAACAACTTATATGATCAGGTGGTTTTTCTTTAGAATGTTAATATAGTAGATTAATTGATTTTTAGATATTGAATCGACCTTGCATTCCCAGGATTAACCTCTAATTCTTTTTAATATACTGTTAGATCTTATTTGCTTATGTGCTTCTTAAGAGAAAAGAGCTCATTTTGTGGCATTGGGAGACTTGGAGGGGGCAGGAGTGATAACATACACAGGCTTTGACAAAGTCCCACAGAAAACTCTCTGGATGCGACTCTCACAGAACACACAATCCAGTCAATGGGCAAGGAATCATCAGTCTCACTTCTGTTAATAATCAGGCATATAATACCTAAGTTCATCTATCAAATTAGATAGCTGGAATCTGACTGCTAAAATACACTTATTTCAGCACTTCTATTCTGTGAGTCAATGCTTTAATGGAAATTTAGTGATGGAAAACTAAAAGGGCTAGACTGTTTCTTTTTTTTTAAGGGCTAGACTTTTTTTTTTTTTTTTTAGGGCTAGACTTTTTAATGAACCTACTAGGAACATTAACTATCACCCTCATTCCCCTACCCCTTCAAAAAAAAGAGAATGATGGTACATAGAATTCACTTCCCTAGAGAATTTGGTCTAGGCAGAACTGGAGTTATAACCTTTAGGTTGAACTGTTGATTCAATTCTACTGCCTCCTATGAATCCAGAAAAGGAAATTCCTTTGGTGGTATATCTGCTAGGTCAGCCTGCCCAGGGACTAAACTTCAATTGTCTAGATCTTCTTTGGAAGAGTGGGAAGAGCTGCCCAAGTACTTCAGGGAAAAGGTGCCATGATGCTGCTCACAGTAAGTAGGCTGAGTAGTTTCACAACCAAGGAGACATCTGACACCCCAGCCAAGCAGCCAAAATTCCCGCCCTGGAAGGCTGTCAACCCCAAGGCACAAACAGTTCAGTAAACAGAGAGTGCAGATCAGGTAGAGGGGTGCTCTGAAGGTGACTGATTCATGTTCTAAGATGGGAAGAAAAAAAAGGAACGGGTATGAGGAGGAGAGGGAATTCAATCCCATTGCAGAAAGAACACTAGGGATCCTTCTAGGATCCTTCTAGGCCACCTGCTCCTAAAACCAAGTCCAGGTCCAACTTCTGGCTAATCAGTGCCCAATAAGAATAATCACAACAAGACTTATTAAACTATTTCTAGAGAAGCTGTAGGTCACTTAACACAATGCAAACTGAATCTCTTCAGAGGTTTCTTGCTGGTGTTCTGCTCCTGCTTTGCTCAATATCAGTCAACAGGGCTCTCACCTCCTTATATTATGGCATTAACAGGTAAGTCTCAGTGTGGCTTACAGTCAGATTGAGAACTTGTAGATGACCCCCAAGTCTTTTGTCTTCTCAGATGACGAAGTGGCCTGTCCAAGGGATGAATACTGATACTGCTCTCTTGTTTCACATCAGAGCTGACACCTTCTCTGATAATCTTTGTCAAAGCCTCAACATGAGGTCTATGCACTGGCCTTAGACAAAAGGGAACAATTTCTTCTCAGCATACAGGGGAGCAGGCACCATCCTCCCAGGAGGTATGCGTTCTCCAGCTCGCAGCAGCCTTTTCTCATTTGGCCAGCATTGGGCTGGCACATTCCTGAGCCAAAATGCACACATAAGCTGCTTTCCCTGGTAGCGAAGCTCTTTACTCCTGAGTGACTCTTATCAGGGACGGTTGGGCATTCTCAATTGGATTACGCTGACAAGGAAAAAGTCCTGTGGTATATTATTTCAACACCATTTGGCTTCAGAAATGCTTGTCTCGACCCTTTTGCCCTGAGAGCCTACTTCTTCCTTCTTGCTTTCTAGAGGGTCACCAGCCTGTTCCCATTCTGGCTCATCCTACAAATACTGGCTCATGTTCCTGGAGACAGAATATCATCATTCACAAGGTAGATCATGTATAACAGACTAATAAATCAGAGCATGATAAAAACAGAAGCCTAGTTCATTTACCCCATTTGACACTTCTGTATCCAGAGACACAGGACAGAATTATTTGAGCATAAAAAACTCTTTGGTTTGGGGCTTTTATGTCTATGCCCGCACATTCCACTTTAGGAGAAAGTGTTAGATCCTCATATTCTTTTTCTTTTTTTTTGGCATGCCACACAGCATGTGGGATCTTAGTTTCCCCATCAGAGACTGAACTGGTGCCCCCTGTAGTGGAAGTAACCACTGAACCACCAGGGAAGACCAGGTCCTCATATTCTACTTCTCTGACTATGCTATACCTAGGAATACTTCTTGTAAAAGCCGAAGTAAGACTGAGAATTAGTTGCAATGAAGTTTTTGAGAAACTGGAAGTTCAGTAGGAAAGAGCTGTGCTCTTTTTGGTCATTAGGGGACATCAGAAATAGTGGTCCAAAGGATAAGCGAAACTAAACTTAGGTGGAACCAGAAGCCTCTGAAATATCTGCCACACCTTTATTTCCAGCCTGAAAGGTCAGGTGGGGATTTAGGTCTTCACGATCTGGCTTGAGAGAAGGCTGCCAAAGGCCATCTCTCAGAAAATTACCTAGTTTGGGCTTTAGGGTTAAACCCAGGCAAGCTTTTGCAACCCTGTCCTACACAACTGGAGAAATGGAAAAAAAGAAAAGAAATGTGTTATGCCCAGTCTTGGTCTGTCACTAATTATGTGGCCTTGGGCAAACACTTTATTTCTTTGGGCCTTAGTCTCCTCATCCACAGGGTTTTCCTGGGGAAGGTGGTGGTTGCGGTACATAGTATAATGAAATTCATTAAGACTCCCTTTATCATTCAAGCTTATTCTAAACACAAAGTACAGTTTGGGAATAAATAAAACATGAATGCAGACAGTCTGTTACAAAGGTAGCTTGGGGGAAAAGCAAGCTTGGTTTGTTTGTCTAAGATCCAGATAGTGGATCCTCTTTTTCCAGCTATCACCCAGTAGTTTGCCACATCTTTCCTATTTTCAAACAAATGCTTAGTTTCAGACTACCTTCAGACTGTAGTGGGGGTGGGATGGGGGATTATCTTTGATACTATAACCCTTCATGAAACAAAGTATAAGGTGACTCAGTGGTAGCCTGCCAATGCAGGACACAGGGTTCCATCCCTGATCTGGGAGGAGCCTATAGAAGATAATGGTACAACCACCTTACACTTTGACACTTCGTATCCAGACAAGGCTATTGAGCTTTTGGGCTTTTATGTCTATGCCGCAATTCCACTTTAGGAGAAAGTGTTAGATCCTCATATTCTTTTTTTTTGGCATGCCACACAGCATGTGGGATCTTAGTTTCCCCATCAGAGACTGAACTGGTGCCCCCTGTAGTGGAAGTAACCACTGAACCACCAGGGAAGACCAGGTCCTCATATTCTACTTCTCTGACTATGCTATACCTAGGAATACTTCTTGTAAAAGCCGAAGTAAGACTGAGAATTAGTTGCAATGAAGTTTTGAGAAACTGGAAGTTCAGTAGGAAAGAGCTGTGCTCTTTTTGGTCATTAGGGGACATCAGAAATAGTGGTCCAAAGGATAAGCGAAACTAAACTTAGGTGGAACCAGAAGCCTCTGAAATATCTGCCACACCTTTATTTCCAGCCTGAAAGGTCAGGTGGGGATTTAGGTCTTCACGATCTGGCTTGAGAGAAGGCTGCCAAAGGCCATCTCTCAGAAAATTACCTAGTTTGGGCTTTAGGGTTAAACCCAGGCAAGCTTTTGCAACCCTGTCCTACACAACTGGAGAAATGGAAAAAAAGAAAAGAAATGTGTTATGCCCAGTCTTGGTCTGTCACTAATTATGTGGCCTTGGGCAAACACTTTATTTCTTTGGGCCTTAGTCTCCTCATCCACAGGGTTTTCCTGGGGAAGGTGGTGGTTGCGGTACATAGTATAATGAAATTCATTAAGACTCCCTTTATCATTCAAGCTTATTCTAAACACAAAGTACAGTTTGGGAATAAATAAAACATGAATGCAGACAGTCTGTTACAAAGGTAGCTTGGGGGAAAAGCAAGCTTGGTTTGTTTGTCTAAGATCCAGATAGTGGATCCTCTTTTTCCAGCTATCACCCAGTAGTTTGCCACATCTTTCCTATTTTCAAACAAATGCTTAGTTTCAGACTACCTTCAGACTGTAGTGGGGGTGGGATGGGGGATTATCTTTGATACTATAACCCTTCATGAAACAAAGTATAAGGTGGCTCAGTGGTAAAGTATCTGCCTGCCAATGCAGGACACAGGGGTTCCATCCCTGATCTGGGAGGAGCCTATAGTAGAAGATAATGGTACAAACCACCTTACACGAAGAAAGGCAAACTAATTTTTTAACACTTGGTCCTTTAAAAATTCTTTGAGAAGCAGGGACTTTCCTGGTGGCCCAGTGGTTAAGAATCCGCCTGAGGCTTCCTTGGTAGCTCAGTGGTAAAGAGTTCTCCTGCCAATGCAGGAGACATGGGTTCAATCCCTGGTTCAGGAAGATCCCACATGCTGTGGAGCAACTAAGCCCGTGAGCCACAAGTATTGAGCCTGTGCTCTGGAGCCTCGGAACCGCAACTACTGAGCTCATGTGCCACAACTACTGAAGCCCATGTGCCCTGGAGCCTCAGTGCAACAAGAAGCCTGCTCACCTCAACTAGAAAGTAGCCCCCTCTCCCTGCAACTAGAGAAGAGCTTGCAGCAGCAGTGAAAATCCATCATAGCCATAAATAAATAAATAAAAATAAAGTAAAAAAAGAATCTGTCTGCCAATGCACGGGACATGCATCCCTGGTCTGGGAACTAAGATCCCACACGCTGTGGGGCAACTAGGCCCATGCACCACAACTACTGAAGCCCTCGTGCCCCAAAGCCCATGTTCTGCAACAAAAGAAGCCACAGCAATGAGAGGCCCGCACAACCACAATGAAGAGTAGCCCCCTTCTCGATGCAAGTAGAGAAAGTCCATGAGCAGCAACAAAGAATCCCAATGCAGCCAAAAATAAATAGATAATAGAGTTAAAAAAAAATTCCTTGAGAAGTATTCATTTTTCAGGCTAGTATCTCCCTCAAAAGCTAACCCAACGTGTTTTTATGAATCAAAAAACCAAACCTTCACTCGTATTCTAATCAAACATAAGCAATTACTGAATTTATGCATCTTAGGGTTTTACTAAAATCTGACAGTCCCAAGAATTGGAAATCATTAATTTTCTGATCCAGCTATCACCCAGTAGTTTGCCACATCTTTCCTATTTTCAAACAAATGCTTAGTTTCAGACTACCTTCAGACTGTAGTGGGGGTGGGATGGGGGATTATCTTTGATACTATAACCCTTCATGAAACAAAGTATAAGGTGGCTCAGTGGTAAAGTATCTGCCTGCCAATGCAGGACACAGGGGTTCCATCCCTGATCTGGGAGGAGCCTATAGTAGAAGATAATGGTACAAACCACCTTACACGAAGAAAGGCAAACTAATTTTTTAACACTTGGTCCTTTAAAAATTCTTTGAGAAGCAGGGACTTTCCTGGTGGCCCAGTGGTTAAGAATCCGCCTGAGGCTTCCTTGGTAGCTCAGTGGTAAAGAGTTCTCCTGCCAATGCAGGAGACATGGGTTCAATCCCTGGTTCAGGAAGATCCCACATGCTGTGGAGCAACTAAGCCCGTGAGCCACAAGTATTGAGCCTGTGCTCTGGAGCCTCGGAACCGCAACTACTGAGCTCATGTGCCACAACTACTGAAGCCCATGTGCCCTGGAGCCTCAGTGCAACAAGAAGCCTGCTCACCTCAACTAGAAAGTAGCCCCCTCTCCCTGCAACTAGAGAAGAGCTTGCAGCAGCAGTGAAAATCCATCATAGCCATAAATAAATAAATAAAAATAAAGTAAAAAAAGAATCTGTCTGCCAATGCACGGGACATGCATCCCTGGTCTGGGAACTAAGATCCCACACGCTGTGGGGCAACTAGGCCCATGCACCACAACTACTGAAGCCCTCGTGCCCCAAAGCCCATGTTCTGCAACAAAAGAAGCCACAGCAATGAGAGGCCCGCACAACCACAATGAAGAGTAGCCCCCTTCTCGATGCAAGTAGAGAAAGTCCATGAGCAGCAACAAAGAATCCCAATGCAGCCAAAAATAAATAGATAATAGAGTTAAAAAAAAATTCCTTGAGAAGTATTCATTTTTCAGGCTAGTATCTCCCTCAAAAGCTAACCCAACGTGTTTTTATGAATCAAAAAACCAAACCTTCACTCGTATTCTAATCAAACATAAGCAATTACTGAATTTATGCATCTTAGGGTTTTACTAAAAATCTGACAGTCCCAAGAATTGGAAATCATACATTTATATTTTCCCTGAGTTGTCTTTGATAAATAATTTGTAGAAGGTCATGTCATTGAAGTCCCAACCTAAGCCAGACACGACATAAAAACTACTCTCCCTCCTCCATAGACATCTGGCCTCCAAATCTTCAAGATGACAAAAAGAAAAGGGTTTTCAGCATTTACACATGTTCTCTGGCTCAAACACCTTGCCACCTCTGTTCTCTACAGCAGGTCCACCTCTCCTTAGGGAGAGAACAGAAAGATGATTTTTTTTTTTTTCCGGATTGAAATCTCTCACAACATATAGAGCCCAAAACAGGCTGCTTTCCAAAAATCTCTGCTCCTGAAATTCTCACTTTTATAACCTCCTTCTCGCTCAGTAGGACCACCCTGGTGTACCTGATGCCAGATTTAGCCTTCATTTGCAGAAGATAAGACAGGAACTTAAAAAGGTGACACACACAGGGGAAAATAGTTTGATTTTCTCCAATATGGTACATAATCCTGATTGGAAGAGCAATGAGCTTCCCAACTTGGGCATTCCTGCTAAATGAAATTAGTTTAGTTTGCTGCTAGGAGCTGCTATCTATATACCACCTTACAAGAAGAATCCAATTTCACTGCTCAGGACAATAGCCTTAAGTGGCCTCAGACATCAGCAACAGCTACATACTAATCATCATATGTATATTATTTTATCTTCCCAATAGCCCTGAGGAACAGAACAGTATTATTGTTCCCATTTTACAGATAAGAAAACCAAGGCTGTAATTAAGTGACTTGCCCAAAGTAACACAGTAAGTGGAAGAGGTAGAATTTAAACCCAGGTCTGTTCTGGACTATGTTCTTAAACATTATACTATGCTATTGCTATGGGTTTATTATTAGATATATTAACTGCATAACATGGATGGCAAATAAAACTGTAAAACTTAACGACACTAGAATTGAAGTTTCTTCTATACCTTTCCTCTTCCTAACCAATGATTTTATGACTGTCATACAAATGAAGCTACAGGTTTGCCCACGTTTCTTCCTAATCCAAGAGGGAAGTGTGAGCCCCTTTAACAAGGCTGGCAGGGCTAAATGAGGCCCACAGGGACCAGCCTCAAACATATCACAGAGGCCTGAGGACAGACTGATCCATCTGTCTTACTGAGAGTACAAGTTTGAAGCGTATCAAACTCTAAACACTAGTTCTCTTCTTTCTAGAGGAAATTGGCACATATTGAAAGGAAAGCAATTAGGTTGTAACATACAGGCAACCAGAGCTGCTGTGGTCCTTTCCTCTGTCTTGCTATTTTCTGCATTCATTGTACAAGACCAAGACCAAAGCAGGCAATTTGAAAGCCCAGGAGAAATTAAAAACTTCTGTTGCTATCCTTTAAAACAGGACATTCGCCCCAGCTTTATGCAGTCATTACACCCGGAGCAACTTTTTCAATCCAAATTCCCCTCATAGTCTAAAATATTTCACTGTTTGATGGCAGCAAGAAGAGAAGACGTATAGGTTTATCAGCAATTACCACCCTGTCAGGTCTCCTCTAGGGGCCCTGAGGGGAAGTAAAAGGAAATACGGAAGGACTAAATTCTGAATTGACATTATCAAAGTCTACAGGTGATGGAAAAGACTGAAGGGTCAATAACTAAAGCTTTTGGAGAAGAAAAAGAGAATTCCTAAAGAGTATTAATTATGGGACTGGTAAGCAACTCTTCCTATGCCTTAAGTGTACAGAATCCTACTTCTTCACCTTTCTCTAGCAGCTGAAAATGTATTTTTTTTTTAGCAGCATATCACAAATTCTTAGTGACAATAAGTCTGAGGAATCTTATTCTGCCTCAGCTACCTTTTGTGTTAATGGGTTCAAGAACTTTATGATAAGGGACATTTCCATTTTACTGATGGGAAAAACAAAGGCAACGAAAATATAATAAGGGCCAGGACAAGTACTCAAATCATTTGCCATTGCTGCCTCTGAAGACATGACTGTGAGCTGGAGAATGAACAAACAGTTTATGGGAGCAGCAGTATTCTGAGAAGTCACATGTTCTTTGCTCTGAAAGATGCCCAGAGAACCTTCAAGACAGCTGAATCTAGAGGGGCAATCCTAAAAGGGCTGGGAAAACATGGGACAGAACCCGGGGGTTCAGCCAACACCTGTTTCCCCAATAATAGCTGTCTCTCTCTCTCATTTTATCCCAACCTCGCACAATACAAAAGCTGCATTATTCTGGTAAAGTTTCATAACTCTAAACACTAGTTCTCTTCTTTGTAGAGGAAATCGGCACATATTGAAAGGAAAGCAATTAGGTTGTAACATACAGGCAACCAGAGCTGCTGTGGTCCTTTCCTCTGTCTTGCTATTTTCTGCATTCATTGTACAAGACCAAGACCAAAGCAGGCAATTTGAAAGCCCAGGAGAAATTAAAAACTTCTGTTGCTATCCTTTAAAACAGGACATTCGCCCCAGCTTTATGCAGTCATTACACCCGGAGCAACTTTTTCAATCCAAATTCCCCTCATAGTCTAAAATATTTCACTGTTTGATGGCAGCAAGAAGAGAAGACGTATAGGTTTATCAGCAATTACCACCCTGTCAGGTCTCCTCTAGGGGCCCTGAGGGGAAGTAAAAGGAAATACGGAAGGACTAAATTCTGAATTGACATTATCAAAGTCTACAGGTGATGGAAAAGACTGAAGGGTCAATAACTAAAGCTTTTGGAGAAGAAAAAGAGAATTCCTAAAGAGTATTAATTATGGGACTGGTAAGCAACTCTTCCTATGCCTTAAGTGTACAGAATCCTACTTCTTCACCTTTCTCTAGCAGCTGAAAATGTATTTTTTTTTTAGCAGCATATCACAAATTCTTAGTGACAATAAGTCTGAGGAATCTTATTCTGCCTCAGCTACCTTTTGTGTTAATGGGTTCAAGAACTTTATGATAAGGGACATTTCCATTTTACTGATGGGAAAAACAAAGGCAACGAAAATATAATAAGGGCCAGGACAAGTACTCAAATCATTTGCCATTGCTGCCTCTGAAGACATGACTGTGAGCTGGAGAATGAACAAACAGTTTATGGGAGCAGCAGTATTCTGAGAAGTCACATGTTCTTTGCTCTGAAAGATGCCCAGAGAACCTTCAAGACAGCTGAATCTAGAGGGGCAATCCTAAAAGGGCTGGGAAAACATGGGACAGAACCCGGGGGTTCAGCCAACACCTGTTTCCCCAATAATAGCTGTCTCTCTCTCTCATTTTATCCCAACCTCGCACAATACAAAAGCTGCATTATTCTGGTAAAGTGGCATTTCAGCCCAGAGTGCACAGTTAATGTTTTTTACAGCCCACATGCGACTTTGTGATGGATGGTCACTTTATAATGAAAAACTTCATGCTCAATCAACTTATAAATAATGAGTCTTCCATTACATGGCATTAAAAACAAACCTATAGGGCTTCCCTGGTGGTCCAGTGGGTAAGGAGACCGCCTTGCAGTGCAAGGGGGGCCAGTTCGATCCCCGGGAGGATCCCACGTGCCGCAGAGCAGCTGGACCGATGTGTCCAACTAGCGAGCTGGAGCTCTGGAGCACATACGCCCAGAGCCGGTGCTCTGCAGCGAGGGAGGCCACTGCAATGGGAGGCCCTCACAGGCCAAAAAGAACAAAGATGGATAATAACTCTAATCAGAAAAACCCAGAAAGAAACAAGGAACAGGAACAAAGGTGATTGCTGGAAAGATAGGAAGAACTCAAGAAAATGCTCTGTAACACCTTCATTCCTAAAGAAGACACAGTCTAAGGAGAATTTGATATCAAAAAAGGAATTAATTTCAACAAATACTGTTGGGACAACTGAACATCCATATCCTGCCCCCCCCCAAACACCTTTTTTTTTCATCTAAACCTCACATGTTACACAAAAATTAACTCACAATAGACCATAAGGGTAAATGAAAAGCCCAAATCTGAATCTTTTTTAGAAGAAAACATGAGACATTTTTGTGACTCAGAAGAGTACTTCAATGTGACACCAAAAGCACAGTGTACAGAAAAAAAAATTGGTACACTGGACTTCATTAAAAATAAAATATCTGCTGTATGAGAGATACTGTTAAGAAACTGAAAAACAAGCTATAGATTGGGAGAAAATATTTATAAATAACTATAATTGTAATAAAGGACTTGAATCCAGAATAGATTTCTTTAAGCCTCTAAACTCAACAATGAGAAATACAACTCCTTAAAAAAATGGGCAAAACATTTGGACTGATACATCATTAAATGGTGTTCGGTATCACCAGCCATTAGGGAAATGCAAATTTAAACCACTGCCTACCTACTAGGGTAACTTAAATAAAAATACTGAAAATACCAAGCACTGGAGAGGATGCAAAGAAATCAGAATTCTCATTGCTAGTGGGAATGCAAAGTGGTACAGGACTCTGGAAAAAGTTTGGCAGTTTCTCATAAAGCTAAACATACACTTATTCTTTCACCAAGAAATCCCACTCTTGGGTGTTTATCCCAGAGAGATGAAAACCAATGATCTTTACAAAAAAAACCTGTACCCAAATGTTTATAGCAGTTCTATGTATAACTGCCCCAAAATGGAGAAGCCAAATGTTGTTCAGATAGAGAATGGATAAGCAAATTGTGGTAGAAACATGCAATGGAATACTACTAGATAATAAAAAGGGAACAAACTATTGATCCAGGCAGCAGTTTAGACAAATCTCAAAGGCATCATGCTGAGTGAAACAAAGGAGCCTCAAAAGGTTGCATACCAAAGGTATGATTCCGTTTATATGACCTTTCTGATAAAACTGTGATAAGAAAATCAGTGGTTGGCGGGCGGTGAGGGGGTAGGGGAGGAGGAACGGTATAATCATAAAGGGATAACAGAGGGGGTTTTCTGGTGTGATGAAACTGTTCTGTATTCCAACTGCCACAGTGCTTACAGGGATCCATGTGTATGTTAAAACTCACAGATCTATATACTAAAATTAAGTCAAGTTTACCATATGATAATTAAAAAAATTTTAAGTAGTGAAAGAATCTTAATATTCAAATCTCAGCCTAGTTCACACCAAGAATGGCATCCACATGATGCTGCCCAATATCAGGCCCTGCCTTCTAAGACTGAGGTCTGAAGACTGTGAGATTAGGCTTAAGGGAATGGCCACCTATGAATGTGAACCTGAATTCAGAAAAGCCTTTTCCTCTGTGGAAAGGCTAGACTGGCATGGGGAGCCTATTTCTTCTCTCCCTGGGCTCTTCTAACCAGTATTAGAAAGAATTTGTTACTGGAACTTGTTCTTTCAAAATCTTCAGTTGAAGCAACCCTGCAGAGACAGATCACACTTCCATCAATTTCAAGCCTACTGAGCACAGTAGAGAAACTACTGCTTTGGTACACTAAGTTATTTGGCTTTGGGAGCCCACACCTTAACCTTTTGTTTCTTGCTTTAACCTTTGGCTCATGAGAATCAGCTACCTAAAACCTCGGTAAGGTAGAGGCATTAAAAAGTTACAGAAAGAATTTTACCAGGGCATAATTTATTTTCTATAATATCTGACACACAGGATACCAAATCCTATCTGGCTAAAGAAAATGAAAGCTGCTCAATCATGTCTCTTTGTGACCCATGTATGAGCCATGGAATTCTCCAGGCAAGAATACTAGAGTGGGGCTTCCCTGGTGGTCCAGTGGGTAAGGACACCGCAGTGCAAGGGGCGCCAGTTTGATCCCTGGCCTGGGAAGATCCCAAGTGCCATGGAGCGGCTGGACCGATGTGTCCAACTACCGAGCAGGAGCTCTGGAGCGCATGTGCCTAGAGCCAGCACTCTGCAACAAGAGAGGCCACTGCGATGGGAGGCCCACACAGGCCAAAGAACAACAACAACAACAAAAGATAAGTGAATGAAAGATCAATAGAAGTGGCCAAAAAAAAAAAAAAAAAAACTAGAGTGGGTAGCCTTTTCTTTCACCAGGGAAATTTCCCAATCCAGGAATCGAACCCAGGTCTCTCACATTGCAGGCAGACTGTCTAAAAGCTGAGCCACTAGGGAAGCCCAAGAATACTGGAGTGGGTAGCCTTTCCCTTTACCAGGGTATCTTCCAGGAATTGAACCAGTGTCTGCTGCACTGCAGGCAGATTCTTTACCAGCTGAGCTACAAGGGAAGCCCATCTGGCTAAAGGCCCTTGGCAATATCAACATTACTAAGGGAAATGCTGATTTCTACTGCATTCATCTTCAAGGAGAAGAGTAGGGGTAAAATGCAAGGGTGGGAAGGGGCTTTCATCTGCCACACAGACTAACTACCCCAAATATTTCAAATGTATCAAGTCACAATGTATACATTATTACATAGCCATGGCTTGAAAAATCTCTAATCCAGCAGCCATTAGATTAGGTCTGAATGCTGCTGGTCAAGCCCCAGCCTCTCAGGGGCTGGCATAAACTAGAGAGGCTGGAATAGGGTTTCAAACACCTGTTTCAGCTTTTTAAGTGTCTGATTCAGGCCACTGTGCTCTGGCAGCAGGGACCCTGATGATGTGGGTTCTCTACTCCTGCAAAATCCTCAATTTAAAGAGTCTAGCCCCCCAGGGGAGGAAAATATAGACTAGGGGTTACAGCCATCTTTAAGAAATGTTTCTTTTAAATTTTAATTTTTTAATCCCCCTTATGATTCAGCAGTTTCACTCTTAAGTATTTATTCAAGAGAAACTAAACTATACGTATGTTCACAAATAGACTTGTACCGGAATGTTTACAGCAACCTACTCATAAAAGACAAAAAACTGGAAACACTCCAAGTGTCCTTCAATGTGAAAATGAGTTCTCTTATATTTTATCCATATAACTGAATACTACTCAATCAAACAGAATGAATCAAAACCAAAAAAATCCTAGGGATACATGAAACAACATGGATAAATTCCAAAAACAAGCTAAGTGAAAAGATGCTAGTTACAAAAGAGAATACCCTATATGGTTCCATTTACAGTAAACCCAAATCAAAACTAAGGCATGGTAATAGAATATAGAAAGTGGGTGTACGTGGGAGGGGAGGGTTAACTTAAAGGGGGCATGAGGAAACTTTCTGGGGTGATGAAAATGTTTTATATTTTTTTATAAAGGTAGTTAATCGACGTCTACAATTATCAAAAATTTTATCAACTGAACACCTAAGGTCAGTATCTCACTGTATGTTAATTGCACCTCAACTTAGAAAAAAAGAGAGAGAACTGTGGTGGTTGGGATCAGTCTCTCCTACTTGGCATTATTTAGGAGAATAAAGATATAGAAGAGAAGAAATAAATTTGCTTCCCAACTCACCATTCTGGGAGCAGAGGCTCAAAAGCCAGCTGAGTTGCCACCTCAGTGCCCCTTTGGGGAAAGAAGAGATTTTCAAGCGGTAACTGATACACGTGGGGCCCTGTGGTTCCCCAGAGGGTGTCACTGAAATGTCTTCAACAGTGTTTATTTCAGGGGCTCTAATCCAGCAGCCATTAGATTAGGTCTGAATGCTGCTGGTCAAGCCAGCCTCTCAGGGGCTGGCATAAACTAGAGAGGCTGGAATAGGGTTTCAAACACCTGTTTCAGCTTTTTAAGTGTCTGATTCAGGCCACTGTGCTCTGGCAGCAGGGACCCTGATGATGTGGGTTCTCTACTCCTGCAAAATCCTCAATTTAAAGAGTCTAGCCCCCCAGGGGAGGAAAATATAGACTAGGGGTTACAGCCATCTTTAAGAAATGTTTCTTTTAAATTTTAATTTTTTAATCCCCCTTATGATTCAGCAGTTTCACTCTTAAGTATTTATTCAAGAGAAACTAAACTATACGTATGTTCACAAATAGACTTGTACCGGAATGTTTACAGCAACCTACTCATAAAAGACAAAAAACTGGAAACACTCCAAGTGTCCTTCAATGTGAAAATGAGTTCTCTTATATTTTATCCATATAACTGAATACTACTCAATCAAACAGAATGAATCAAAACCAAAAAAATCCTAGGGATACATGAAACAACATGGATAAATTCCAAAAACAAGCTAAGTGAAAAGATGCTAGTTACAAAAGAGAATACCCTATATGGTTCCATTTACAGTAAACCCAAATCAAAACTAAGGCATGGTAATAGAATATAGAAAGTGGGTGTACGTGGGAGGGGAGGGTTAACTTAAAGGGGGCATGAGGAAACTTTCTGGGGTGATGAAAATGTTTTATATTTTTTTATAAAGGTAGTTAATCGACGTCTACAATTATCAAAAATTTTATCAACTGAACACCTAAGGTCAGTATCTCACTGTATGTTAATTGCACCTCAACTTAGAAAAAAAGAGAGAGAACTGTGGTGGTTGGGATCAGTCTCTCCTACTTGGCATTATTTAGGAGAATAAAGATATAGAAGAGAAGAAATAAATTTGCTTCCCAACTCACCATTCTGGGAGCAGAGGCTCAAAAGCCAGCTGAGTTGCCACCTCAGTGCCCCTTTGGGGAAAGAAGAGATTTTCAAGCGGTAACTGATACACGTGGGGCCCTGTGGTTCCCCAGAGGGTGTCACTGAAATGTCTTCAACAGTGTTTATTTCCCCACTGATAAAAGTATAATCAGGGTTCAATTTATAAGTTCACAAAAACTTATAAAAAAATTGTGGCCTCAGTACTCAAAATGTGGGGCTTTCTTTGGTGGTCCCGTGGTTGACTCTGTGCTTCCACTGGAGAGGACACAGGTTTGATTCCTGTTGGGTAACTGAGATCCCACAGGCCGAACAGTATGGGGGAAAAAAAAATTCAGACAGTCTTTAAAAACATATTATAACCATAGTAACAGACATGCAATCAGAGCTCTAGTTCCAGAGCTGTCACCATTCTGTCACAGGCCTTACATAAAACACGACCGCTAAGCCACAGTTTCTTCTCAATAAAATGGGCCTGGATGACTCTGCTCCACCTTAGTCCCACCACTGTATAATTTTAATATTCCTGTAAATTCATATGACCTCCCAGGTCAGATGGCAAGGCATGCCTTGTAATCCTCAACATTGTTATGAAAAGTGAAAGTGGGGCTTCCCCTGGTGGTCCAGTGGGTAAGGACACCACCTTGCAGTGCAAGGGGCGCCGGTTTGATCCCTGACCTGGGAAGATCCCACGTGCCGCGGAGCGGCTGGACCGATGTGTCCAACTACCGAGCTGGAGCTCTGGAGTGCGTGCGCCCAGAGTCGGCGCTCTGCGACAACAGAGGCCACGACGATGGGATGCCCACAGGAGCCAAAGAACAAGGACGGATGAAAAATAGACAAATGAAAGACCAATAGAAGTGGCCCGCCCAACCCCCCCCCCCCCCACCCCACCCCCCAAAATATAAATAAATAAAAATTAAAAAAAAAAAAGTGAAAGTGCAGGTCACTCAGTCGTGTCTGACTCTGTGACCCATGGATGAGCCATGGAATTCTCCAGAGAAGAATCCTGCAGTGGGCAGATGTTCCCTTCTACAGGGGATCTTACTAACTCACGGACTGAACCCAGCTCTCCTGCATGGCAGGCATATTCTTTACTATCTGAGCCACCAGGGAAGCCCAAAAGGTTAAGGGACATCCCTATAGACTCTCCTTTAGTTTAATGAGGATTCCCCAACGCCTCAATCAGAGGGATTCTGCATTTCACGTGGAATGATTTCTCCCCTCTAACACACTTAGACTCAAAGAGTACCACTTACAGCTTAGAATATGAGAAGCTGGTTACACAGCAAAGGCAAGATGGCATAGCATAAAAGAAGAGTTAGGTATCTTCAAAATCCACTGGGAAGACTGGAGAAGAAAACAAACACGTATCGAGTGCCTATTATGTGCAAGGTATGTGATATACTAGACTCCGTGCCTGTCTCATCTCATTTAAACCTCACAAGAACCCTGTAATACAAGCTTTTAATCTCCATTTTACGGATGAGGAATAGAGGTTCAAATAGGTCAAGTAACTGCCAAAACAACCCAATGGTAGAGACGGGATTTGTACCCAGGTCTATTCAGCTCCAAAAGTTATGCTTTTAATCCACAACTTTCTGGCAAGAAATAAGTTGGAGATCCTACATCTCCAAGGGGCCCTAGCATTTTCTCCTTCTTGTAAATAACTCTTTTCACACGTGTCATGTAGCTCTTGGCACGATACAGAAGAAAGGGTTAAACCTACAGTTAGGAAGAGGAAATTCCCTGGAAAATTGAAACACATGCTGTGGCTTTGACTAAATTTCACACCCATTCTGTTGAGCAACATCCATACTGTGTGAGAAGATTCCTCCCCCCTCACCCCAGCTCCATTCTTTATTCATTCTATCACCTGCTGCCTTCCTTCAGACTAAGCTAGAGGGGGAGGAAGACAGGAAGACTATACATCTTTGCTCCGTACATATTTAAGCCAGAGGTTAGTACCCCCATGGTAAGAAGAAGTACTGCGTGAAAAAAGAAAAAGAACAACCCTTTCTCATTTCTGCCTGGACTACCACAGGACTGAGCTTTTATGATAAGCCACAATGAAGAAAGCAGTTGGACTTCTGCTGGGGAGGAAAGGGGGAGGCTGTTCTTCCTGGAGAGTAGGCAGAATTCAGGAGAACAAGGCCAATTTACACCTGTCCCCTTGTCTGGCATATTCTTTACTATCTGAGCCACCAGGGAAGCCCAAAAGGTTAAGGGACATCCCTATAGACTCTCCTTTAGTTTAATGAGGATTCCCCAACGCCTCAATCAGAGGGATTCTGCATTTCACGTGGAATGATTTCTCCCCTCTAACACACTTAGACTCAAAGAGTACCACTTACAGCTTAGAATATGAGAAGCTGGTTACACAGCAAAGGCAAGATGGCATAGCATAAAAGAAGAGTTAGGTATCTTCAAAATCCACTGGGAAGACTGGAGAAGAAAACAAACACGTATCGAGTGCCTATTATGTGCAAGGTATGTGATATACTAGACTCCGTGCCTGTCTCATCTCATTTAAACCTCACAAGAACCCTGTAATACAAGCTTTTAATCTCCATTTTACGGATGAGGAATAGAGGTTCAAATAGGTCAAGTAACTGCCAAAACAACCCAATGGTAGAGACGGGATTTGTACCCAGGTCTATTCAGCTCCAAAAGTTATGCTTTTAATCCACAACTTTCTGGCAAGAAATAAGTTGGAGATCCTACATCTCCAAGGGGCCCTAGCATTTTCTCCTTCTTGTAAATAACTCTTTTCACACGTGTCATGTAGCTCTTGGCACGATACAGAAGAAAGGGTTAAACCTACAGTTAGGAAGAGGAAATTCCCTGGAAAATTGAAACACATGCTGTGGCTTTGACTAAATTTCACACCCATTCTGTTGAGCAACATCCATACTGTGTGAGAAGATTCCTCCCCCCTCACCCCAGCTCCATTCTTTATTCATTCTATCACCTGCTGCCTTCCTTCAGACTAAGCTAGAGGGGGAGGAAGACAGGAAGACTATACATCTTTGCTCCGTACATATTTAAGCCAGAGGTTAGTACCCCCATGGTAAGAAGAAGTACTGCGTGAAAAAAGAAAAAGAACAACCCTTTCTCATTTCTGCCTGGACTACCACAGGACTGAGCTTTTATGATAAGCCACAATGAAGAAAGCAGTTGGACTTCTGCTGGGGAGGAAAGGGGGAGGCTGTTCTTCCTGGAGAGTAGGCAGAATTCAGGAGAACAAGGCCAATTTACACCTGTCCCCTTGTCTGGTATTTCATACTCAAGTGAACGCTGAATTTCTGTTCATGAGACTTATCCCTCACCCAGGAGAGCAAACGGGAATGTGGAAACAAACTTTTTTCTCTCTGCTATCCCCTTCAAACAGATTCCAACTTTCAGTCCCAAATAATGAGTATAGTTATTTGGTATTGAAAGTTGACTGGCTAAAAGATGCTTTTGGGAATAAATTTAAGAGTGTAGGGTAGCTACTTGGTATAAGAGAAGGAAGAAATGTAAGGACAGGTGAACAAATGCCATTATGATCCTCCAGTCAAGAGGTTCCCCTTGAATCTGGTCTGTGACTGTTCTAACAGATACAATGCAGGGGAAAGGGCAATCTGGAACTTCTGTGTCTAGGCACTAAAAGGGCCCTGAAGTTTGTATTTCTTCCACTGTGGCAATCTAAATTGCCATGTACAAAGCCTAAGCTATTCTGTAAGAGCCGTCAAGAGGGAAAGCCCAGGAGATTGAGGCATCATGTCAGAAGAAGCCACATGCCACCAGACATCCAAGCCACAGTCATACCTGACTGCAACCTCAGTTAGAGGAAAGATCCTAAGTGAGACCCTAAATGAGAACAATAGAAGAACTGTCCAGCTGAGCCCTAATCAACCCATGGAATTCTGAGATATAATAAAATTGTTGTTGCTTTAAGCCATGAACTTTTGGAGTAGTTTGTTGGGTAGCTAGAGATAACTGAAAGAGCTAGCTTTTCTTTCCTTTTTTTTTTAAAGATTTATTTATTTATTTATTTTGGTGGGAGAGGGGTGGGGAGGGAGGGGGTGGGCGGGCCACTTCTTTTGGTCTTTCATTTGTCCATTTTCATCCATCTTTGTTCTTTGGCCCATGTGGGCCTCCCATCGCGGTGGTCTCTGTTGTCACAGAGCACCGGCTCTGGGCGCATGCGCTCCAGAGCTCCGGTTTGGTAGTTGGACACATCGGTCCAGCCGCTCCACGGTACGTGGGATCTTTCCAGGCCAGGGATCGAACCGGTGCCCCTTGCACTGCAAGGTGGTGTCCTTACCCACTGGACCACCAGGGAAGCCTGCTAGCTTTTCTTTAAAAATGAAGCTAGTGTTCTTTTATCCTGGGCATAAAACATAAACTGCATCGCAGAAATAAGGAAAATCTACCCAGTTTTAAATAAAAGGAATTTATACTGGGGAGAAATCTCATTACATTAGCAATTGAAAATAAAAAATACATAAGAATAAACTTAAAAAAATTTACGATATATAAATTGGGGAAAGAAGAACCTACAAATTTTACTAGAGTTACAAAAGAAGTTTTGAATAAATGTGGACGTGAAAACATGCTTCTGGATAGGGAGACAAAATATAAGGATGTAAAGTCTCCTCATATTAAGTGACATTTTAAAATCAAAATCCAAATGGGAATTTTTAAAAGAACTTAAGTGACCCTGTACTTCATTACTGATTACTGCAAGAGTAACAGATAACAATAGTTAGAATATTTTTAAAAAATAACTAATGGGGGCTTCCCTGGTGGTCCAGTGGGTAAGGACACCACCTTGCAGTGCAAGGGGCGCTGGTTTGATCTCTGGCCCAGGAAGATCCCACGTGCCGCAGAGTGGCTGGACCGATGTGTCCAATTACTGAGCCGGAGCTCTGGAGAGCATGCGCCCAGAGCCAATGCTCTGCAACAACAGAGGCCACCGCGATGGGAGGACCACACGAGCCAAAGAACAAAGATGGATGAAAATGGACAAATGAAAGACCAACAGAAGTGGCTCGCCTGCTCCCCTCCCTCCCCACCCCACCCCACCAAAATAAATAAACAAATAAATCTTAAAAAAAAAAAAAACTAATGAAAGTTTCCTGTATCATTTTAAAATGAGTCATAGAACTATAACAAGCAAGTATAATGACAACAAAAGAATAGGTAGAACAATATGTAGTATTATGATAAGAGAATATTCACTAAATGGTACTATAACACACGGTTATTATTAAGGAGCAGACGTTAAATTCTTGCTTCAATCACTTAACAAAACAAATTCTATGTGATTAAAAGATTAAAAAAAGAAATTAATAATTAGTTCACTCAACAAATATTTATGAGCACCAACTGTGTAGCAGTCACTGGGCTAGCTAACAGAAATACAGTGGTGAACAATGCAATGCAATCCCTGCCCTCTTGGAGTTAACCTGTGTAGGGGAAGAGAAAGACATCAGGACTCACATATGTAAAGGACAAGTGCCAAGTGCTAAGGAGTGTTCAAGAATTAAATATAAAACCTGAAACATAGAACCGGTGAAATAGTGACCTGAGATGAAGGGAAAGTAGTTAAGAGATTCATTAATATATTCTTTTTGGGAGGGCGGGCTGGGGAGGCAGGGGGGCGGACTGGCCACTTCTATTGGTCTTTCATTTATCTATTTTCATCCATTTTTTTTTGTTCTTTGGCCCGTGTGGGTCTCCCATTGCAGTGACCTCTGTTGTCACAGAGCACTTGCTCCGGGCGCATGCGCCCCAGAGCTCCGGCTCAGTAATTGGACACATCGGTCCAGCCGCTCTGCGGCACGTGGGATCTTCCCAGGCCAGGGATTGAAACGGCGCCCCTTGCACTGCAAAGTGGTGTCCTTACCCACTGGACCACCAGGGAAGCCCCAACATATTCTTGACAGAAGAAAAGGAAACGGAAGTAGAGCTGAAAAGCCTGAGTACCAGATGCCTTCAGAGGGAGCACCAGTGATAAACAAGAAGAACAGGAAGAAAATGGAAGAGAATATCATTAAAGAATGTAAGATCATCTCCCAATCAAATGATACAATTTTCCTAAATCAAAAGGATGCTCACTAAGAACCTAGCACAATGAACAGAAAGAGATTCATATCAAATGTTTTAGAACACTGAAACAAAAAGATTGCAAAAAAAAAACCTTCCAGTTCAAACATAAAGGACTGAGAATCAACAAGGCATCACACTACTTGGGATCAGCACTGGAAATGAAGAGACAAATAAACAAAGTCACCACATTCTGAAAGAAAATAATTTCCAAACTAGAATCCTATATCCTGTCAAATCTCCACTCAAGTATCAGCACAGAATACAAATAATTTCAGATATACAGTCTAAAGAAATTTATATATCAAGTACCCTTTCTAGAAGTCTTTGGACGATTTATAACCTAAAATGAGAGAGCAAACTAAAAAGGAAATGGACATGGGATCCAGGAAAAAGAAGTCCTGAGAAAAGTGAAGTTTCAGGATGACAGCTATACCTAATGTCCAGAGAGCAACTGATCCAGAATGGAAGAAGAAACTAGCAGGCACTGAGAAAGATTCTCTAGGAAGAGATAAACATGGAGCAGAAAAATAAAAATGGAAGAGATAGGAATAGAGTGCTTGATCATATGGGAAAACAATATTTAAAAGAGTTTTAAAAACTATATTGTAGGCAGAGAGGAGATACAGAGGCCCAGCCTATGGTGCGGAAAGGAGACTCAGAGACCCGGTGCACAGCATGGAGAGGAGATGCAGAGGCCTGGCGCATGGCGCAGAGAGGAGCAGAGAGGCCCGGTGCATGGGTGCGGAGAGGAGATGCAAAGACTCGGTGTGGGCAGCATGGCCCTGCCAAAACAGATCCAAAAAGCTACTGAGACAGCATCAGAGACAAACTCCAACAAATGATACACACACAGATGAGAAGGTAAACTCACAACTGAGAACCAGAAACAGGGATGTGCCTTTTGTCCCTCATACGTTTATATTTGCTCTAATACCGTGGAATGCGATAACAAAACAGATGTGAAATCTCCAGTCCCTGGTCAAAGATCAAACCCAAGACCTTGGAGAGAAAGCACCAAATCCCAGATTCAAGTATAAAAAATCAAAAGAAACAATAATGAAAATAGAGAAACACTGCACAAATGAAAGAACAAACTATAAACATACAAACTCAAATAACTGAAGAAAAGATGAACTATCAGAAAGAGAATTCAGAAGAGCAATACCAAGGATGATCCAAAACTCTGAGAATATAATAACAGAAGGAACTGACGCACTGGATAAAGACCTGCAGGAAATTAAAAAACAACAAAAAAAAGACAAACAACACAACTGCTGAACTTAAAAATACTATGGAAGGACTCAATTAGTATGAGGCAGAAGAACGGATACAAATAAACAAAGTCACCACATTCTGAAAGAAAATAATTTCCAAACTAGAATCCTATATCCTGTCAAATCTCCACTCAAGTATCAGCACAGAATACAAATAATTTCAGATATACAGTCTAAAGAAATTTATATATCAAGTACCCTTTCTAGAAGTCTTTGGACGATTTATAACCTAAAATGAGAGAGCAAACTAAAAAGGAAATGGACATGGGATCCAGGAAAAAGAAGTCCTGAGAAAAGTGAAGTTTCAGGATGACAGCTATACCTAATGTCCAGAGAGCAACTGATCCAGAATGGAAGAAGAAACTAGCAGGCACTGAGAAAGATTCTCTAGGAAGAGATAAACATGGAGCAGAAAAATAAAAATGGAAGAGATAGGAATAGAGTGCTTGATCATATGGGAAAACAATATTTAAAAGAGTTTTAAAAACTATATTGTAGGCAGAGAGGAGATACAGAGGCCCAGCCTATGGTGCGGAAAGGAGACTCAGAGACCCGGTGCACAGCATGGAGAGGAGATGCAGAGGCCTGGCGCATGGCGCAGAGAGGAGCAGAGAGGCCCGGTGCATGGGTGCGGAGAGGAGATGCAAAGACTCGGTGTGGGCAGCATGGCCCCTGCCAAAACAGATCCAAAAAGCTACTGAGACAGCATCAGAGACAAACTCCAACAAATGATACACACACAGATGAGAAGGTAAACTCACAACTGAGAACCAGAAACAGGGATGTGCCTTTTGTCCCTCATACGTTTATATTTGCTCTAATACCGTGGAATGCGATAACAAAACAGATGTGAAATCTCCAGTCCCTGGTCAAAGATCAAACCCAAGACCTTGGAGAGAAAGCACCAAATCCCAGATTCAAGTATAAAAAATCAAAAGAAACAATAATGAAAATAGAGAAACACTGCACAAATGAAAGAACAAACTATAAACATACAAACTCAAATAACTGAAGAAAAGATGAACTATCAGAAAGAGAATTCAGAAGAGCAATACCAAGGATGATCCAAAACTCTGAGAATATAATAACAGAAGGAACTGACGCACTGGATAAAGACCTGCAGGAAATTAAAAAACAACAAAAAAAAGACAAACAACACAACTGCTGAACTTAAAAATACTATGGAAGGACTCAATAGTAGAGTATCTGAGGCAGAAGAACGGATAGGTGAGCTGGAAGACAGAATGGTAGAAATAACTGCAAAAGAACAGAAAAAAGAACAAAGAATAAAAACAAACAAGGAGGGGGCTTTCCTGGTAGGTCAGTGATAAAGAGTTCGCCTGCCAATGCAGGGGACACGAGTTCAATCCCTGATCCGGGAAGATCCCACATGCTGCGGAGCAACTTAGTCTGTGAGCCACAACTATCACGCCTGTGCTCTAGAGCCTCAGAGCTGCAGCTGTTGAGCCCATGTGCTGCAACTACTGAAGTCCCTGTGCCCGAGAGCCCAAATTCCAGAACAAGAGAAGTCACTGCAACAAGAAGCCTGCTCACCTCAACTAGAGAGTAGCCCCTACTCCCTGCAGCAGCAGTGAACACCCAGAATAGCCAAAAATAAATAAATAAAATGCACAGGAAAAAAAAAAAAAGGTCCTGAGGTGGAATCTCATGGCACATCTTTAAAAAAAAAAAAAAAGAACCGAGGATAGTCTCAGAGACCTCTGGGATAATATCAAACACACCAACATTCAAATAATAGAAGTCCCAGAAGAAGAAGAAGAAGAAGAAAGGACATGAAAAAAAAATTGAAGAGATTATAGCTGAAAACTTTCCCAGTATGGGAAAGGAAACAGCCAGTCAAGTCCAAGAAGCACAGAGTCCCATACAGGATGAACCCTAGGAGGAACAGGCCAAGACATATACTAATCAAGCTAACACAGACCAAACACAAAGACAGAATACTCAAAGCAACAAGGGACAAACAACAAGTAACATACAAGGGAAATCCTACATGTTTAACTGCTGACCTCTCAACAGAAACTCTGTAGGCAAGAAGAGAATGGCAAGACTAAAACACTGAAAGACAAAAACCTACAACCAAGAATACTCTACAGGGTAAGGATTTCATTCAAAACTGATAGAGAAATCAAAAGCTTTACAGACAAGCAAAAACTAAGAGAATTCAGCACCACAAAACCAGCCTTACAACTATTAAAGGGAGTTATTTAGGCAACAAATACAAGAGAAGAAAAAGATCTACCATACAAACCATATCATACCACTTAAGATGATGACAATAGGTCCATATGTATCAATAAGTACCTTAAATATAAATGGACTAAATACCCCAACCAAAAGACACAGACTGGCTGAATGGATATGCTGCCTACAAGAAACCCACTTCAGATCTAAAGACAATTATAGGCTGAAAGTGAAAGGATGGAAAAAATATATTCTATGCAAATGGAAATCAAAAGAGAGCCAGTAGAAATATGCAAAATAGACCTAAAATGACAATCCCTGATCCGGGAAGATCCCACATGCTGCGGAGCAACTTAGTCTGTGAGCCACAACTATCACGCCTGTGCTCTAGAGCCTCAGAGCTGCAGCTGTTGAGCCCATGTGCTGCAACTACTGAAGTCCCTGTGCCCGAGAGCCCAAATTCCAGAACAAGAGAAGTCACTGCAACAAGAAGCCTGCTCACCTCAACTAGAGAGTAGCCCCTACTCCCTGCAGCAGCAGTGAACACCCAGAATAGCCAAAAATAAATAAATAAAATGCACAGGAAAAAAAAAAAAAGGTCCTGAGGTGGAATCTCATGGCACATCTTTAAAAAAAAAAAAAAAAAACCGAGGATAGTCTCAGAGACCTCTGGGATAATATCAAACACACCAACATTCAAATAATAGAAGTCCCAGAAGAAGAAGAAGAAGAAGAAAGGACATGAAAAAAAAATTGAAGAGATTATAGCTGAAAACTTTCCCAGTATGGGAAAGGAAACAGCCAGTCAAGTCCAAGAAGCACAGAGTCCCATACAGGATGAACCCTAGGAGGAACAGGCCAAGACATATACTAATCAAGCTAACACAGACCAAACACAAAGACAGAATACTCAAAGCAACAAGGGACAAACAACAAGTAACATACAAGGGAAATCCTACATGTTTAACTGCTGACCTCTCAACAGAAACTCTGTAGGCAAGAAGAGAATGGCAAGACTAAAACACTGAAAGACAAAAACCTACAACCAAGAATACTCTACAGGGTAAGGATTTCATTCAAAACTGATAGAGAAATCAAAAGCTTTACAGACAAGCAAAAACTAAGAGAATTCAGCACCACAAAACCAGCCTTACAACTATTAAAGGGAGTTATTTAGGCAACAAATACAAGAGAAGAAAAAGATCTACCATACAAACCATATCATACCACTTAAGATGATGACAATAGGTCCATATGTATCAATAAGTACCTTAAATATAAATGGACTAAATACCCCAACCAAAAGACACAGACTGGCTGAATGGATATGCTGCCTACAAGAAACCCACTTCAGATCTAAAGACAATTATAGGCTGAAAGTGAAAGGATGGAAAAAATATATTCTATGCAAATGGAAATCAAAAGAGAGCCAGAGTAGCAATTCTCATATCAGACAAAATAGACCTTAAAATGAAAAAGATTATAAAAGACAAGGCAGGACACTACACAGTGGTCAAGGGATTGATTCAAGAGGAAGACATAACAATCATAAATATCTATGCACCCAAGACAGGAGCACCCCAATACATAAGGCAAACACTTTCAGAAATAAAAGAATAAATTGACAATAACACAATAATAGTAGGAGACTTTAACACTCCTCTTAACACCAATCGACAGATCATCAAAACAGAAAATTAATAAGGAAACACAAGCCTTAAATGACACAATAGAAGAGAGGGATCTCATTGATATCTTTAGGACCTTCCACCACAAGCAGAATACACTTTCTTCTCAAGCGCACATGGAATATTTTCCAGGATAGACCTGGGCCATAAGTCAAACTTCAAGTAAATTCAAGAAAACTGAAATTACATCAACCACCTTCTCTGACCACAATGCTGAGACTAGGTATCAACTACAAAAAAAAGACCACTAAAAACGCAAACACATGGAGACTAACAACACATACCTAAAAAATAAACAGATTACTGAACAAACCAAAAAAGAAATTTAAAAATTCCTAAAAGAAAACGACAATGAAAACACGATAGCACAAAACACATGCGACACCACAAAAGCAGTTTTAAGAGGCAAGTGTATAGAAATATAATCCTACCTCAAGAAACAAGAAATAGCAAAAGAACTAACCAATTTGAAAAGAAGACGACAAAAAAAATACTCTACAGGGTAAGGATTTCATTCAAAACTGATAGAGAAATCAAAAGCTTTACAGACAAGCAAAACTAAGAGAATTCAGCACCACAAAACCAGCCTTACAACTATTAAAGGGAGTTATTTAGGCAACAAATACAAGAGAAGAAAAAGATCTACCATACAAACCATATCATACCACTTAAGATGATGACAATAGGTCCATATGTATCAATAAGTACCTTAAATATAAATGGACTAAATACCCCAACCAAAAGACACAGACTGGCTGAATGGATATGCTGCCTACAAGAAACCCACTTCAGATCTAAAGACAATTATAGGCTGAAAGTGAAAGGATGGAAAAAATATATTCTATGCAAATGGAAATCAAAAGAGAGCCAGAGTAGCAATTCTCATATCAGACAAAATAGACCTTAAAATGAAAAAGATTATAAAAGACAAGGCAGGACACTACACAGTGGTCAAGGGATTGATTCAAGAGGAAGACATAACAATCATAAATATCTATGCACCCAAGACAGGAGCACCCCAATACATAAGGCAAACACTTTCAGAAATAAAAGAATAAATTGACAATAACACAATAATAGTAGGAGACTTTAACACTCCTCTTAACACCAATCGACAGATCATCAAAACAGAAAATTAATAAGGAAACACAAGCCTTAAATGACACAATAGAAGAGAGGGATCTCATTGATATCTTTAGGACCTTCCACCACAAGCAGAATACACTTTCTTCTCAAGCGCACATGGAATATTTTCCAGGATAGACCTGGGCCATAAGTCAAACTTCAAGTAAATTCAAGAAAACTGAAATTACATCAACCACCTTCTCTGACCACAATGCTGAGACTAGGTATCAACTACAAAAAAAAGACCACTAAAAACGCAAACACATGGAGACTAACAACACATACCTAAAAAATAAACAGATTACTGAACAAACCAAAAAAGAAATTTAAAAATTCCTAAAAGAAAACGACAATGAAAACACGATAGCACAAAACACATGCGACACCACAAAAGCAGTTTTAAGAGGCAAGTGTATAGAAATATAATCCTACCTCAAGAAACAAGAAAAATAGCAAAAAGACAACCTAACTCTACATGTAAAACAACTGGAAAAAGAAGAACAAAAAAACCCCTAAGCTAGCCAAAGAAGAGAAATGAAGATCAGAACAGAAATAAATGAAAAACAAATGAAAGAAACAATAGTAAAGATAAATAAAATGAAAAGCTGGTACTTCAAAGAGATAAACAAAATCAACAAACCACTAACCAGACTCATCAAGAAAAAGAGAAGAACCAGATCAACAAAATCAGAAAAAGAAGATGTTACAACAGATAATGTAGAAATACAGAGGATTATAAGAGACTATTATGAATAACTATATGGCAACAAACTAGACAACCTAGAAGAAACGGACAGTTTCTTAGAGAAGTTCAATCTTCCAAGACTAAACCAGGAAGAAACAGAAATTATGAACAGGGTGGGAGGGGGGATCTGGGTGGGTGGATGGAACAGGGATATGCATATGAATGATCTGGGAACAGACATGTTGGTGAACAACAAAACTCTGTAAAATCTTTAAAATAAAGAATTAAAAAAAAAGAAATTATGAACAACCCAGTCACAAGCTCAGAGATTGAATCTGTGATCAGAAAGCTACCCAAAAATAAAAGCCCAGGGCTAGATGGCTTCACAGGTGAATTCTACTAAACATTTAAAGAAGAGCTAATGCCTATCCTTCTGAAACTCTTTCAAACAACTGCACAAGAAACACCACCTCCAAACACCTTATATGAGGTCACTATCACTCTGATAGCAAAATCAGACAAAGACAACACAAGAAAGAAAATTACAGACCAATATCACTGATGAATTTAGATGCAAAAATCCACAACAAAATCCTAGAAAACAGAATTCAACAACACATCAAAAAAGTCATACATCATGATCAAGTAGGGTTTATCCCAGGCATGCAAGGATTCTTCAATATCTGCAAATCAATGTGATACACCACATCAACAAATTGAAAGACAAAAATCACATTATAATATCAATAGACACAGAAAAAGCCTTTGACAAAATCCAACACCCATTTATGAAAAAAAAAAAAAAGCTTCAAAAAATGGGCATAGAAGAAGCCTACCTCAACATAGAGAAAGCCATATATGAGAAGCCCATAGTGAACATTATTTTCAATGGTGAAAAGCTGAAAACATTCCCTCTAATATCAAGAACAGGACACTATTATTCAATATAGTCCTGGAATTTCTAGCAACAGCAATAAGAGAAGAAAAATAAAAGGGGGGGATGGGATATACATATGACTAATCTGGGATTATACATATCTGTAAACAACAAAACTCTGTAAAAGAAAAAAAAAAAGAAGAATAAATAAAAGAAACCCAGTTTGGAAGAAAACAAGTAAAACTCTCTCTATTGGCAGAGGACATGATACTATACACAGAAAAGCCCAAAGTCACTATTAAAAAACTACTAGTTAATCAATGAATTCAGTAAAGTTGCAGGATACAAAATCAACACACAGAAATCACTTGCATTCCTATATACAAACAGTGAAAAATCAGAAAGAGAAATCAAGGATGCAATTCCATTCACCATTGCAACCAAAAGAATAAAATATCCAGGAATACACCTACCTAAAGTGATGAAATAACTGTACACAGAAAATTCCATGACACTGATGAAAGATATCAAAGACGACATAAACAGATGGTGAGATATTCCATGTTTCTGGGTCAGAAGAGTCAATATTGTGAAAATGACCTTGCTGCCAAATATCATCTACAGATTCAATGCAATCTCTATCAAATTACCAATGACATTTTTCACAGAATGAGACCAAAAAATAACACAGTTCATATGGAAACACAAAGACCGCAGATAGCTAAAGCAATCCTGAGAAAGAAGAATGAAGCTGGCGGGATCAGCCTCCCTAACTTCAGACTACACTACAAAGCAACAGTCATCAAGACAGTATGGTACTAGCACAAAAACAGAAATATAGACCAATGGAACAAGATAGAGAATCCAAAGATAAACTTATGCACATGTGGGTACCTTATTTTTGACAAAGGAGGCAAAAATATAAAATGGGACAAAGACAGTCTCTTCAACAAATGGTGCTGGGAAAACTGGATAGCTACATGTAGGAAAAAAAGTTGGAATATTCCAACTCCATACACAAAGATTAATTCAAAATGGATTAAAGACCTAAATGTAAAAAACAAAGAGAAAGCCATATATGAGAAGCCCATAGTGAACATTATTTTCAATGGTGAAAAGCTGAAAACATTCCCTCTAATATCAAGAACAGGACACTATTATTCAATATAGTCCTGGAATTTCTAGCAACAGCAATAAGAGAAGAAAAATAAAAGGGGGGGATGGGATATACATATGACTAATCTGGGATTATACATATCTGTAAACAACAAAACTCTGTAAAAGAAAAAAAAAAAGAAGAATAAATAAAAGAAACCCAGTTTGGAAGAAAACAAGTAAAACTCTCTCTATTGGCAGAGGACATGATACTATACACAGAAAAGCCCAAAGTCACTATTAAAAAACTACTAGTTAATCAATGAATTCAGTAAAGTTGCAGGATACAAAATCAACACACAGAAATCACTTGCATTCCTATATACAAACAGTGAAAAATCAGAAAGAGAAATCAAGGATGCAATTCCATTCACCATTGCAACCAAAAGAATAAAATATCCAGGAATACACCTACCTAAAGTGATGAAATAACTGTACACAGAAAATTCCATGACACTGATGAAAGATATCAAAGACGACATAAACAGATGGTGAGATATTCCATGTTTCTGGGTCAGAAGAGTCAATATTGTGAAAATGACCTTGCTGCCAAATATCATCTACAGATTCAATGCAATCTCTATCAAATTACCAATGACATTTTTCACAGAATGAGACCAAAAAATAACACAGTTCATATGGAAACACAAAGACCGCAGATAGCTAAAGCAATCCTGAGAAAGAAGAATGAAGCTGGCGGGATCAGCCTCCCTAACTTCAGACTACACTACAAAGCAACAGTCATCAAGACAGTATGGTACTAGCACAAAAACAGAAATATAGACCAATGGAACAAGATAGAGAATCCAAAGATAAACTTATGCACATGTGGGTACCTTATTTTTGACAAAGGAGGCAAAAATATAAAATGGGACAAAGACAGTCTCTTCAACAAATGGTGCTGGGAAAACTGGATAGCTACATGTAGGAAAAAAAGTTGGAATATTCCAACTCCATACACAAAGATTAATTCAAAATGGATTAAAGACCTAAATGTAAGAACAGAGACCATAAAACACTTGGAGGAGAATATAGGCAAAACACTCAGTGACATAAATCAAAGAAAGATCTTCTTTTTTCTCTTCTTTTTTAAATTTTGGCCTCTTTTATTGTTTTTTTCTTTATTTATTTTCAGCCATCTTTATTCTTTGGATTGTGCGGACCTCCCACTGCAGTGAAACCTCTCATTGCAGAGCATCAGCTCTGGGTGCATGTGCTCCAGAGTGCTGGCTCACAACTGGACACACCAGTCCAGCCACTCTGCAGCACACGGGATCCTCCTGGGCCAGGAATCGATCTGGCGCCCCTTGCACTGCAAGGCAAACTCTTTACCCACTGGATCACCAGGGAAGCCCAAGCAACATCTTCTATGATCCATCCTCTAGAATAACGGAAATAAAAACAAAAATAAGCATGTGGAACCTAATGAAACTTAAAAGTTTCTGCACAGCAAAAGAAACTATAAACAAGGTGAACAGACGACCCACAGAATGGGAGAAAATAACAGCAAAAGAAACAACTGACAAAGACGAATAACCATAATATACAAGCAGCTCAGAGAATGCAATACTGAAAAATCAAACAACCCAATCAAAAAATGGGAAAAAGACCTAAAGAGACAACTAGCCAAGGAAGACACACAGATGGCCAAAAAAACATGAAAAGATGCTCAATGTCACATAGAGAAATGCAAATCAAAACTACAATGAGGGACTTCCATGGTGGTCCAGTGGCTAAGACTCCAGGCTCCAATGCAGGGAGCCTGTGTTCGATCCCTGGTCATGGAGCTGGATCCCACATATTGCAACTAAGACCTGGCATAAATAAATAAATATTAAAAAAAAAAAACACTACAATGAGCTATCACCTCACACCAGTCAGAAGGGCCATCCTCAAAAAATGTGCAGATGATAAATGCTGGAGAGGGTGCGGATAAAAGGGAACACTCTTGCATTGTTAGTGGGAATGTAAATTGATACAGCCTCTATGGAAGACAGTATGGAGATTCCTCAAAAAACTAAGAACAGGGCTTCCCTGGTGGTCCAGTGGGTAAGGACACCACCTTGCAGTGCAAGGGGCGCCGGTTCAATCCCTGGCCTGGGAAGATCCCACGTGCCATGGAGCGGCTGGACTGATGTGTCCAATTACCAAGCCGGAGCTCTGGAGTGCATGCACCCAGAGCCAGAGCTCTGTGACAACAGAGGCCACTGTGATGGAAGGCCCACAAGAGCCAAAGAACAAAGATGGATGAAAATAGACAAATGAAAGACCGATAAGAGTGACTCACCTACCCCCTCCCTCCCCAACTCGCCCCCACCAAAATAAATAAATAAATGTTAAAAAAAAAACCCAAAAAACTAAGAACATAAGCACCATATGACCCAGCAATCTCACTATTAGGCTTATACCCTGAGGATATCAAAATTGAAAGAGACACCTGTGCCCCAATGTTCATTGCAGCACTCTACACAACAGCTAGATCATGGAAGCAACCTAGATGTCCATCAACAAGTGAATGGATAAAGAACCTCTAGTACATGTATACAATGGAATACTTCCAGATGCAAAAAGAAATGCAGAAGATTCAATCCTAATGAGATGAATGAATCTAGAACCTATTATACAAAGTGAACTAAGTCAAAAAGGACAAATACAATATATTAACACACATATGTGGAATCTAGTAAGTTTGTACTGATAAATACACATACAGAGCATCGATAGAAAAACAGTCGTAGAGAACAGACTTATGGACGTTGGGGAGAGGGAAAAGTGGGTGAGATATGTAAAGAGCAACACTGAACCCTATATTATGCAAAAGAGATAATTATCGTCAATGTGCTGCAGGTCTAAGGGATTGCACATAGGGGCTATGCGACGGCCTGGAGGGGTGGGATGGGGGGAATGGGATATATATACGACTAATCTGGAATTATACATATCTGTAAACAACAAAACTCTGTAAAATCAAAAGAGAAAAATAAAAAACTTGTGATTGTGGAAAAAAATTGTATTGTAGAGCTTGAGAAGAAACAGAAATACTGACAGAAAACTAAGCATTTTTTTTGAAGGGAGCAATATTTGACTAGGTAGTAAATAATACTTAGGATTTAAGAATGGAATGCGGATTGCATTGTTAGTGGAATGTAAATTGATACAGCCTCTATGGAAGACAGTATGGAGATTCCTCAAAAAACTAAGAACAGGGCTTCCCTGGTGGTCCAGTGGGTAAGGACACCACCTTGCAGTGCAAGGGGCGCCGGTTCAATCCCTGGCCTGGGAAGATCCCACGTGCCATGGAGCGGCTGGACTGATGTGTCCAATTACCAAGCCGGAGCTCTGGAGTGCATGCACCCAGAGCCAGAGCTCTGTGACAACAGAGGCCACTGTGATGGAAGGCCCACAAGAGCCAAAGAACAAAGATGGATGAAAATAGACAAATGAAAGACCGATAAGAGTGACTCACCTACCCCCTCCCTCCCCAACTCGCCCCCACCAAAATAAATAAATAAATGTTAAAAAAAAAACCCAAAAAACTAAGAACATAAGCACCATATGACCCAGCAATCTCACTATTAGGCTTATACCCTGAGGATATCAAAATTGAAAGAGACACCTGTGCCCCAATGTTCATTGCAGCACTCTACACAACAGCTAGATCATGGAAGCAACCTAGATGTCCATCAACAAGTGAATGGATAAAGAACCTCTAGTACATGTATACAATGGAATACTTCCAGATGCAAAAAGAAATGCAGAAGATTCAATCCTAATGAGATGAATGAATCTAGAACCTATTATACAAAGTGAACTAAGTCAAAAGGACAAATACAATATATTAACACACATATGTGGAATCTAGTAAGTTTGTACTGATAAATACACATACAGAGCATCGATAGAAAAACAGTCGTAGAGAACAGACTTATGGACGTTGGGGAGAGGGAAAAGTGGGTGAGATATGTAAAGAGCAACACTGAACCCTATATTATGCAAAAGAGATAATTATCGTCAATGTGCTGCAGGTCTAAGGGATTGCACATAGGGGCTATGCGACGGCCTGGAGGGGTGGGATGGGGGGAATGGGATATATATACGACTAATCTGGAATTATACATATCTGTAAACAACAAAACTCTGTAAAATCAAAAGAGAAAAATAAAAAACTTGTGATTGTGGAAAAAAATTGTATTGTAGAGCTTGAGAAGAAACAGAAATACTGACAGAAAACTAAGCATTTTTTTTGAAGGGAGCAATATTTGACTAGGTAGTAAATAATACTTAGGATATTAATAAGGTAAAGACTGAATATTGACTTAGTCAATTAGAGAGAGAACTATTATATATTGGGAGAATGGAGGGAAGGAAAAGAGGTATCAAATAGTACTACAGAAGTGCTATCTCTATATGTAGGAGTAGGAAGTCAACAGATACTGGTTCAAATGCATAAAATCTATTTTTTAAAAAATGGTGTTGTTGTTCAGTCATATCTGACTCTTTGCAACCCCATGGATTGCAGCACTCCAGACTTCCCTGGACGTCACAATTTCCAAGAGCTTGCTGAGATTCATGTCCATTGAGTTGGTGATGCTATCAAACCATCTTATCCTCTGACGCCCTCTTCTCCTTTTCCATTCACTCTTTATTATTACTATTATTTTAACTTCAATCTTTTCCAACATCAGAACCTTTCCAATGAGTTGGCTCTTTGCATCACATGGCCAAAGCATTAGAGCTTCAGCACTAGACCTTCCAAAAAATATTCAGGATTGACATCCTTTAGAATTGACTGATTTGGATCTCCTTGCAGTCCAGGGGACTCTCAAGATTCTCCTTCAGCACCACAGTTCGAAAGCATCAATTCTTCAGTGCTCAGTCTTCTTTATGGTCCCATTCTCACATCTGTACATGACTACTGGAAAAAACCATAGTTTTCACTATATGGACCTTTGTCGGCAAAGTGATGTCTTTGCGTTTTTTTTTTTTTTGGCCACTTCTATTTTTCTTTCATTTTTTAGTTTCATCCATCTTTGTTCTTTGGCCTGTGTGGGCCTCCCATCACAGTGGCCTCTCTAGTTACAGAGCACTGGCACTGGGCACATGCGCTCCAGAGCTCCAGCTCAGTAGTTGGACACATTGGTCCAGCTGCTCCGTGGCACGTGGGATCTTCCCAGGCCAGGGATCGAACCGGTGCCCCCTGCACTGCAAGGTGGTGTCCTTACCCACTGGACCACCAGGGAAGCCCATGTCTTTGCTTTTTAATACACTGTCTAGGTTTGTCATAGCTTTCCTTCCAAGGAGCAAGTGTCTTTTAATTTTACAGCTGCAGTCCCCATCAGCAGTGATTTTGGAGCCCAAGAAAATAAAATCTTCCATTTTTTCCTCCCATCTTTTTGCCGTGAAGTAATGGGACTGGATACCATGATCTTAGGTTTTTTAATGCTGAGTTTCAAGCTAGCCTTTTCACTCTTCTCTTTCATTCTCATCAAGGGGTTCTTTATTTCCTCTTCACCTTTTGCCATTAGAGTGGTATCATCTGCATATTGGAAGTTGTTGCTGTTTCTCCTGGCAAATCTTTTTTTTTTTTTTTTAATTTATTTTTGGCTATTCTGGGTTTTCACTGCTGCTGCAGGCTCTTCTCTAGTTGCAGGGAATGGGGGCTACTCTCTAGTTGATATGAGCAGGCTTCTTGTCGTGGTGACTTCTCTTGTTGTGGAACTCGGGCTCTAGGGCACACAGGCTTCAGTAGTTGCAGCACATGGGCTCAACAGATGCGGCTCTGAGGCTCTAGAGCACAGGCTCCATAGTTGTGGCTCACGGGCTTTGTTGGGCCGCAGCATGTGGGATCTTCCCAGATCAGGGATCGAACCCGTGTTCCCTGCATTGGCAGGCAAACTCTTTACCACTGAGCTACCAGGGAAGCCCACTCCTGGCAATCTTGATCCTAGCCCAGTATTTCATGAGGTACTCCACATATAATTTAAATAAACAGAGTGACAATATACAGCCTTGTCATACTCCTTTCCCAATTTTGAACCAGTCCATTGTTTCATGTAAGGTTTAACTGTTGCTTCTTGATCCACATACAGGTTTATCAGAAGACAGGTAAGGTGTTCTGATATTTCCATCTCTTAGAATTTTTCAGTTTGTTGTGATCTACACAGTCAAAGGCTTTAGCGTAGTGAAGGAAGCAGAAGTAGGTGTTTTCTGGAACTTCGTTGCTTTCTCTAAGCATATCATGTCCTAACCTAAACTATTCTTGGTCAAGAAACAAAGTGGTAGAGTCTCTCGAGAGTGTTATTTAAACACAGAGGTAACTGACAAGAGACTGTTGTCCTCATTTGGATATGAATCTGTATTCATACTGAAATAAAATGAATAAAAGGAATGACAAAGAAAATTGAGCACAAGCAATAAAAAGAATTACCACTTCTCACTTTGCAATAAAACTAGGAAGTACCATCACTACCATGATGTGTTAAGATTCCTATTCTATTAAAAGGAAAAAAAAAGATTCCTATTCTGGGTTAGTTCTTATCTGTTGATTCAGGGTACACAGGTCTCTGGGGCTTCCCCGGTGGCTCAGACAGTAAAGAATCTACCTGCAATGAGGGAGACCTGATTTCGATTCCTGGGTCAGGAAGAACTCCTGGAGAAGGGCGTGACTACCCACTCCAGTATTCTTGGCCTGGAGAATTTCATAGATAGAGGAGCCTGGCAAGCTATGGCCCACTGGGTGGCAAAGAGTCTGACAATACTGAGTGACTAACACACTCACATACACAGGTCTCCACTTTGATGGCAGTTACAAAATCAAGATCTTCCTGAGAGTTTAGGCCTGGCTCTCTCACTACTCACTTTCTCTATTTCACCAAAAATAACTACCTTTAATTTCCTGTCACCAGAATTAATCTCTTTGTTCTTGGTACTCTAGAGTGCTGTGCTGTTGCTTTAGTATAGCACAATTCTGGCTTGTGGGGAAAAAAACGTGAAAGTGTTAGTTGCTTCAGTTGTGTCCAACTCTTTGTGACCCTATGGACCACAGCTTGCCAGGCTTCTCTCGCCATAGAATTTTCCAGGTAAGAATATTGGTGGGCTTCCCGGGTGGTCGAGTGGGTAAGGACACCGCCTTGCAGTGCAAGGGGCGCCGGTTCGAGCCCTGGCCTGGGAAGATCCCACATGCCGCAGAGCGGCTGGACCGATGTGTCCAATTACTGAGCCGGAGCTCTGGAGCGCCTGCGCCCAGAGCCGGTGCTCTGCAACGACAGACGCCACGGAGATGGGAGGCCCACAGGAGCCAAAGAACAAAGACGGATGAAAATAGGAAACCAAAGAATCCCAGCCTCCTCCACAACCCGACTGGAACTTCGTTGCTTTCTCTAAGCATATCATGTCAAATTTGGTAAAAAATTTCTCTCGAGTGTTATTTAAACACAGAGGTAACTGACAAGAGACTGTTGTCCTCATTTGGATATGAATCTGTATTCATACTGAAATAAAATGAATAAAAGGAATGACAAAGAAAATTGAGCACAAGCAATAAAAAGAATTACCACTTCTCACTTTGCAATAAAACTAGGAAGTACCATCACTACCATGATGTGTTAAGATTCCTATTCTATTAAAAGGAAAAAAAAAGATTCCTATTCTGGGTTAGTTCTTATCTGTTGATTCAGGGTACACAGGTCTCTGGGGCTTCCCCGGTGGCTCAGACAGTAAAGAATCTACCTGCAATGAGGGAGACCTGATTTCGATTCCTGGGTCAGGAAGAACTCCTGGAGAAGGGCGTGACTACCCACTCCAGTATTCTTGGCCTGGAGAATTTCATAGATAGAGGAGCCTGGCAAGCTATGGCCCACTGGGTGGCAAAGAGTCTGACAATACTGAGTGACTAACACACTCACATACACAGGTCTCCACTTTGATGGCAGTTACAAAATCAAGATCTTCCTGAGAGTTTAGGCCTGGCTCTCTCACTACTCACTTTCTCTATTTCACCAAAAATAACTACCTTTAATTTCCTGTCACCAGAATTAATCTCTTTGTTCTTGGTACTCTAGAGTGCTGTGCTGTTGCTTTAGTATAGCACAATTCTGGCTTGTGGGGAAAAAAACGTGAAAGTGTTAGTTGCTTCAGTTGTGTCCAACTCTTTGTGACCCTATGGACCACAGCTTGCCAGGCTTCTCTCGCCATAGAATTTTCCAGGTAAGAATATTGGTGGGCTTCCCCTGGTGGTCCAGTGGGTAAGGACACCGCCTTGCAGTGCAAGGGGCGCCGGTTCGAGCCCTGGCCTGGGAAGATCCCACATGCCGCAGAGCGGCTGGACCGATGTGTCCAATTACTGAGCCGGAGCTCTGGAGCGCCTGCGCCCAGAGCCGGTGCTCTGCAACGACAGACGCCACGGAGATGGGAGGCCCACAGGAGCCAAAGAACAAAGACGGATGAAAATAGAGAAATGAAAGACCAATAGAAGTGGCCCACCCGCTCCCCTCCCTCCACAACCCGACTCCCGCCCAAAAATAAAAATAAATAAATAAATCTTTAAAAAAAAAAAAAAAAAAGAATATTGGAGTGGCAAGGACATAAATCAAAGCGAGATCTTCAATGACCCACCTACTAGAATAGCAGAACTAAAGACAAAAATTAACATGTGGGACCTAATGAAACTTAAAAGCTTTTCTACAGCAAAAGAAATTACAAAAAAGGTGAACAGACAGCCCACAGAATGGGAGAAAATCACAGCAAATGAAACAACAAAGAATTAATCTCCAAAATCTACAAGCAACTCTGACAACTCAACACCTGAGAAATGAACACCCCAATCATAAAATGGGAAAAAGATCTAAAGAGACATCTCACCAAAGAGGACATACAGATCGCCAAAAAGCACATGAAACAATGCTCAACCTCGCTTATTAGAGAAATGCAAATCAAAACTACAATGAGATATCACCTCACACCCGTCAGAATGGCCATCCTCAAAAAATCTAGAGACAATAAATGCTGGAGAGGGTGCGGAGAAAAGGGAACACTCTTGCATTGCTGGTGGGAATGTAAATTGATATAGCCTCTATGGAAGACAGTCTGGAGATTTCTTAAAAAGCTAAAAATAGAAGCACCATAAGACCCAGCAATCCCATCTTAGGCTTATACCCTGATGAAATAAAAACTGAAAGAAGCACCTGGACCCCAATGTTCATTGCAGCTCTCTATACAATAGTTGGAACATGGAAGCAACCTAGATGTCCACTGATGAATGAATGGATAAAGAAGCTTTGGTCCATATATACAATGGAGTACTTCTCAACTGTGAAAAGAAATGCAGAAGAATCAGTCCTAATGAGGTGGCTGGATCTAGAACCTATCATAAAAAGTGAAGTAAGTCAAAAAGAGAAAGACAAGTACAGTATACTAACACATATATATATGGAATCTAGCAAAAGGGTAATGATAACACATGCAGTGAAGCCGTGCTCTGCAACGACAGACGCCACGGAGATGGGAGGCCCACAGGAGCCAAAGAACAAAGACGGATGAAAATAGAGAAATGAAAGACCAATAGAAGTGGCCCACCCGCTCCCCTCCCTCCACAACCCGACTCCCGCCCAAAAATAAAAATAAATAAATAAATCTTTAAAAAAAAAAAAAAAAAAGAATATTGGAGTGGCAAGGACATAAATCAAAGCGAGATCTTCAATGACCCACCTACTAGAATAGCAGAACTAAAGACAAAAATTAACATGTGGGACCTAATGAAACTTAAAAGCTTTTCTACAGCAAAAGAAATTACAAAAAAGGTGAACAGACAGCCCACAGAATGGGAGAAAATCACAGCAAATGAAACAACAAAGAATTAATCTCCAAAATCTACAAGCAACTCTGACAACTCAACACCTGAGAAATGAACACCCCAATCATAAAATGGGAAAAAGATCTAAAGAGACATCTCACCAAAGAGGACATACAGATCGCCAAAAAGCACATGAAACAATGCTCAACCTCGCTTATTAGAGAAATGCAAATCAAAACTACAATGAGATATCACCTCACACCCGTCAGAATGGCCATCCTCAAAAAATCTAGAGACAATAAATGCTGGAGAGGGTGCGGAGAAAAGGGAACACTCTTGCATTGCTGGTGGGAATGTAAATTGATATAGCCTCTATGGAAGACAGTCTGGAGATTTCTTAAAAAGCTAAAAATAGAAGCACCATAAGACCCAGCAATCCCATCTTAGGCTTATACCCTGATGAAATAAAAACTGAAAGAAGCACCTGGACCCCAATGTTCATTGCAGCTCTCTATACAATAGTTGGAACATGGAAGCAACCTAGATGTCCACTGATGAATGAATGGATAAAGAAGCTTTGGTCCATATATACAATGGAGTACTTCTCAACTGTGAAAAGAAATGCAGAAGAATCAGTCCTAATGAGGTGGCTGGATCTAGAACCTATCATAAAAAGTGAAGTAAGTCAAAAAGAGAAAGACAAGTACAGTATACTAACACATATATATATGGAATCTAGCAAAAGGGTAATGATAACACATGCAGTGAACCCATGGAAAAACAGACAGAAAACAGACATATGGACATTGTGGGGATGAATAGTGAGTGGGAGGCATAGAGGGAGTAACATGGAAACCTAAACTATCATATGTGAAAAAGATAGCTATTATCATTGCGCTGAGGGAATAGGAGTTCCTACAAGGGCTCGGTGCAACAACCTGGAGGGGTGGGATGGGGGTGCTGGGAGCGGGGAGGGGACCAGGGATATGCATATGACTGATCTGGGAACATACATGTCTGTGAACAACAAAACTCTGTAAAAACTTTTTTTAAAAAATAAATTCAATAAAATTAAATTACAGAAAAAAAAAAAGAATACTGGAGTGGGTAGCCATTCCCTTCTCCAGGGGATCTTCCTGACCCAGGGATCGAACTTGGGTCTCCTGCATTGCGGGAATATTCTTTACTGTCTGAGCTACCATTATGCAATAGCTAATTGCAGTCTGTGAGCTCCTGGAAGGCAGACAGGGTTCATGAACACAGTAACCAATGCTTTTTATTTGAAAAGGTCAAAGGAACATACTAACGAAATCCATTTCCCAATTTCCCTATCAAAAATTTCTTGTCATTTCCAGGAAAAACTGGTGAAAAGTAATGTTTACAAGGAATAGGGCAGCACCTGAGCAGACGGTACCCCCATATGTGACCAGTGGCTGTTGGCCAAGAGTGAGAGTCTGGAGAAGTAATGTCTCTGAGAACAGTAAAACCTAAGACCCAGCAATCCCATCTTAGGCTTATACCCTGATGAAATAAAACTGAAAGAAGCACCTGGACCCCAATGTTCATTGCAGCTCTCTATACAATAGTTGGAACATGGAAGCAACCTAGATGTCCACTGATGAATGAATGGATAAAGAAGCTTTGGTCCATATATACAATGGAGTACTTCTCAACTGTGAAAAGAAATGCAGAAGAATCAGTCCTAATGAGGTGGCTGGATCTAGAACCTATCATAAAAAGTGAAGTAAGTCAAAAAGAGAAAGACAAGTACAGTATACTAACACATATATATATGGAATCTAGCAAAAGGGTAATGATAACACATGCAGTGAACCCATGGAAAAACAGACAGAAAACAGACATATGGACATTGTGGGGATGAATAGTGAGTGGGAGGCATAGAGGGAGTAACATGGAAACCTAAACTATCATATGTGAAAAAGATAGCTATTATCATTGCGCTGAGGGAATAGGAGTTCCTACAAGGGCTCGGTGCAACAACCTGGAGGGGTGGGATGGGGGTGCTGGGAGCGGGGAGGGGACCAGGGATATGCATATGACTGATCTGGGAACATACATGTCTGTGAACAACAAAACTCTGTAAAAACTTTTTTTAAAAAATAAATTCAATAAAATTAAATTACAGAAAAAAAAAAAGAATACTGGAGTGGGTAGCCATTCCCTTCTCCAGGGGATCTTCCTGACCCAGGGATCGAACTTGGGTCTCCTGCATTGCGGGAATATTCTTTACTGTCTGAGCTACCATTATGCAATAGCTAATTGCAGTCTGTGAGCTCCTGGAAGGCAGACAGGGTTCATGAACACAGTAACCAATGCTTTTTATTTGAAAAGGTCAAAGGAACATACTAACGAAATCCATTTCCCAATTTCCCTATCAAAAATTTCTTGTCATTTCCAGGAAAAACTGGTGAAAAGTAATGTTTACAAGGAATAGGGCAGCACCTGAGCAGACGGTACCCCCATATGTGACCAGTGGCTGTTGGCCAAGAGTGAGAGTCTGGAGAAGTAATGTCTCTGAGAACAGCCTGCCAATGGAGATGGAAAGCAGCTAAACTTTGAGGTGGCTGTACTGGGAGGGGAGATGGGAGAGAGGCCATTTTGTGCTCTTTGGGGAAAATGTTAATGAGAGGTTTCACAAATGTCAGACTTGCCTGATTAAACGAAGCCAGCTAGGTAGATGTTTTTCATATTAATGCCATCTTTGCTAAAAGAGCAAAGAGGGGAAGAAAAGGAGGGCTGGAAAAGGAAAATGATAAACTTAAACTATTTACAGAAGAAATTATGCTTCTGCTAAGTTGGTCAAGGATATAAAAGAAGAACTTATCTGGCAGGCATGGCTCCATCTCCTTGCACCTTTCAAATAGAAAAATGTAAGCCCTGAGGTCAGAAGAGAAGATAGATCAGTGTGCCCAGTGTCCTGCCCAGGGAATCTAATAATTAAGAACTCAAAGAATCTAAGCAAGTCATAATTAAGTTTTACCTGAATAATTACTCTTAAAACTTACAGGAGAAAAAGAACAAGAGAAAAGTCAATAAAATACCTGATATATTTAAGGGACTTTTTCTTCCTTAGTTTGGGCCTATATCTTTAGTGTTCAGAGCTTCTGTCACTTAAATTAAAGGCTGGGGGTGGGCAAGTGCTGTTGATTAGAGAGCTCAGCCTTCTTTTGCTCCTGTTCCTCCCCAGCCCAGCCTGCAATTGTGTCCAAATCAACCAGCATTAATACAAATACACAGAGGTATTTATTTGCTGCTGATTCTGCCTGGCTGTATTCAGGCTCGATCTCCATGTGTATTTAATAAATCACAGTAGTTAGGTGGACAGGATTAGTTCCAAGTCACCTAATGACTATATCATGAACTGCAGTATTAAAGGGATTAATATTAATCTGAGCCATTGCAGTTCAGTGGGAAGGCCAGTTCGTTGTCCAACAAGAGCTCCAGCCGACAAGAAATCCTTAACAAGACCAGGAAGATTAATGAGGGCTTCTACATTCTGCCTGCAAATCTTCACCTACTAGGGTGTGGGGGAGTGAATCCCAGCCGAGACGAGCTCATAAATAACCCACAATATCACAAGTATTTGGGGCAGCTGAGCCCCAGCAAGGGAGGGCCAACTAGCCCTCTCCATCTTCTCCTCCTGTAACCTACACCATCGAGATGGCACAAGAATTTTACAGGCCCATAGAACAGCCGGTTTTGTTTTCTTTCAAGTAAGGGCCCACACCTCGTAAATCACATTCTTACATCAGGAAAAAACGAGTACTCACAGCAGTCTGGACTTGAGAGCACTCAGAAGAACATGAATGTTTTCGTTGTAGTGTCTCCCACTGAAACTCAAGAAAGAGGCTTGTGCTAAGTTGGTCAAGGATATAAAAGAAGAACTTATCTGGCAGGCATGGCTCCATCTCCTTGCACCTTTCAAATAGAAAAATGTAAGCCCTGAGGTCAGAAGAGAAGATAGATCAGTGTGCCCAGTGTCCTGCCCAGGGAATCTAATAATTAAGAACTCAAAGAATCTAAGCAAGTCATAATTAAGTTTTACCTGAATAATTACTCTTAAAACTTACAGGAGAAAAAGAACAAGAGAAAAGTCAATAAAATACCTGATATATTTAAGGGATTTTTTCTTCCTTAGTTTGGGCCTATATCTTTAGTGTTCAGAGCTTCTGTCACTTAAATTAAAGGCTGGGGGTGGGCAAGTGCTGTTGATTAGAGAGCTCAGCCTTCTTTTGCTCCTGTTCCTCCCCAGCCCAGCCTGCAATTGTGTCCAAATCAACCAGCATTAATACAAATACACAGAGGTATTTATTTGCTGCTGATTCTGCCTGGCTGTATTCAGGCTCGATCTCCATGTGTATTTAATAAATCACAGTAGTTAGGTGGACAGGATTAGTTCCAAGTCACCTAATGACTATATCATGAACTGCAGTATTAAAGGGATTAATATTAATCTGAGCCATTGCAGTTCAGTGGGAAGGCCAGTTCGTTGTCCAACAAGAGCTCCAGCCGACAAGAAATCCTTAACAAGACCAGGAAGATTAATGAGGGCTTCTACATTCTGCCTGCAAATCTTCACCTACTAGGGTGTGGGGTAGTGAATCCCAGCCGAGACGAGCTCATAAATAACCCACAATATCACAAGTATTTGGGGCAGCTGAGCCCCAGCAAGGGAGGGCCAACTAGCCCTCTCCATCTTCTCCTCCTGTAACCTACACCATCGAGATGGCACAAGAATTTTACAGGCCCATAGAACAGCCGGTTTTGTTTTCTTTCAAGTAAGGGCCCACACCTCGTAAATCACATTCTTACATCAGGAAAAGACGAGTACTCACAGCAGTCTGGACTTGAGAGCACTCAGAAGAACATGAATGTTTTCGTTGTAGTGTCTCCCCACTGAAACTGGGAACATAACCTGGTCTCCACAACACAGGGAGCCTGCTTTCAAGTCATGAAATGCTGCCTTTGCCCAGCAGCACAATTCCTCTTCATTAGCACTCAGAGTATTGCTACCCTTGCAAGGGACTCAGGAGTGCACATTCAGAACTACTTTCCTGGTCCCACCAAAGTGAGCACTCGCTGTCCACAAGACACTATAGGAACCAGCATTTCCTTGTGCCTTGGCCCTAATTTCACCACAAGGAGGCCACAAAGATGAGCCTAGTCAAGCCTCAGATCTCTACAGAACAAGGCATATCTCTGCTTTAAGTGGCTTAGAAAGCAACCTAATGGTGCCAATGGGAGATGCTGGCAGAGAAACCAACAGGCCAAAATTAAACTCAACTCACTGGAAATCTGTTCTTCCTTAGTGACTCTACGGGCACTTGAAGAAAACACCCAGAGCAGAATTTCATGAGCAGAATTCTTTCTGAAGGAAAAACCAAACAGAAACAGCTGTTTCCACCTTGCAGCATCAC